>CM044007.1:11927242-12204742 GCA_024085815.1 Flaveria linearis | reverse complement strand
ACTTGAAAACTCGATAAAATGCTCGGAAATTGTAGTTTGTTATGGCTGCAAACTACCGTTTACCACGCCAAAACAAAAATATCAAAGGGCATTCGTTTATGTCATCGCCTATCATCCATATTTATATAAAATTCAATCCTAACAGTTATGAAACAAAAACAATTTCAAACGAAATGTAAGAAATCGGATCTGGGTAAGATGGCCTTAGATGAATTTGTGTTCATCGTCATCGACACATCTAGACCACCCTTAAGCAATACATAAGTGTCACCATCATCGTTAGAACAATCAACCCCAAAAAAGATGGCCTCAGATGAACATATGTATAATTATCATCAACACACCATCAAAAAATAGATAATCGTCACCATCATCTGAAGACAGAATAGAATAAATCCGAGCCAAAATGTCTTAGATGAGAAAACCCTAACCGTCACAGATCAAACTCCGTGACCATACAACGTCTCAGATGAGGAACACATCATCATCATCGACTAATAATTCAACTTTGTGTCTTAGAACAAGCTTGGGTTTCTAATCAGAAACTTCTCAAGTAAACATGTCAAGATAAAACCCATAAACATCAAATCCATGTCTCAAGTAAGCAGATACAGGCGGAGACCACAGAGGCTTTGACCTTGCCGAAACAGGGGCAAACACACAACGTGGCTCAGATCTCATTAACAGACGATGTGGCTGCAACACAGGTTGCAAGAGAAAAATATCTCACTTGCCATCCTTGTTATGCCACTCCAAGCAACGACCCATATCACAGTCATCATAGCCAAAGAAACATAAGCAACATTAATCGGATCTCGAGCGATGTAGGGTTTCAGAGCACACCTACACATTCATCAAGCCAACAACTTAGGGCTCATATTAGAAGCCCTAATCACAGAAAACAAAAACACTGTCGGCCAACCATTGTCACCTAGGGTTTGCCAAAACAGAGCAGGGAAAACCACTCTGTACACAAATCCAGTAGCAACGGCGGAGCGGGTTGACCGGAGAGTACAAAGGTCCATATATAAGACAGAGCAACATACACGACAACTCCAGCCGACGATGGCTAGGGTTCACGGTAGGTCACACCCATCGGCCATGCAAAGAGCCCCAATCAAGAACACTAACAGCCAATAGGCAAAACACCATAATATAGAGAAATCTATAAACCCTAAAAGGGTATCGGAGAGACATAAAGATGAGGGAGCAACAGAGGCGGTGGAACCCTAAAGGGTATCGGAGAGACATAGAGATGAGGGAACAACAGAGGCGGTGGCACGACCACCATAGCATCGTCAATGGCTAGAAGACCGACACCTGCTCCACCTCAACCACAAAGGGGAGGCAGAGCGGCAACAACCTCCATCGCCACCGCAACAGTCAAAATCCCTGCGATGGCCGACGGCACACCGGCAATCCCTGCGATGGCCGACGGCGGTGGTGGCGGCAGCGACCCCTCTCCCTCCTCAACAACCCAAAACCCTTCTCGCATAGGCGGTAGAAGGAGTGGCCGGATTATCGGCTTTCGTCGCCGCAAACAGAGCGCCATGCAGAAATGTCGGCGGCGTCATCGCCTCCACCGGCAACAACAGCCGAGACACATCGGCCAACACCAACACAAACACCGGCCAACACCAAGACAAATACCCCTTATAACCCTTTTCAATTTGGGGGAGGGGGTAAAATGAAAAACCCTCAAAACCTTCGTGACCAAACTATGAACAAACGAAAACCAACTGCTCATGAACTTGCAAATTTCATAATATGGTAATTAATATATTGTTTAATATATTTATTTTAAGTATTATCTTTTTTAATATACTTTAATTTATATTAAAATACATACATTTATTTTTTTTATATTTTTATAACTTAATACTATTTGATTTAAGTATTATTTTATTTTTTTATTTAAGTATATAATCACTAAATAATTATATAATTATAATAATAATACCCAAATATATCAATGTTTAAGGCAGATCGAAGAAATAACTATATACAACCCACCACATCACTATATATAACAAACAGAAAAGATTATAAGAAGTGTATGTTAAGGTTTTTACTCAATATCATAACAATAATTTTTTTTCTCCAAACTAATAAAAACTTACTTTATTTTTCTTATAATTTTATATTTAAACACTTTAAGGATTTTTTTAAAAACTAATTACAACACTTTCTCTATCTTTTTTCCTTCAAAATTGTTACCTGCTCATTTTGTTTTTTTTATTTTATTCTTAATTTTTCGAGTTATGTCAAATTTACAGTTAATCACTATAATTTTTTTAATTTTATGCGTAAGTCTTCAAGTTATGTAAATTTACATTTATTGACTTTTTATTAAAGTTTTATATATAGGCCTTCGAGTTATATTAAAATTTTCTTTTAACCTATTTACAATATAACTTGTTAATTATAATAAAGTTATCATATATTCATTTGTTATTTTACTTATCTATTTTGAGGTATATATTTTTTATAGTTTTTTCTATTACATTTTTATCAGTGTTTCGTACGTAGTTTTTCCAGGTGGTTAGTAATAACATAAAGATCATCACATTTTATAACACAAAAAACTATCATTACGACATTCGCGCATACATTATGCCATACCGCGGCAAAGCGCGGGTCTAATCCGCTAGTGTGTGTGTGTGTGTATGTATGTATATAATCATGATATTATCTGTTTTAAAATCTGATCCGACCAGCTCACTAGTAAGACATTCGGTTCAATGCTCGATCCGGTTCAAAAAAACATCAATCCAACACATATATAACCCATTGCCTATATATACCCTATACGAGAATGTTCACAATTTTTATATATAAAATTACAATACAAGGGAACATAGATACAAATTGTTTTAAGGGAAATTATAATACAATCACATTTGAAATGTAGGAAAGTACGAAGATTGTGTAATTGTGTAGTATAAGAGATGTTGAGGCCCATGTTACACATAATTCTCTTAAAAAATATTTCAACTCTCCCAAAAAAATCTGTTTATCTCGATACAACAGCAAAAACAGATTATACTATTGTAGTAGACTATTGAGCATGAAAACACACCAAAAAATTGTTGACGTTTTTGCAAGTTCTAAGTATTCTTGAGAGTATACAAAATCTCTCATATATTTTAGTTTTTCTAAGAACATTCGCATCTCATTCTTTAAAAATCTGTGAGTATAATACTTATATTATATGGTATGATTTTAAGTGGTTGTAAGTGAAAGAAAAAGTAAATGTTAATGTTCAATCTATAAATTTGAATATTCACCATTTAATCCTTATAATTTTTTTTAATATTTTTAAAAGTGATTGTGCGTGTAGTAGAGATAAAAGTTAATGATGAATGTATAAAAAATATTATTTAATTAAAAAGAAAAAGAAAAATAATGATTATTAGTATTATAAGGATAAAGATAAATAATATGATGTGAATTCTATTAAATTATATTGAATATATGTATTATGATATAATTGATTCGATCTTTTTTAACTCAGTTTTAAAGGTCTTTATAAATCTTTGTTAAATATCTTTAGTCTTAGCTCATGTGCTCATCAGTTGCAATTGATCCGTAACAAGAAACTAAGGATCAACAACTACTACGACTCCAACGCTAACAAAGCGGTACCGTTGCTTATCAACAGTAAAAAAAACTTATCGAGTTGCAATTGATCCGTAACAAGGAACTAAGAATCAACATCAACTACTACGACTCCAACAGTAACAATGCGATACTACTGCTTATCAACAGTGAAAACAAACTTAATGATGATGACGTTAGCGACGGTCACCGGCATCACATGCTGATGACGTCAGTAACACCACGGTTTGGTCATCGGCAATAGCTTGATATTACCTAGCAATCAAAGTTTCAAATACGGATACAAATAGTAAGGTTTACTATCCTGAAAATTTCAGATAAAGAAAAATTATATTCAACAACTATATCCAATTTGAAACACCTTTAGATAACGTGATGGCCAGTGACAGAGCTACATACATTATTAGTATGATGATATAGATCTTCTTAAAACGTTTATTTTACTAGATATTTAATGAGTGTTTAGGAGTATTTTTTTACTTACTTTTTAACTTATTAACTTTTAAAAAATTAAAAAATCATTTTATAGTGTTTGATAATATAATAATTGTAAGAAAAATAAATTAATAATTCAGTTTATACTAACTTATTAACTTATTAAAAAAGTCAATAAGTGAATAAGTTGTTTTGAGAAACAATCCCAAACACACCTTTAATTATACATCTTTTAACAAGGTAAGTCAGATTTCATGATCTATTCTCAACAAAGATGACATTCATTAGATGAAACATTGAAGGGAGGTCATGTATAGAAAACAAACAACTAGAGTTTATATTAACGTCGAGATTGAACCGATTACACATCTGTAATAGATACGAGACTGAGCTGAGTCATTGTCATCATAATTGAACCGATTACAAATCTTTTATAGATACCAGAGTAAGCTGTGTCATCATACTCGAACCCACGGGTCCGGGTCCGAGTCCAAACTCGAGCTCTCTTCTATATGCGAATATTAACAAAAAAAAAAAAAATACAACAAAAAGATATCTTCTCAGAGATATTCCCTTTTTTATGACCAGAGTGAAAATGAAAACAATATTTTCAGATAATCAAACAGATAATCCATTCGGATTCTCGGATTCTCCCATCTATTCGCCTGGATAAACTAACCCCGACCCGACCCGACCCACCACCCATATAACAATTAAAAAACAAAAGAAAAACACGAGCCTCCGCTCGGTTACTAACGCCGTCAACCCACATATGAACAAATCGCCTTTGTCGTCATCCCACCGTCAATTCTCATCTGAAGATTCCGGACTCGGGTACTCGTTCAAATCCGTATTCAAACAGACCCGACCCGGATCTCCTCCCATCGACGGCGAACAGCTGCGGTGGCCGTGGCGATGGCGATGGCGATGGTGGTGATTCTCTGTCGTACCTCCGGTCATGTTCTGCAACGCATCCACCTTCGCTCCGACCTCCGTCGCCTTCTTCCGGATGGATGCGGCGGAGAGATCACCGATGCCACCGTCGTCGCCGATGGAATCAGGGAAATTCAGGCGAGCGGTGGGGCCACGGAGGTAGAACACGGCGGTGTCGTAGGCCCGCGCGGCGGCGACGGGGGAGGAGTAAGAGCCGAGCCAGATTCGTGAGCGTTTGTTGGGCTCACGGATTTCTGCGACCCATTTGCCCCACTTTCGCATGCGGATTCCTCTGTAGCGCTTTGAGTTGTCGATTTGGTGGATGCTTTTATGCTTTGATGAACAGGCGGTGGTGGTGGCGGTGGTGGTGTGTGCACCCATGGTCGGTGGTGGTGGTGGTGGTGGTGGTGGTGGTGATTGGTGGAAGTGAAATTGGGGAAGAAGTTAAGGGGTATTTATGGAGAATTGGGGGGTGCGTTGGCGGCTGGTGAGTGAAGGGGTCGGTTGTGGAGTCGGCGCGGCTGCTACGTTAGTCTAAAGTTTTGGGTTAAGAATTAAGATAAGCTAAAACCTCGCCGACACATACCAAACCTCTGATTAGAAAAAGGTTTTAAAAATATAACAGGTCTTGAAGATTGGTTACTGTGTTTTTTTTTTTTTGTTTATGTTGATCTAGGACTCTAGGAGTACTCTTGTTTGATCTATCTATAATTCTGACTTTCCCTTTTTCTAAAAATTTAAGAAATAACCATCTAAAAGGATACATAATTTATCGCATGTTCTAATCTTTATAATTGTATTAAATATTGCTAGAAGGGTGCCCGCGCAATGCAGCGGGACGATATTTTATATTTGACACGTACATTTAATATTTTGTTATTCTTGTATTAGTTTTATAAAATTTTATTATGTTTTTTTATAAGCTAAAATTTAAACAACAGATAAATGAGTTCTGCATGACGACTTGTATATACGCATTAACTTATTGTACCTCACAAAATACAGATCGTTTCAGCAAAAAATTTACACCAAAATGTTTAAAAATAAAAACAGGTTAAATTGTAGTCTCAAAACGTTTTTTAATATGATATATTAAAAGATAAGCTGAAATCTTAAAACATATTAAGTTTTTTTGGTGTATGGGTAGATAATATAAAATTTTATGCAAATATTAGTAAGTGTAAAGTTATTGTGTAACTAATTATAAGGGGTAATGTGTAAATAATGTTATAAATACTATTTTACCCTTAAAAGTGGTTGTATCTTATGCATTGAATATAGTAAGTGTTCTTAATTTTTTGGTATCTTAAAATACCCCTCTCATATGCTTTATATATAGTATAAATTATTATTTATTATTTAATTAAATAATATTTTTATACATTTATCATTATCTTTTTTTTTCTTTTTAATTCACTTATAATCACTTTTAAAAATATTAAAAAATTTATTTTGTTGTACCGTGTTTTTATAAATATTGAAAAACGTGGTACAATCTTCATAAATTTTCTATATTTTTCACCCACAACCATACCATATAATATACAAAACACGCTCATATAAAAATGAGAAACGGTGTGTGAATGCTATCATTCTCCTATTTCACTCGTACATTTTGATCCTCTCCTCATATCATAATACAAGAGTGACTCGATTCTATAAAAACAAAACCCTCGTTTGGGGAGTCGGCTTCCAATATTTTTGATTATGTATATACTATATTCTACATCATTGTTGATTACTTTTATTATGGTTTTGCAATTTTTATCTTGTCAATATGTGAGAAAGTTTATAAAACTTTTATTCATTGTTGTGATTTTTATTTTACATTTCATAAATTATATCTTAATAGATTATGGAGGGTCTTCATTTAATATATTTTTTGACAAGGATAACAAATAATTAGTATATTTAGAAACATTTTCATTCAATATAACTCACTCCAACTCTAATATGTGTGATTGTATGCATTTTAAAAATCATTTACAACATATATGTTTCATCATATTTTTAAGTGTTAAAACTTAGCAAAGAAAACTATTTTTTTTATGAAAAAAGCCTTGGTTTTAGAATTTGATTTGGGCGCTCAAAAAGATTAAGTAGGCTATACACAAAACATGTTATTATGAATTTGTGAGATTTTGATTTGGATTATATAATTCATGTAGACATACTTATCTATTGTGAATAAATGCTACTTATTCATTTGGTCTTAATAACAACTTTATAGATAAACTAAAGCTATATAAAATAGTTGGTAACCAAGTATTAGATCTATCGATTCCCTTAAGATGTACAAACAAGCTTCTTAGACTTATACAGTAAGTTCTTTCAGCAAATCAAAATAAAAAATATTAACGTCTTTTTGTAAGAAGACTTAATTTTTTAATTCACTTAGTGCCTTCAAAATAGTTAAGTAGTCCCTGGCACAACTAAAAGTTTTAAGAAAACTACAGCGATTAACTAATTACATAAATATACAGATTTAATATTCATTACTTATATCTGTAAATCCTATTTTATGAGTGGTTTTTAAAAGGATAAAAGAGAAAAAAAATAATAAATAATAGATAAATATTATTTAATTAAAATGGAGATATATATCATAATGGAATGTAAGAGTTTTTGTGCAAGGTGAACAGAAAAATATTTCAAATAGCAATTATGGAATTATCAAGGGAGTATTATAAGATGATATGCCTTAGTCTCATTTTCTTTTTCGACATTATCTAGTTATCTTCTCTTTTTGTTTTACAAAATTATATTCTCTTTTTGTCGAACGAAAAACACTAGAGGAAATACAGGGAGAGAGAGGAGGAGACATTCGTGGACATGAAGCGAGGAAGATGGAGACGTCTATATATAGATGCGTGACGAGCGTCTATTAAAAAGGTGTCTAAAGATTTAAATAAAATTATGAAAAAAATTAATTATGTATATAGTTGCAAATGTATCAAGCTGATTTTTAGATTTCTTAATCTCTTTTACCAATATTTCTGAATAAAAATAATTTATTTGAAATATCATTACGATTTTTTATTATTATTCAAAATCGTAAGTAGATAAATTTAAATCATGATGATTGTTTTTTTTTTATAAATAAAAACTCAAATTATCCACATTGGTGGAAGGAGTGACCTTGAGTCTTGACCAGGGGGACATGCCTGTAAAGAAGGTAGACCCACAATTATAAATGATGCACCTTAGTGGTTCTTGGACCCTGTTTGGGCTGGGTCCAGCTAAATCTATGGTCGGGGGACGGGGGTCTTTATAATTTTAATTTTTTAATTGCTTTTTAAATTAAATACAGATTTTCATTTTCTTGAAATTAAAATCAACATTACACCAAACTTTTATCAATATTTAATTTTATGGTTTGGATTTATTGGATTTTTATGTGCAACTATTTTTCGTTGAGTAATTTACACACAAGTTTAAATAACCTACTAAATCTACACCTATGTTATTATATGGCTACAATCCTTAACAAGATAGGAATGCATATTTTTACTTCACACATTGATATTGATAAACTATATATCATTTAGTTTTCATATTCTATCTTTATTGTATCATTACTATTAGCTATTGATGTTGCACATTATTATAGTCCTAGTTTATATATTTTTTAATGTAATATGTAGTGTAGTTGGTCAATATACATTTATCAAGAACACTTGCTTCGTATTATTATTGCTTTACACTTCTTACAACTTCTTAATTGTATTAGAGTTGATCTAATCTGTATGGAATATCACTGAACAACAAACAATAATACAAAAAGCAAGTAAATTGGTTCAGTTATTGATCAGAAGCAGAAGTATTATAACAATAGATAGAAGAAAAACATGTGTATTTTCTATTTAACATCGTCATGGTATAAATTTCTGCAATTTTTACTGTGGATTATACTAGCCACTACCATCGTTATGTTGTTGCATTCTTCTTGTAATCATCGTGGTTATCTATGCTATAATCCTCATATATGTCATTCCTTCGTTTCTCGTCATGTTACATTACATAACAATTTACTTCTAATCTAACTTCTTCCTAGAAATCCACCATTCCAGCATTCTCTCTCTCTCTCTCTCTCTCTCTCTTTCCACCATTGTTATCGTCACCATCTCCAACTAACCTTCATCGCCTCAACCTCCATCTCCATAACCTCCATCTCCACTCCACCTTGTCTTATGTTTCATATCATCTTATGCTCTTATATTCTCACATTCTCACGATCATACCCGCAGACTTAGATAATTTCTAGGTTATGTTCTTCTTCACGCATCTACCACTTCTACTGCCAAACGTACTACATTTCATCAGACTCAAAAATGATTAGTATAGTGGGATGCAATGCATTCTTGAGATTGTTGATTCGCACTTGAACCAGACCTAGGCATTGGTATCGCCCCCCATGCCACCAACATTGATAGTTGCAAATGAGGTCTATGAGGAATAAGCAAAATTATGTCTATTAGTCGTTACAAAGCCTGACTTGTTACTAAGGGATTTAATCATGCTGAGGGTATTGATTACACTAAGATGTTTAACCTAAGGATAAACCCGCTATTATCCGACTTGTCTTATATGTCGCATTTTCTCATGGATGAGGTATCAGGGATGCTGATGTCAACACTGTCTTTTTCATAATGTTATATCTAAGACTATACCTCTTGCTCAGCCTTTAAGCTTTATTGAGTCGACCCATCCAGATCATGTTTGTTTACTATAAAAGGCTTTGTATCATCTAAAACAGGCACATTAAGCTTGATTTTCTAAACTAGTTTTTGCTTTTAGTACTTATTATTTTCCTTAGCGTATTTCGAATACAACACTTTTATTTACAATATGTATTAAGTTATGTGTCGTGTCTCGATTTACGTTATGATATTACTAAAACTGGGAGGTCTACTGATTTTGCACGAAGGCACTTACATTCTTAGTTTGCGCTCAAGGAATTGGGCATTTGATAAAGGTCCACTGAAAGTGTATTCAAGAAAAAGGAATAGGGTTACAGCTGGCAATATGGGACAGCTGGATGTTATTTTTGGGAATTGGTTAAATCCACTCGGTCAAGACAATTGATGGTAAATTGGCTGATTATACTCAGTCAAATCAATCACAGGAAATTAGGGAGAAAATCACTACATTAATTTAGAAATTGGATATTATAAATCCAGGCTTGTTCATCATTTTTTTATTCAAGTTGTTTATGTTCATTTTACCCTTGTAATCGGAGACTTTGCCCCTCTCGAATCGGGCCACTATCATTTTCGTTTTTAATAAAATCAAGCATGTTTTCTGTTCTTACAACCATTCTTATCATTTGGTTCCATTGCCGGGAAACGAAATGGTGCAAACCCGGAATAGCTCAGGCGAAGGAAACCCACTCGACCCCATTGCAGATCAACTGGCCGCCCTAGCCGCGAAGTTGGAGTCATTTGAAACGATGAAGGAAGATATAGTAGCCCTGAAGGCAGGAGAACGACCTCGAGGCAGCAGGAATGATGAGGGGGAAAGCTCTTGGAGGGGTCGACAGCCATATAGGCCCTACAACAAAATTGATTTCCCGATCTTTAGCGGAGGAGATCCTCGCGGATGGCTGTTGAAGGCTGACAAATATTTTAGGTATTATCAAATACCTGATGAGGAGAAAGTTGAAGTGGCTTCAATGCACTTAGAAGGTGATGCCCTGGACCTCTTTTCTTGGCTCTCTAACGACCAACCTGTCACTTTCTGGGAAGAATTGGTTCAAGCTTTTACCACAAATTTTGGTCCGGCAGAGTTCCAAAACCCGGATGAGTTCCTTTGTAACATCAAACAAACTGGGTCGGTCCAAGAGTATCGGCAGGAGTTTGCTAAGAGATCCTCTCGGGTTTGAAACTGGCCCGATCATTGTCTTTTGGGGGTATTCTTAAATGGTCTTAAAGATGAATTAAAAGCCGATGTAAGAATACACAAGCCCCGTACAGTATATATGCTATGAGCCTGGCCCTGGAGTTTGAATCTAAACTCAACCCTCACCGCCCGGGAAAAAGCACCTCTTGGACCCCATCCTCGAAATCCTCACACCCGGATTCCAAGCCAATGACCTTCACTTCAGCCCAAACCTCAACCCAACCAAAAAATACTTACCGAATCTCTGAGAGAGAAACAAACCCGATTCTTAAAAGGTGAATGCTTCAGATGTGGTGATAAATACGGGCCGGGTCATCGTTGCAAAATCGGTACCTTCAAGGCTCTGGAAGCAGATGATGTTGATGAATCACCTATAACTATTCCAACCAGCCCTGATTCTGACCAGGAAGAGACTGCTGAAATCAGTCTACATGCTATCTTGGGCAAGCCACACCCTACTACGATGAAGGTCCAAGGTATGCTTCATTCTACTGAAGTTTTAATTTTAGTTGATGGTGGTTCTACACACAATTTTATTTCCGAAGTATTGGTGAGTGAACTTAAGCTGGCTTCTCAACCGGTAGAACCTTTTGGTGTCCAAATCGGTAATGGGGATGTAATTCGATGTGGCCATATTTGCAAAGATCTTGCTGCGCAGGTTAATGATCTCAAGATCACTCAAGACTTCCATCCTTTCTCCCTTGGTGGAGCGGATCTGGTTTTGGGTATTCAATGGTTAGCCACATTAAATACAATTCAAGCTAATTGGAAAGAGTTGTTCATGATTTTTTCAATAGATGGGAAGCGATACAAATTACAAGGTGTCGCATCTGGGCCTCAAAAATCATCTAGCTTTCAACACCTAGCCATTGAACTAGAAATTTTACCTTGCATACCAGCCCTACTACAGCCTATTGTCATACAATACACTGCTGTTTTTGAAGAGCCTCAAGACCTACCCCCGGCTAGATCACAAGATCATTCAATTCCTCTCCTGCCAAATTCGACTCCACCTAATATTCGCCCTTACCGTTACCCCTACTCTCAAAAAACTGAGATAGAGAAACAAGTAGAGCAATTAATGGCAGCCTGCTTTATACAACCAAGCACCAGTCCTTTCTCAAGCCCGGTTTTACTAGTGAAGAAGAAGGACAATACGTGGCGATTGTGCGTCGATTACAGGGCCCTTAACAAGATAACTATAGAAGATAAATACCCTATACCTAACATTGACGAGTTACTTGATGAATTGTATGGTGCTAAGGTATTTTTAAAACTCGATTTGCGTTCGGGCTATTATCAAATCAGAGTGACGGCCCCAGATATTGAAAAAACAGCTTTTCGTACCCATTCGAGTCATTACGAGTTCAAGGTTATGCCGTTTGGCTTAACTAACGCTCCCTCCACGTTTCAGGCTGTTATGAACGATTTATTTCGTCCTTGTTTACGACGTTTTATACTTGTGTTCTTTGATGATATTTTAATTTACAGCTCAAGTATGGAGCAGCACAAGTTCCACCTAGAACAGGCCCTAAAATTACTGCATGACAACCAATTCTTTGCAAAATTATCGAAGTGTTGTTTTGGGCAAGAATAAGTGGTGTTTCTAGGACATGTAATCAGCTCCGAAGGAGTTAGTGTGAAGGAAGAAAAGATTTCAGCTGTTAAGTCATGGCCCACTCCCTCATCAGTAAAAGAGGTGAGAGGTTTCCTCGGGCTAACAGGCTATTATCGGCGTTTTGTCCAAAATTATGGGCTTATAGCTCGACCGCTTACTGCATTGACCAAGAAGGACGGGTTTCTTTGGTCGAATGCAGCCCTTAAGGCCTTTAATGACCTGAAACAGGCGCTGCTGACTACACCTGTTTTGAGGTTACCAGACTTTTCAAAACCCTTTGTTATCGAATGTGATGCATCATCAGATGGAGTAGGAGCAATAATATCTCAAGAGGACCACCCTGTGGCCTATTTCAGCAAAGGGTTTTCCCCATCTAACCGATTTAAATCGGCTTACGATAGGGAGCTGTTGGCATTAGTCCTGGCGGTACAAAAATGGAGTCACTACTTGTTGGGTCGACATTTTCTCATCCGCACTGATCACTATACCCTTAAGTTTTTACTAGAGCAGCGTATTACCACTGTCGAGCAACAAAGATTGCTACTTAAGCTCATGCCTTACGATTTTTCCATTGTTCACAAGGCTGGAAAAGAGAACAAGGGGGCGGATGCTTTCTCTCATCGACCCCATTTTGGAGAGTTATTAACACTCATTGTTCCTTACTGTGTCGAGGTGGCTGATATCAAAGCAGGGCTGAAAGCCGACCCATTTACAAGGGATCTGATCAAGAAGTTACAAGAGGATCCTTCGTCACCCACTGATTTCTCTTTTGTGGACCAATTTCTGTTTTATCAAGGGCGTTTGGTAATACCAGAGGTGTCTTCCCTCAGACATAAGTTGTTACAAGAAGCGCATGACACCCCAAGTGGTGGCCGTGGGGGTTTTTTAAAAACTTATAAACGTCTTTCTTCTCGTTATTATTGGCCAAGGATGAAACAAGATGTCAGGTTGCTTGTCCAGCAATGTGTGATATGTCAACAACAGAAATACCAAACTCTGTCTCCAGCCGGTTTGCTTCAGCCCTTACCCATCCCTAATCGAATTTGGGAGGATATTTCCATGGACTTTATTGTCGGTTTACCCCCATCAAGTCGTTTCGATACTATTCTTGTTGTGGTGGATCGTCTAAGCAAATATGGTCATTTCCTTTGTTTATCTCATCCATTCACGGCCAAAGGAGTAGCTGCGTTATTCTGTAAGGAAATAATCAGGTTGCATGGGTTTCCCCGTTCCATTGTTTCAGACCGAGATGTGGTCTTTCTTAGCAACTTTTGGCAAGAACTGTTTCGATTGAGCCAGACTAAGTTAAAACTGAGCACAAGTTACCACCCTTAAACGGACGGCCAAACCGAAGTTCTAAATCGTTGCTTAGAAGCTTACCTACGTTGCTTTGCTAGTGAGCGACCAACCAAATGGAGTACTTACTTACCATGGGCTGAATATTCATATAACACCGGATATCACACAGCTACCGGTACAACCCCGTTTTCTGTTGTCTATGGCAGGGAACCACCTTCATTGTTTCCTTATGTTCTAGGGGAAACTCAAAATGCAGAACTGGAACAACAGTTAATCGATCGAGATGATATGCTGAAGCTGCTCCGACAAAACCTCCAAAAGGCCCAAGATCGAATGCGAAACCAAGCAAATTTGAAGCGTCGGGAACTCACGTTTCAGGTTGGCGATTATGCCTTCTTGAAAATTCAACCTTATCATCAAAAAAGTCTGGCCAAACGTCGGTACGAGAAGCTCTCCCCAAGATTTTTTGGACCATATCGTATTAAACGAATAGTTGGTCCAGTTGCCTATGAGTTGGAATTACCACCCGAAGCTAAAATCCATTCAGTGTTCCACGTCTCAATGCTTAAACCTGCCCATGGTTCTTTTTCCTCGGTTCCAACTGCACCAATACCCATCATCAAAGACTGGGAAATTGACTTGCAACCAAGCTCCGTCATCACTCACCGCTGGGTCTATGACGCTGGCCACCCCAACCTGGAACTGTTGATCACTTGGTGTAACCGTCTGGTAGAAGAGTCTACATGGGAAACCTATGATATGGTAGCTGAGCAATTTCCTGCATTTCGCCTTGAGGACAAGACGTTTTACCGGGAGGGAAGTAATGATAAAGGCCCACTGAAAGTGTATTCAAGAAAAAGGAATAGGGTTACAACTGCCAATATGGGACAGCTGGATGTTATTTTTGGGAATTGGTTAAATCCACTTGGTCAAGACAATTGATGGTAAATTGGCTGATTATACTCAGTCAAATCAATCACAGGAAATTAGGGAGCAAATCACTACATTAATTTAGAAATTGGATATTATAAATCCAGGCTTGTTCATCATTTTTTATTCAAGTTGTTTATGTTCATTTTACCCTTGTAATCGGAGACTTTGCCCCTCTCGAATCGGGCCACTATCATTTTCGTTTTTAATAAAATCAAGCCTGTTTTATGTTCTTACAACCATTCTTATCAGCATTCTTTCTTATTTTCTTGACTGTGTGGGCTATTTTTACTGATGATACTTTACATCTTTCACATCATCCATAATTACATGCTTTATTACAGTTCACGACTCTTGCTGAGTGTCATCCTTTATCAACTCCTATATCTTCTAACCACTATCTTTTAGTCATTTAGGTGTTTCATAGTATGATCCTATGTTATATCGGAGTATAGTAGAAGCATACAGCACCTTGTCGTTACACGCCTTGATATTTCTTGTATGATCAAAAGGTTCTCAGTTTGTATGAAATCTAATATCATCACTAGGTTGTTGTCAAGTGTATTTTACGAAAAAGGTTCTTATGGGTTGACTTAGATCTTATTGCTTGTCGACGCATGTGTATTCTAATGTTGATTGGGTTGTATGTTGTTTGGACCCGACCTTACTAGTTGGAGTTCCAAGAAACAACTATCGCTTGATCTACTACCAAGGTTGAGTACTCCTGCCTTTGCTCATATTACCTTAAGAGCTTCATGGAGTACATCTATTTTACAGGAGTCAGGAATTGCATATCTCTTCTTTGTCCACCTTCTCTATGGCATGATAACGTTGTGGCCACATATTCCACAGTCGATCTAGTGTTTCATCAGCCCAAGAAACACTTCAAGATTAATCTGCATTTTCTTTACAACATGTTTTTAGTTTAGACCCTTCATGTTCGTTAGGTTCCCATTCAAGTACTTCTGGTCTCCTATATATGTATTGATTAGAGGACTAACGCATCTTCACACACCTTATACTCATCATATTCCCTATATTCATCATACTCCCTCTATTCATCATTGTTCAATAGTAAAATGGATCAGTTATTATAATTTACATTGTTAAAAATCAATGTTAAAATCGTTAACCAAGTATGGTGAGAACTATATATAAACAAACCGATATTTTCAGAAAATAGAAAACATAAAATTAAATCAAACCTAATGTCGGTTATCGACTTGGTCATTTAGATAACCGGATAAAAAAGTATGCTCACTTGCTTGGCTGCTTATTGATTGCATACGACAGCTACTATGCTTTTGGCTGCTTCTATTTGGCTGTTTATTTTTGGCAGCTTATTAAGTTTTGTCCAAATAACAAAACGGAACCCAAATGTCAAACAAACCAATATACTAATGCCGTTACAAAATCAATTTACTTGCTAGATTGTTACATTTTTTCGAGCCAGGGAACTCTTTGGAAGCGGTCTCTCTACCTATCTGGATAGAGGAAAGACTTGCCACCACCTACCCCTCCCAGACCCTGCTCTCGAGTGCGATATACTGGGTTTGTTTGTTTGTTTGTTTGTTTTGCTAGATTGTTACATGTTAAATATTATAGAATGTGAATTAAACAAACGTACTCAATAATATCCTAATCAACAGTAAAATTAATTAGGATGGTAGATCAGGATGAACCTCATAATATATCTTAGAGGATAGAGACGTTACACCTTGTGATATCGAGCTCAATCCCCCCTCCCCACCACACACACACACACTTTTTTAGAAAGTCAATGAATGAAGAATAGTAATGACTAAAGAAATTACGTATTGTATAAATTAAAAATAGTAAAGTTTGGATTTTTTTCTAAGGTTTGTTAAAAATAATCTTTTTTTCTAAAAGGTTAAATACTCAATTTACTTCAGAAAAGTTTTTATAAATTGTGTTTCAATTTCAGCTTAAAGTTTTCATCAATTGTTCCAAGTTGAATCTAAGAAAATAAAATTTTTGGAATGAAAAACAATGATTAAACTTTTGGACTGTAATTAATGTTTTTAAACTTTTGAATAAAATGATTATTTTTATTAAATCTTAAGGGGAAAATTGAAATTAATTCAATAAAATATTATGTCAATCAAAATTGTGTAGTTCAAGATAAGAATTTTCCAAGATTCACATAACAATATATAATTCAGCTATACAAATATGAAGTTGTTCTTCGTCTAATATTTAAACTTGCATGACGTACGCTCTTTAAAATTTAGATCTCAATCTTCTAGGTAGTTACGCAAACTTGTGCTGGAAAACTCCATGACAGGGTTACCGGTTAAAAACTCCATGACAGGGTGCTGGAAAACTTTAGTCTCGACTATGCTGACAACCCAAGTTCAAAATAAGCCGTTGATGTTTTTGACTAGAGGTATATTAGGTAGGGGAAACCTGATATGCTTTTGGTCAGATTTGTGGCTAGGCGATTCAATTTTAAAGAATCGCTGGCCAAGACTTTTCAAACTGGAGAGAGACAAGAGGTGCAGAGTTATGGACCGTCTTAATTCAGGAGATTCTGGCGTGGTTTTTATTGAAAATTGGCGTAGATCCCCCCGAACAGTGGAAGAGATATCCGAGTTCCAGGACTTGAATAGTGTCACAACCTCAAAATCCGCTAACGGGATTTTACCGTCAGGCGTGTGACACACCAGGATCTCAGATAGCATCAGTTACACCAAACACAGTAATTACAAAACATCACATTAAGTAATTAGTTGTTTAAATCAAACATGAGTGTTTCAGACTTGCGGAAGCGTTTCAAATATAGAAATCAACAGTGAATCGTTTCAACATGCGTTTCAACCATAAGAATCAATAGCGTTTCAACAAATTAAACCAGTTGAGTAGTGATGTATGCCATGCATGCATCCTAGTTGAGTTCTTAACCTTGTGCGTTTCTGTGACCTGAGAAAACATGCTAAAATGTGTCAACATAAAGTTGGTGAGTCCACAGGTTTTAATCAACAAGAAATGTGTCAGAAAAGCGTTTCACATGGTTTCATCAACCAGAAATGTGTCAGAAAAGCGTTTCACATGGTTTCATCAACCAGAAATGTGTCAGAAAAGCGTTTCACATGGTTTCATCAACCAGAAATGTGTCAGAAAAGCGTTTCACATGGTTTCATCAACCAGAAATGTGTCCGAAAAGCGTTTCACATGGTTTAGTATATAAAGCATATCGATAGGTCCGGAGCCTATAAACAAGTTAGTTAGTGTTTCAAACCGAAGCTGACTGTGTGTGTTTAGTGCCTTTCCACCATGTCTTAACCGACCGTGGCAATCGTTACAGGTCAATTTAGCACCCGTTTGACCTCCAATCAAGCTAGCGCGACTAGCCCGGGCGGGGTTTGTCAGACCCAGTAGTACTACTCAAAATTACCTCGCTAATCGCGTTACTAACGGTTTGATACTGTAAGGACTTTCAAATGCGTTTCCCACTAACATAACAGGCGATATCAATAATACTGGCAACCATAACAAAAATAGTGTTTGCATGTTTTCTCCCCCAAAAAAGAAAAGAAAGTAAAATGGGGCCGTGGAACTCACCTTGAGTGTAGAGCGACAAGTAATTGTAAACACAAAAGATCGGGTTTCCAGTTAACCTGTGTTTCATTTAGTATATATAATTAATATTAATTACAATATAAGAGTCGTATGGTTTCGCGTTTCATATCTCGGTTACGGTTCGATGTTGATTGTCGATGACTTTCATTCATACACAAACACACTCAAATCATTAACACCACGGAATGTACGCTTTTACAAAACGCATGAATTTTATGAAAAATATATATTACAAGCTTTTTTTGTAAATAATAGATGTTACGTCACAATATATATTTTTATTTATTAGTCTCTCAATTTTGTAGTTTTCAAAATGTCCAGTCTCGTATATATATATATATATATATATATATATATATATATATATATATATATTATTTGTTTTCAAAGGATAATAATAAAATAAATAAATAATTTAAATAGATAATTAATGTTAACATAAATTCCAGAAAATTAATTTGGTGGTTTTAATTACCAGATAGGAAGCGATTTGGTGCAAGTTATGAAGGCCGGAGGGTGGTGTTCAATAGAGTTGCAGGTCCGCGACAATGGTGGTGATCGATGATGGTGTGTGGTTGTGTTTTAGATGAATTTGAATGTCACATTCGATTAGGAACAGTTATATAGCCGTTCAGGTTCAATTAATTAAACGATTATTGGTGTTAGTGGTGATCGTGGCCCGTTTGTTTGGTCGAAAATGTGGGTGGTCGGTTTGGTGGTAATTGCACTACCAATTCTTAAATTGAAAAGTGGCCCGAGTTCGGTTTATCCACGAGATTGTGTCGGGATTATTAATTTGATCAAAACCACATTCGTTTTAGGTGTTGGGGGGTCGTCGGAGTTGGCCGGAAAGTGGCCGGCCGGTGAGGTGGTCGACGGGTGGGAATGGGGTTGGGTTTTAAACTATTTACACCTTTGGTCCCTGTGGTTTAAATAGTTAACATTTTATGTAATAATGTTTCTTTTAAAGTTTCAGAAATAACAAAACAACCCCTGGACTTTATAAATCTATTTTTTTTAAATTGTTTATTTTCTTAATAATTCTAACAAACTATTAATAACCATAGTATTATTATTATTATTATTTTTATTATTACGTTTAATTGTTTTTTTATTTAATAATAAATATGTGCTAATAATAATACCCGAATATACGGGTTGTCACATTATCCCCTTGTTGAAGAAATTTTCGTCCCGAAAATTAGAACATTAGGTTCAGTTAATTACATGAGATTCAACGATTTATAACGTGTGAGTTGAAGGGAATTTCGTCTCGAAATTTAAGGAAAAAGATATCTAAAAATGATACCTTAAGAAGTAAGTGTGTGTTCGTTGAATAGTTGTGGGTACTTCATCTTCATTTGGTCCTCGCGTTTCCGGGTAAACCCTGGTCCAGGCTTTGAGTTTCCACCTAATACGCACAATAGAGATCTTGCTACGTTTTAGGGTTTTGACTTCTTGATCCCTAATCTCTACTGATTCTTCAATGAAACGAAGATGTTCATCGATTTTCAGGAACAACCAATGATTCATCAGCAATACACTTTCTTTCCAAATCGTACAATCCCTTTCCAGGGAGAGACTTTGAGTCAAACGTGATCTCATTGGATTCTAGAGACTTTTGACGAATCACCTTATCCTGATGGTCTATCTTGGTTTCATGTTTTGATAACCAATTCATAGGGTATTAAGTCTATGTCAAAGACATGATCTTCGTGTACTTTTGTGTAACCTCTAATTATTACCATTGGTCACTTTAACCGAGTAAATAATTTCTAAGCAACTAGCTAGGGTTAATGCTAAGTTAAAGAATAATTCCAGTAGAATCAAAGCTATTATCAACCCTGGTATCAAATGGATGTGTAACTATTGATGATAAGGTACGTACATGTAACAACATTTAGTCTTGTCGAATGTGGCTTGCTTTAGTCGTAAATGTATGACCGCGTGATGTATTTCCTTGACTTATATGACCTTTATTTCCATAATTTAACTATTCTTACTTTCTAGTTATAGCCATTTCCTAATTCTGATTGTTTCTAACTTGTCCTGAGGTCCTAATCGACCTAGGGCACACTTATGGTAATGGTCAGAACTCCAACCTTCTTAATGTCCCCGTTTAACGCATTTTAGCTTAATCGTATTAACCAACATAGCTAGGTTTACAACATTAGCATTCTTGTCTACCTTACCGCTAGGTTGCTTGTTCAACCCTCCAACTTCTTTCTATTACTCACTAGATTTGCCTAGTGTCCTTCTTAATCCTATTTGGTCTAATGTCATAAGGTATGACATCAGCTTTGTCAATTCATGGAGTTTGTCAGTATAAAGAGCACAACTTAACCCTACCATTGCATGATTTTAGAATTATAATTCTAACTTTGGCATTTCATTCCTTAAGTAATAGTACTCAATCACCAAGGCTTTGAACTCACCTCAATAACCCTATATATATAAGCATCACCGGTATACTAAGAATATGCTTAAACCGGTTACACGACATCCTAATTTTCCTTAGCATCATCCCAAAGAATATGTACAATGAGTTTCATCACTCTTCTATATTTCCTGTAGTACACTTCCATTCTAAGTATTCAATAAGTTCCTCAGTTACCGAAATACTAAGTGGAGGAATGTCTCTTAAAATGATTGGAAATACCATGAAGGCTCTAAGTAGGACAGGACTTAAGTAATAGCAAGTGTTAGTAATGTTTTGTTACCCTTAACAAGGTCTTACTAGAATTATGATCCTAGCACCCTAGGGTATAGAATAGAAAACTTGTAATACTCATGATCGTTACCTCATGGTAAGATTAGCCAGACTTCTCATGCACGACGAATTGCAATTACGTGTGCACCCGTAATGGTAATTTGCCTTGCATGATCACCCTTAGCTTCACCTACTCCAAGTTAACATCATAGTATTGTCCAGATTCATCTAGCACATATGTATAGTATCAGGTATAGAGACAAGGAATAAGCATAGAGGAACATACATGTAATATTAAATCCATAGACTTAATATACTTGACCCATTTGCCTTATAGACTTGTGTATTGACCATAGTTTATCACTCATCCCAGAAATCCCCAGGTAAGCATACCAGGTCTCGCAATGAGATTTATGCGATATGCTTGCCTTAGCCCGAAGGCCTTTTGCCAGGAATCCAGAATACAGGTGTCTATGTGTCACACTGATGTGTGTAAAGTATATATATTTTAAATAAGGATTTTTCACACAATTTGAGTTTTAATTTAAGAAACGATTATCACTCTTAAACCAACTACACACAATAGGCAAGTGCACCTATCGCATAATAGTATAGTTTTAGGTAAGAACCGAGTATCGATCCATGGACACAATGGCTCCCAATACTAAATCATCATTACTATTTAACCGATCAATTGAGTTTGGATTTGTGAGCATTATAGTTAACTAAAACGATTAACAAATTAAACTAGTAAATTAAGAAAGTAAAGATGAAGATACACAATCAATTAAATATACCACTTGGACTTTGATTCCACTTAGCATAGAATTAACAACTAGCACAAATTCGAGGTGAGACCATTTCTTACACATGAAACATGGAAGTAGCCTAAACCCCCGTCAAGGATATCTAAACATATAACCATTCGGAAAGCTAGAACGATAAACACACAATAGCCACCTAAAGTTATGCCATGAAGAACTAATGATATAATTATGTCGATGTTAAAGATGAATTAGACTCCCGTTAGGGTTACCTAATTCCACAAATCTTTGGAAAGTTAACACGATAAACACATGATAACCACCTAAACTTGGAAAAAATAGACAAAACTATAATTACCCTTCAACTCATAAACTTCATACCACGATTACAAAACAATTCATAACCAATGACAAGAGATATTTATGACATACACTATGGTTTTCTCAAACATGAGCATAAGGATGCACATTTAACCAATTCTACTAAATCTTCAACCTTCATTCACCATTCCTAGTCAAATGTCACAAGATTACATACAAAATATGCAATTATATGCATAAGTCTTGCAAGAACATGAAGTTTTCCAACATAACATGCTTACAACACCCACAAGGTTGAACATTTCATCAAATTAAAACAAACACACACAATCATTGAAGAATAATTAAGTTTCATCATAGCATAAACATAAACATCACCAAGAATCATGTACAAGTTGTTAAATCATGCTAAGTTTCGTCTAATCCAAGTGATAATAAGAGTTTAGCCCATAAGGCTTACAAAAGACACACCCAAACTCAAGAACATGGAAGAACTCATAGTAGATCTAGAGGAATTCAAACCAATTTTGAGGGGAAATGGGTGGATGATGTTAGATTCTTCTTGAAAGTGTGAAATCTTCAATCTTGACCTTCAAATCTTCCAAAAACTCTTGAGAAATGTTCAAAGACACCTAAAGGGTTTTGAGAGGCTAGGGTTTTGAAAGAGATGAAAGTTTTTTTGGAAATGAGGTGTACTAGGGTTATAAACCCGTTTTCTGCCCGAATATGGCCATATCTGAAGTGATATGACCATATTCAGCATCAAAAAGGGGCTATTTGAGATTTGACAGCTTATATGGCCATATTCAGCTGAATATGGTCATATCAGGAGCATTTTTCCTCTTGAACCTCTTAAAATCTTGGACTTTCTTCACAAAAATCACCGAACTTCATCCGAAACCTACAAGATTCAAATAAAACACAAATAAGTGTCTAAATATTGAATTTTGTAACAAAAATGACTTAAAATGCAAAGAAATACATATTAAAAACATGTATATTTATTATCATATCAAACATCCCCACACTTGAACTTTGCTTGTCCTCAAGCAAACTCTCATGCAACCATTTAATAAAAGAAATCCCATTGACATAAAAGATGGTGAGAGACAAACCATTTGTTACATGAAGATCCAAACTCATAATTGACTATCAAACATGGCACACTCATAAGAAGAAACCGAGTGTTTTAAGCTTGCTCTTTCAGAAATGTTCAAATGAGCATCACATGCCTACGAAGTTTCTTTTATGCATGAGTATAAACCGCTCACAAAAAATCACTCAACACTCGGTTATTTGTATGTATAAGTGTATCACTCAATGCCAACCAATGATACAAACATAGTAATAAGCTTGCAAAGGGGTCAAATCTCCACCAATTAACATAAGAGAATGCATAAAGCAAGAGGACTTTTAACGGGTTGTGACGGGGCTTGGGTAAAAAGGGTATGGAATTTTTGGTAAAAGTGGTTAAACGGATAAAAATTCCGGAGGTCTAGATGCTAAGTATGATATATTACGCTAATATGTACACACGATTTAATATAACTAAACTAATACAAATCTACTAAACGTGAGATATGCATGAAAATTGTTCTTTCTTATGCATCAAATAACTCACATTTATTTATTCCTATTCTAGACAACATAATATAATATTTTTCTCAGTTTTTTTTTTCTCTTTTTTTTCATATTTTTCTTTTTCTTTTTTTTTCTTTTTTTTTGAACAATGGACGTCTAATTAAAACTAGTAAGCATTAAACAAATTCGATGCCAAAATTTAGACAACTAGAAATAACCGGAATTTTATCACAAGGGTTAAAAGATAAAAATGGCTAATTTGGCTAAGTAGCTAATGATGTGGGTAATAACAAAGAAAAAATGGACAATGGTTCAACATGGTGACTAATGGTAACAATTGGGTGAAATGTAAGAGAAAGAAAAAAAATGGCTTATAAGGTGGGTATTCCTAATGCCTCTGTCATTTTCATGCAAAAACTTAGTTTATGGCCTTGAAATGCATATCCTAAGCAAGTTCTCACGTGGATGCACATTTGGCACACTCAAGAATCAACAAACATGTAAGCAAACACTAAATCATATGATTTCATGTGATAGAGGCACAAATAAGCTTACGGAAATGGAGGGATAAAGGTAAAGTTCAAACTCATGCATAAATATCATATTTTCAACTTGCAATGCTCACTGAACATCTGAACATTTTATCATAATGCACTTGGTTTCTCTTAGTTCTGTGATGTTAACAATTCAATCATGGTTTAAGATCTAAAAGAAATATAAATGGATGTCATTTGTTTAAATTTTTGAAAAATTTTTGTCAAAAATGGGATTGTTTTAAGGTGCAATGAGATATACGTAAAAGACTTGCAAAAGTTCACAAAAACCCAAACATCCCCACACTTGAAACATACATTGTCCTCAATGTATCAATACATGTAATGTAATGTAAGAAGCAAATGGGGAGAGGGGGGAGAGAAGGTGAAACAGAAAACTCCCCTGAAGAAATCCAAGAAAAGAGGCCCAACAAAATCTCAAGCGTCCGCTAAACAAGTCATCACCCTCAAGATTCCACGAAAACTAGCAATAACAACACTTCAAGAACAAAGCAATAAGTTTAGCAAAACAAAGAAAAACAACAACATAAATAAATAGTACATAAAGTAAAAGAACATAAGGAAATGACAACACAAATACGTTATGTTTGTACAACCAAAATACCAAAAAGTACAACTCAAACGCAAAAGGAACCACAAAAGAAGATGTGAGGTCGTCAGACTAGTCCTCCATCACATCTGCATCATCTGATGGACCATGCTACTGCTCTGTTTGCTCGGGCGGTGGAGGTTGGGAAGGTGGTATAGGAAAAGGAGGAGGAGGGAGACCAAACTCATTTTCAGCAGCCCACTTTGTTATAACCTGCATTATCCAATGCACCCCGGCACGAATGTGAGCTAAATCAGAAGAGTTATCAACGGGCGGTGGCGGAGATGGTGTTGTCGCTCCGTCACCATCAATAAGTGCTATCGGATGAGTCTCTACATTCGCAATGCAAGTCGATGTGCCTATCTCCATATTCGGGGGAAACCATCTTTTCTCTTCAGAGTCTAACCAATACCATCCATCTGCTGAGTCATATGCAGCGAGTCTCATATTGATCAACATTGATTTATTGATGAGCTTCGTTTGATGAGAACAAGAAATTCCAACGAGGCTATCAGCGTCCAACAGATGAAGAGATGAAGCCAGTTGAGTGATGAACGCTCCTCCACAGATTGGGCTACTATGCTTTCTACCGGAACATTTTGAGAAAAACATAGCGAGTGCGTAGGCCAAGTTACATGGCTGCTTCCGAATAAGGCAATATAGAAAAAAACATGTCATTTTCAGTGACAACACTCGTGCTTGAGCCTCGTCCAGAAATATTGCCCGAAAGTGCTCGATGAAAGTAGCGATGAAGGGGGTCTCGCATTTGGGTGCTTTTACTTGATGTAGAATTGTATTCTCCCGAACCGATCTCAGCCCATAACGCGACTAGGTTATCAGTTGATGTCGACTTCAAACCCTGTTTAAAGATATTCCTACTAGTCTCATTACGGGTGTAAAGACCCATCATCACTCCGAGATCTACCACAGACATTGTATGTTTTCGACCACCAAGTTGGAATTGAATGCCATTTGCGTCCTTAAGATTTTTGATCTTACGATCAAACTGATAGGTCGAACAAAATTCCAATACAAGCACGCGGTATTGATGATGTTTGATATCAAACAAACGTTTCCAAGGACGGGAGAGGAGTGCATTAACGCGGTTGGTTTCACCCAAAGCATCCAAAGCTTTCCAATCGATAGTGTGACCCGCTATTAGTTCCTTGTTTTGAATGGTGAGAAGTTTCTTCGCAGCCTGACTGCCACTTTCAAAACGAAGGAACGGATGAAGATCATCATTGGCCATGACCTGCAAAAGAAATACAATATGTCAATTTTGATTCTTGTAAAAGAATTAAAACAAACATGATAGAAATATGAAAACAACGTTAACATATTTTGACATGTTAATGCCTAATCATTGCAAGAAACCAAATCAACTTATTTCATTAAAGAAGTTTACTAAAAGAAAAACACAAGTTTCACCAAATCATACCGTTTAAACAAAAGTCAAATGAAGACGGTTATAACATAAAAACAGAAAGAAAACGACACCCAATAACCTAAAGTTTACCAAAATCATGAAGAACAACATATAAATCAACAACCATTGACCATGTCATGTTTTTTTTTTTTTTTTGTTTTTTCTTAATTTAAACTTACATTAGCAACTAACACACAAGAAACTCTCTACACTTAAAACTAAAACAAATTTCAGCTTCATTTTCCCTAACAAAATTGAAAATGAAATTGAAACAAAATTGACATATTCATACCCACATAAGTTGATTTTGAAACAAAATTTCAGCTTCATATGCATACTCATAACTTGATTGAAAACAAAATTGAAACAAAATCTCAGCTTCATATTCAACTTATTCTCTGCCCTAACAAAATTGAAAGAGTTATAGCAAGTTGAAAGAGGAAGATGACAGAAACATACCCGCATAAGCACAAAATTGAAAACAAAAGAGAAAGAAGAAATGGGTGGCTATGATGGTGTTGCAGGAGGTTGGTGATGGGGGCTGCGGTTAGGTGGTGTTGGGATGGAGGGCGACGGTGGAAGAGGATGGGGGAGGGTTGGTGGTCGCGGGGTATGGGTGGTTACGGGGTAGGCTGGTGGGGGTTAGGTGTGGGTTCCGGCGGTGGTTGCTCGCGGCAGGGGAAGGAGGATGGGGTGGAGGAGTGGTGGTCGCGCGGTTGGTGGAGGTGGAGTGGTGTTCGCGCGGTTGGTGGAGGTGGACACGACGATGGAGAGGAAGGTGGGTAGGAGGGTTGACGGGCTGCGGTGGAGATGGTAGCAGGAGGGTTGACGGGGGAAGAGGTGGGTGGCCGACGGTGGTGCAGCTCACCGGTGGTGGAGGCTGCCGGCGGTACCGGCGGTAGGTGGTGAATGAAGGTATGAGATGAGAAAATGAAGATGGGAGATGAAGTTGAGATGAAGATGGGAAATGAAGGTTATCATTTTGTTCTGTAGGGTTTTTAAAATTCTTTTTTTTTTCAGCCAATATGACCATATTTGTTTTAATATGATCATATCAGTAAGTTTTTTTTCAATTCCATCTTATATTGAATCAGTTAATATGGTCATATTTACTTAGATATGATCATATTAATGTTCATTTTTCAAAAATTACCCTTAACTTATAATACCTTCATATTAAGTCCCAAAATCAGTTTTCTTAGCACGATTTCACTATAAATAACGCAATACACCCCCAATGACGACAACATCTACGGTTTTTTTTTTTTAAATAAAATAAAATAAAATAAAATAAAATAAAATAAAATAAAATAAAATAAAATAAAATAAAATAAGAACTAATTAAAGTAAACTAATTAAGAAAATATGTAAAAACAAAAGGATACGGATGATTTTCAAAATCTCGGGTTTTCTCCCGCAAGTGCTTTGTTTATTTACGAGTCATTAGCTTGACTCGACCCCGCATTCACTTGTCCTTGGGGTGGAGTTCCATGACGTCAAACTCCTTCTCATCTCTCGGGCCTTCAATGTAATGCTTTAAACGATGACCATTAACCTTAAAAACCCTTCCGTCCGAATGTTCAACTTCAACGGTGCCATACGAGAATACTTGCTTCACTATATAAGGACCCGTCCATCTTGATTTTAATTTACCGGGAAACAAGCGAAGTCTTGAATTGTAAAGCAATACACGATCCCCCACTTGGAATTGTTTGTTGTTCTTCAAGTGGTTGTCATGTAATTTTTTCGTCCGTTCCTTGTAAATTGTAGAATTCGCGTATGCTTGATTCCTCAACTCTTCAAGTTCATGGACTTGCAAAAACCTATTTTCACCTGCATCTTTTAAATCAAGATTAACGGCCTTCAAGGCCCAATAAGCTTTGTGTTCGAGTTCAACGGGAAGGTGACAAGACTTTCCATAAACCAACTTAAATGGTGTGGTGCCAATTGAAGTTTTGTAAGCGGTTCGGAAAGCCCATAGAGCATCATCTAACTTATCCGCCCAATCCTTTCGGTTTTACCCAACCGTTCGTTCCAAGATTCGTTTAAGACCTCTATTAGTGACCTCAACTTGACCACTTGTTTGTGGGTGGTAAGATGTTGAAAAACGATGTTTAACCCCATAACGAGTTAATGCTTTTTCAAGTTGATTATTACAAAAATGAGTGCCACGATCACTAATTAGAGACTTAGGGGCACCAAACCGAGAGAAAAGCTTTTTCAGAAATTTCACCACTACCCTAGCATTATTTGTAGGCAAGGCTTGCGCCTCGGCCCACTTAGACACGTAGTCAACGGCTACTAAAATGTATTTATGACCATGTGATGAAGGGAATGGTCCCATGAAGTCGATGCCCCAAACATCGAATACCTCGCATACTTGTATGCTATTTTGGGGCATCTCATCACGTGAAGAGATGTTACCTGCGCGTTGGCAAGCATCACATGATTTAACCAACATGTGTGCATCCTTGAATACGGTAGGCCAATAAAAACCAAAATCAAAGACTTTCTTAGCGGTGTAATTTGCTCCATGATGACCACCGGTGGGTCCTTCATGACAATGGCGAAGTATGCTCATTGCCTCGATTCCGTGCACACATCTTCTCACCACTTGATCCGCGCAAACTCGAAAAAGATATGGATCTTCCCAAAAGTAGTACTTAACATCAGACATGAATTTTCTTTTTTGTTGATAAGTCATACCTTTCACGAGAACTCCACCTGCAAGATAGTTAGCAAGATCTGCGAACCAAGGGAATTCTTCTTCAATCGCCTGAACCTGTAAAAGAAACTCATGAGGGAAATTGTCATTTATGTTGGATTCCCTTAGTTCTTCCATGGATGGGTTCTCAAGGCATGAGAGGTAATCTGCTGCTACGTTTTCAGCTCATTTCTTGTCTCGGATATCTATATCAAATTCTTGTAAAAGCAAAATCCACCTGATCAACCGTGGTTTTGCATCTTGCTTTCCAAATAGATATCTAAGAGCTGCATGACCAGTGTAAACAATGGTTTTAGATAAAACAAGATATGAACGAAACTTATCAAAAGCATATACTACAGCAAGTAATTCCTTTTCAGTGGTAGTGTAATTTTCTTGTGCATCATTCAATGTTTTGCTTGCGTAGTATATGGGATGAAAATGCTTGTCCTTTCTTTGCCCTAAAACCGCACCGACTGCATAGTCGCTTGCATCACACATCAACTCAAATGGAAGAGTCCAATCAGGAGCTACCATTATAGGGGCGTTTATCAGTTTTTCTTTTAAAAAGTTGAATGCATTTAAGCATTCCTCATTGAAAACAAATGGGACATCTTTTTCAAGAAGTTGTGTCATAGGCCTTGCAATTTTTGAAAAATCTTTAATAAAACGTCTATAAAATCCCGCATGACCTAGAAAACTTCTTATTGCTTTTACAGAAGTAGGTGGTGGTAATTTTGAAATAGTTTCAACTTTTGCTCTATCTACTTCTAAACCAACATTTGAAATTTTATGTCCCAACACAATGCCTTCTTTCACCATAAAATGGCATTTCTCCCAATTTAATACCAAGTTGGACTCTTCACATCTCGCGAGCATTTTCTTCAAATTGCTTAAACAATTATCAAAAGAACATCCAAAAACTGAGAAGTCATCCATGAACACTTCCATGGAGTCTTCGATCATATCATGAAATATGGCCACCATACACCTTTGAACGTGGCCGGAGCATTACACAATCCAAATGGCATTCGCCGATAAGCAAATGTGCCATAAGGACATGTGAATGTGGTCTTCTCTTGATCATCGGGTGCAATCGAGATTTGAAAGTAACCTAAAAAACCATCAAGAAAGCAATAAAACATATTCCCAGATTACCTTTCTAACATTTGATCAATAAAAGGAAGAGGGAAATGGTTCTTTCTCGTTGCATCGTTAAGTTTGTGATAATCAATGCAAACCCTCCAACCTGTGATGGTCCTTGTGGGTATTAATTCATTCTTTTCATTGGTTACTACCGTCATACCTCCTTTCTTTGGTACCACTTGTACCGGACTCACCCATGCGGAATCTGAAATTGGGTAAATCAAACCTGCATCAAGAAGTTTGATTACTTCCTTTTTAACCACTTCTTGCATATTAGGGTTGAGGCGACGTTGATGTTGAACAACTGGCTTGTAATCATCTTCCATTAAAATTTTATGAGTACAAAAGGATGGATTGATCCCTTTTATATCCATAATCTTCCAAGCCATAGCTTTCTTGTGCATCTTTAAGACATCTAAAAGTTTGACTTTTTCATCACTTGTCAAACCAGAAGCAATAATAACAGGTAATTTGGAGTCATCATCAAGATAAGCATACTCAAGATGAGCGGGTAGCTCCTTGAGTTCCAATGATGGTGGTTCTTCAATTGATGACTTTGCTTTTGGTTCCTTCTCTCGATCAACCACTTCAAGAACTTCATGAACTTCCACATCAGAGGATGGTTCATCCGCTGACATACAAGTTAGCTCGCCACAAATCTGGTTAGCTAGATCGGCCTCAAGCTTTTCATCATCAAACAACTGTGTTTCCAAAACATCATGTTCAAACATTTCCTGCACACAATCATCCACATGGCAATCAATAGTATCAACAAAATAAAGTGTATCATCATGGATTTGAGAATGTTGCATGGAATCCTTTATCTTAAAAACCACCTCTTCTTCATCCACGCGAAGGGTCAATTTACCTTCAAACACATCTACTAAGGCTCTAGATGTAGCTAAAAAGGGGCGACCAAGAATGAGAGGTACGTTCTTGTCTTCATCCATATCAAGGATTACAAAATCCACAGGAAACACAAACTTACCAATTCTTACCAACATATTCTCAACTATACCTCTCGGGTATTTCACTGAGCGATCGGCAAGTTGAATGCTCATACGTGTTGGTTGTGGTTCTCCTAGGTCTAGCCTTTCAAACATGGAATATGGCATCAAGTTGATGCTAGCACCTAGGTCAGCTAGAGCATTATTTACAGTCAAACTACCAATCAAGCAAGGAAGTGTGAAACTTCCCGGGTCTTTCATTTTCTGTGGTAGCTTATTTTGAAGCACCGCTGAGCATTCTTCATTTAGAACCACATGTGAAAGTTCCTCAAGCTTCTGTTTATTTGTTAGAAGATCTTTGAGAAATTTGGCATACTTGGGCATCTGTGACAAAGCTTCAACAAACGGTAAGTTTATATGTAATTGTTTAAATAGGTCAAGAATTTTACCGTATTGTTGGTCCATCTTTTCTTTCTTCAAACGCCCCGGGTATGGAATAGTGGGCTTGTACACTTTCAATGGTTCTTTGACTTGTGCTGTACTTTCTGGGCCTCGCCTAGTGTTAGGCACCTCGTCTTGAACCTCGACTTCTACCTCTTCAACCATCGGCTTAGATGTGGAAGTCGTCTCAATCTCTTTAGTGGTTTTACCACTCCTTAAAGTAATTGCTTTACAATCTCCTCGTGGATTTGCTTCGGTGTTACTCGGGAGTTTACCCTTCTCCCTCTCAGCTAGCAAACTAGCCATTTGACCCATTTGGTTCTCAATACCCCGAATCGCCGAACCTTGACTTCTTAATTCATCCGAAAATTGTTGTTGTCGAACTTCGGCTTGATCATGACGAGCTTCAGATTTTTGATGACGGGATTCGGCAGTGGACAAGAATTGTGCCATCATCTCTTCCAAATTTGATCTTTTCTCGGGTTGTGAACCACTACTTGAACCTTGATTTTGGTATTGATTTTGTTTTTGAGGTCGAGAGTGATCTTGGTGTTGTGGTTGAAATGATTGTTGGTTTTGTTGGAACGGTGGTCTTTGTTGAAAACCCGGAGGTTGGTTGCTTCCACTTGCCTTCCAACTAAAGTTGGGATGATTCTTCCAACCTGGGTTATAAGTGTTACTGTAGGGATTGTTTTGAGATCGATATTGGTTACTCATGAAATCCACTTGTTCATTCACATTGTAGACAAGTCCATGTTGACAATCGGAGCTCATATGCGCACCACCACACAAATGACAACTTGCTTGCACTTGGTTCAATTGCATTTGATTAATTCTTTTAGCCATTGTTTCCATTTGTGCAGCTAGAGATGTGTAGTCGTCTACATGGTGAACCCCTTGTCTTGATGGTCTACTTCGTGAAGATGGCCCTTGATAAGTGTTCATTGCCAATTGTTCAAGTATGGTATACCCCTCCGTAGGGGTTTTCATGGCTAAAGATCCTCCAGCTGTAGCATCGACTATTTGGCGATCTTGTGGATACAACCCGTTGTAAAAGGTAGTAACTTGCATCCACTCATCCAACCCGTGATGTGGACATTTCCTCATCATCTCCTTATATCGTTCCCAAGCTTCATAAAGTGATTCTCCTTCATCCTGCATAAAAGATGTGATATTATTCCTCAATCTTGCAGTTTTAGATGGTGGAAAATATCTAAATAAAAATTTTTGAGCAAGATCCTCCCAAGTGGTTATAGAACCAGCAGGAAGTGAGTTTAACCAAGCTTTTGCTCGATCACGAAGGGAGAATGGGAAAAGCCTAAGCTTGCTTGCATCATCGGACAATCCGTTCGTCTTGAACGTATCACAAATTTCCAAAAAGTTTGCTATATGAGCATTCGGGTCTTCCTCTGATAAACCATAAAATTGAACATTGTTTTGAATCATTTGAATCATTTGTGGTCGAATTTCAAAGTTATTGGCTTCAACTGCCGGTCTGACAATACTTGATGCCAAACCACCCAACGATGGTCTTGCATAATCATAGATGGTTCTCTGTTCATTGTTTCGATTCCCCATGTCTTTCGAGTTTGTGTCCTCGGAATTGTCTTCTTCTTCGGTGTCGGTTTCCTCGGTAATTTGTGCACGAGTAGCTTCACTATCGATTTCCTTAGCTATTTGTATAGATTTTGCCCTTAAGTTTCTTCTCTTAAGTAATTTCTCCGGATTTGAATATGGTTCAATCAGGTCCTCGACAGGTGAAGATGTGGACATAAGCTTCCTGATAACATAACACAATACCAAGCACCGTAAAAAGGGACAAAAGATAAACACTAGTAAAATGTAAAAATGCGAAAATAAGATATACACAAATAGTCAAAGTAGCAACTTCGATCTTTCTTGAAATCACCGTGTCCCCGGCAACGGCGCCAAAAACTTGATGTGTGTAAAGTATATATATTTTAAATAAGGATTTTTTACACAATTTGAGTTTTAATTTAAGAAACGATTATCACTCTTAAACCAACTACACACAATAGGCAAGTGCACCTATCGCATAATAGTATAGTTTTAGGTAAGAACCGAGTATCGATCCATGGACACAATGGCTCCCAATACTAAATCATCATTACTATTTAACCGATCAATTGAGTTTGGATTTGTGAGCATTATAGTTAACTAAAACGATTAACAAATTAAACTAGTAAATTAAGAAAGTAAAGATGAAGATACACAATCAATTAAATATACCACTTGGACTTTGATTCCACTTAGCATAGAATTAACAACTAGCACAAATTCGAGGTGAGACCATTTCTTACACATGAAACATGGAAGTAGCCTAAACCCCCGTCAAGGATATCTAAACATATAACCATTCGGAAAGCTAGAATGATAAACACACAATAGCCACCTAAAGTTATGCCATGAAGAACTAATGATATAATTATGTCGATGTTAAAGATGAATTAGACTCCCGTTAGGGTTACCTAATTCCACAAATCTTTGGAAAGTTAACACGATAAACACATGATAACCACCTAAACTTGGAAAAATAGACAAAACTATAATTACCCTTCAACTCATAAACTTCATACCACGATTACAAAACAATTCATAACCAATGACAAGAGATATTTATGACATACACTATGGTTTTCTCAAACATGAGCATAAGGATGCACATTTAACCAATTCTACTAAATCTTCAACCTTCATTCACCATTCCTAGTCAAATGTCACAAGATTACATACAAAATATGCAATTATATGCATAAGTCTTGCAAGAACATGAAGTTTTCCAACATAACTTGCTTACAACACCCACAAGGTTGAACATTTCATCAAATTAGAACAAACACACACAATCATTGAAGAATAATTAAGTTTCATCATAGCATAAACATAAACATCACCAAGAATCATGTACAAGTTGTTAAATCATGCTAAGTTTCGTCTAATCCAAGTGATAATAAGAGTTTAGCCCATAAGGCTTACAAAAGACACACCCAAACTCAAGAACATGGAAGAACTCATAGTAGATCTAGAGGAATTCAAACCAATTTTGAGGGGAAATGGGTGGATGATGTTAGATTCTTCTTGAAAGTGTGAAATCTTCAATCTTGACCTTCAAATCTTCCAAAAACTCTTGAGAAATGTTCAAAGACACCTAAAGGGTTTTGAGAGGCTAGGGTTTTGAAAGAGATGAAAGTTTTTTTGGAAAGGAGGTGTACTAGGGTTATAAACCCGTTTTCTGCCCGAATATGGCCATATCTGAAGTGATATGACCATATTCAGCATCAAAAAGGGGATATTTGAGATTTGACAGCTTATATGGCCATATTCAGCTGAATATGGTCATATCAGGAGCATTTTTCCTCTTGAACCTCTTAAAATCTTGGACTTTCTTCACAAAAATCACCGAGCTTCATCCGAAACCTACAAGATTCAAATAAAACACAAATAAGTGTCTAAATATTGAATTTTGTAACAAGAATGACTTAAAATGCAAAGAAATACATATTAAAAACATGTATATTTATTATCATATCACACACAAATCATGAAGAACATTTAGGTGATATCAAATGCACACAAACCCTCCCGTGACTCACAGCACAGGGATATGTTAAAGCAAAAGTTTTCAGGCAACCAAAGTAAGTAACATAACTTAGAAATCTATGTGTGTGTAACTAATGCAAATCTAGCTATAGTCTAAAATGCAATGCAAATGAGATGCAAAGTCCATTTTAGTTCGCTATAACTAATGCTCTGATACCAATCTGTCACACCCTCAAAATCCGCTAACGGGATTTTACCGTCAGGCGTGTGACACACCAGGATCTCAGATAGCATCAGTTACACCAAACACAGTAATTACAAAACATCACATTAAGTAATTAGTTGTTTAAATCAAACATGAGTGTTTCAGACTTGCGGAAGAGTTTCAAACATAGAAATCAACAGTGAATCGTTTCAACATGCGTTTCAACCATAAGAATCAATAGCGTTTCAACAAATTAAACCAGTTGAGTAGTGATGTATGCCATGCATGCATCCTAGTTGAGTTCTTAACCTTGTGCGTTTCTGTGACCTGAGAAAACATGCTAAAATGTGTCAACATAAAGTTGGTGAGTCCACAGGTTTTAATCAACAAGAAATGTGTCAGAAAAGCGTTTCACATGGTTTCATCAACCAGAAATGTGTCAGAAAAGCGTTTCACATGGTTTCATCAACCAGAAATGTGTCAGAAAAGCGTTTCACATGGTTTCATCAATCAGAAATGTGTCAGAAAAGCGTTTCACATGGTTTCATCAACCAGAAATGTGTCCGAAAAGCGTTTCACATGGTTTAGTATATAAAGCATATCGATAGGTCGCGAGCCTATAAACAAGTTAGTTAGTGTTTCAAACCGAAGCTGACTGTGTGTGTTTAGTGCCTTTCCACCATGTCTTAACCGATCGTGGCAATCGTTACAGGTCAATTTAGCACCCGTTTGACCTCCAATCAAGCTAGCGCGACTAGCCCGGGCGGGGTTTGTCAGACCCAGTAGTACTACTCAAAATTACCTCGTTAATCGCGTTACTAACGGTATGATACTGTAAGGACTTTCAAATGCGTTTCCCACTAACATAACAGGCGATATCAATAATACTGGCAACCATAACAAAAATAGTGTTTGCATGTTTTCTCCCCCAAAAAAGGAAAGAAAGTAAAATGGGGCCGTGGAACTCACCTTGAGTGTAGAGCAACAAGTAATTGTAAACACAAAAGATCGGGTTTCCAGTTAACCCGTGTTTCATTTAGTATATATAATTAATATTAATTACAATATAAGAGTCGTATGGTTTCGTGTTTCATATCTCGGTTACGGTTCGATGTTGATTGTCGATGACTTTCATTCATACACAAACACACTCAAATGCATTAACACCACGGAATGTACGCTTTTACAAGACGCATGTATTTTATGAAAAATATATATTACAAGCTTTTTTGTAAATAATAGATGTTACGTCACAATATATATTTTTATTTATTAGTCTCTCAATTTTGTAGTTTTCAAAATGTCCAGTCTCGTATATATATATATATATATATATATATATATATATATATATATATATATATATATATATATATATATATATATTATTTGTTTTCAAAGGATAATAATAAAATAAATAAATAATTTAAATAGATAATTAATGTTAACTTAAATTCCAGAAAATTAATTTGGTGGTTTTAAAATAAACAGAGTTTATAGAATAATTTTTATAATTTTTTTAGAAATTTTCTGAAATTTTAAATAGCTTAAAAAGGGCTTTAAAAATAAAAGAGGCTGCCGGGTCTCGAACCCATGACCTCTATCCTAAAATCCAACACACAAACCAGTGAACCAAGGGGCCGGGGCCGCGCTTGGTTTGGGTTTCAAATGATTTTAAACGCGCATTCCATCAAACCCCCAAATTCACCTTCGAGCCCTAGTTCGATCGAAGCCCCAATTGAACCACCAATCGAACCAGTTAGTGTTTATGATTATGGGGCTTTTATTCCCCATGAGAAATCGAGTATGTATGCATGTTTACTTACCAGATAGGAAGCGATTTGGTGCTGAACTCTTTGAAGAACAAGTCGCGACCGAGGTGAATTTGAATAGCGAGAAATTGATGATAATAATGAAATTAATCACACAGGTAGCTTCTAATGGTGCTAATGATCAAAAGCCCTATGTTTATTGCAAGTTATGAAGGCCGGAGGGTGGTGTTCAATAGAGTTGCAGGTCCGCGACAATGGTGGTGATCGATGATGGTGTGTGGTTGTGTTTTAGATGAATTTGAATGTCACATTCGATTAGGAACAGTTATATAGCCGTTCAGGTTCAATTAATTAAACGATTATTGGTGTTAGTGGTGATCATGGCCCGTTTGTTTGGTCGAAAATGTGGGTGGTCGGTTTGGTGGTAATTGCACTACCAATTCTTAAATTGAAAAGTGGCCCGAGTTCGGTTTATCCACGAGATTGTGTCGGGATTATTAATTTGATCAAAACCTCATTCGTTTTAGGTGTTGGGGGTCGTCGGAGTTGGCCGGAAAGTGGCCGGCCGGTGAGGTGGTCGACGGGTGGGAATGGGGTTGGGTTTTAAACTATTTACACCTTTGGTCCCTGTGGTTTAAGTAGTTAACATTTTATGTAATAATGTTTCATTTAAAGTTTCAGAAATAACAAAACAACCCCTGGACTTTATAAATCTAATTTTTTTTAAATTGTTTATTTTCTTAATAATTCTAACAAACTATTAATAACCATAGTATTATTATTATTATTTTTATTATTACGTTTAATTGTTTTTTTTATTTAATAATAAATATGTGCTAATAATAATGCCCGAATATACGGGTTGTCACATTATCCCCTTGTTGAAGAAATTTTCGTCCCGAAAATTAGAACATTAAGTTCAGTTAATTACATGAGATTCAACGATTTATAACGTGTGAGTTGAAGGGAATTTCGTCTCGAAATTTAAGGAAAAAGATATCTAAAAATGATACCTTAAGAAGTAAGTGTGTGTTCGTTGAATAGTTGTGGGTACTTCATCTTCATTTGGTCCTCGCGTTTCCGGGTAAACCCTGGTCCAGGCTTTGAGTTTCCACCTAATACGCACAATAGAGATCTTGCTACGTTTTAGGGTTTTGACTTCTTGATCCCTAATCTCTACTGATTCTTCAATGAAACGAAGATGTTCATCGATTTCCAGGAACAACCAATGATTCATCAGCAATACACTTTCTTTCCAAATCGTACAATCCCTTTCCAGGGAGAGACTTTGAGTCAAACGTGATCTCATTGGATTCTAGAGACTTTTGACGAATCACCTTATCCTGATGGTCTATCTTGGTTTCATGTTTTGATAACCAATTCATACGGTATTAAGTCTATGTCAAAGACATGATCTTCGTGTACTTTTGTGTAACCTCTAATTATTACCATTGGTCACTTTAACCGAGTAAATAATTTCTAAGCAACTAGCTAGGGTTAATGCTAAGTTAAAGAATAATTCCAGTAGAATCAAAGCTATTATCAACCCTGGTATCAAATGGATGTGTAACTATTGATGATAAGGTACGTACATGTAACAACATTTAGTCTTGTCGAATGTGGCTTGCTTCAGCCGTAAATGTATGACCGCGTGATGTATTTCCTTGACTTATATGACCTTTATTTCCATAATTTAACTATTCTTACTTTCTAGTTATAGCCATTTCCTAATTCTGATTGTTTCTAACTTGTCCTGAGGTCCTAATCGACCTAGGGCACACTTATGGTAATGGTCAGAACTCCAACCTTCTTAATGTCCCCGTTTAACGCATTTTAGCTTAATCGTATTAACCAACATAGCTAGGTCTACAACATTAGCATTCTTGTCTACCTTACCTCTAGGTTGCTTGTTCAACCCTCCAACTTCTTTCTATTACTCACTAGATTTGCCTAGTGTCCTTCTTAATCCTATTTGGTCTAATGTCATAAGGTATGACATCAGCTTTGTCAATTCATGGAGTTTGTCAGTATAAAGAGCACAACTTAATCCTACCATTGCATGATTTTAGAATTATAATTCTAACTTTTGCATTTCATTCCTTAAGTAATAGTACTCAATCACCAAGGCTTTGAACTCACCTCAATAACCCTATATATATAAGCAACACCGGTATACTAAGAATATGCTTAAACCGGTTACACGACATCCTAATTTTCCTTAGCATCATCCCAAAGAATATGTACAATGAGTTTCATCACTCTTCTATATTTCCTGTAGTCCACTTCCATTCTAAGTATTCAATCAGTTCCTCAGTTACCGAAATACTAAGCGGAGAAATGTCTCTTAAAATGATTGGAAATACCATGAAGGCTCTAAGTAGGACAGGACTTAAGTAATAGCAAGTGTTAGTAATGTTTTGTTACCCTTAACAAGGTCTTACTAGAATTATGGTCCTAGCACCCTAGGGTATAGAATAGAAAACTTGTAATACTCATGATCGTTACCTCATGGTAAGATTAGCCAGACTTCTCATGCATGACGAATTGCAATTACGTGTGCACCCGTAATGGTAATTTGCCTTGCATGATCACCCTTAGCTTCACCTACTCCAAGTTAACATCATAGTATTGTCCAGATTCATCTAGCACATATGTATAGTATCAGGTATAGAGACAAGGAATAAGCATAGAGGAACATACATGTAATATTAAATCCATAGACTTAATATACTTGACCCATTTGCCTTATAGACTTGTGTATTGACCATAGTTTATCACTCATCCCAGAAATCCCCAGGTAAGCATACCAGGTCTCGCAATGAGATTTATGCGATATGCTTGCCATAGCCCGAAGGCCTTTTGCCAGGAAATCCAGAATACAGATGTCTATGTGTCACACAAATCATGAACAACATTTAGGTGATATCAAATGCACACAAACCCTCCCGTGACTCACAGCACAGGGATATGTTAAAGCAAAAGTTTTCAGGCAACCAAAGTAAGTAACATAACTTAGAAATCTATGTGTGTAACTAATGCAAATCCAGCTATAGTCTAAAATGCAATGCAAATGAGATGCAAAGTCCATTTTAGTTTGCTATAACTAATGCTCTGATACCAATCTGTCACACCCTCAAAATCCGCTAACGGGATTTTACCGTCAGGCGTGTGACACACCAGGATCTCAGATAGCACCAGTTACACCAAACACAGTAATTACAAAACATCACATTAAGTAATTAGTTGTTTAAATCAAACATGAGTGTTTCAGACTTGCGGAAACGTTTCAAATATAGAAATCAATAGTGAATCGTTTCAACATGCGTTTCAACCATAAGAATCAATAGCGTTTCAACAAATTAAACCAGTTGAGTAGTGATGTATGCCATGCATGCATCCTAGTTGAGTTCTTAACCTTGTACGTTTCTGTGACCTGAGAAAACATGCTAAAATATGTCAACATAAAGTTGGTGAGTCCACAGGTTTTAATCAACAAGAAATGTGTCAGAAAAGCGTTTCACATGGTTTTATCAACCAGAAATGTGTCAGAAAAGCGTTTCACATGGTTTCATCAACCAGAAATGTGTCAGAAAAGCGTTTCACATGGTTTCATCAACCAGAAATGTGTCAGAAAAGCGTTTCACATGGTTTCATCAACCAGAAATGTGTCCGAAAAGCGTTTCACATGGTTTAGTATATAAAGCATATCGATATGTCGCGAGCCTATAAACAAGTTAGTTAGTGTTTCAAACCGAAGCTGACTGTGTGTGTTTAGTGCCTTTCCACCATGTCTTAACCGATCGTGGCAATCGTTACAGGTCAATTTAGCACCCGTTTGACCTCCAATCAAGCTAGCGCGACTAGCCCGGGCGGGGTTTGTCAGACCCAGTAGTACTACTCAATATTACCTCGTTAATCGTGTTACTAACGGTTTGATACTGTAAGGACTTTCAAATGTGTTTCCCACTAACATAACAGGCGATATCAATAATACTGGCAACCATAACAAAAATAGTGTTTGCATGTTTTCTCCCCCAAAAAAGTAAAGAAAGTAAAATGGGGCCGTGGAACTCACCTTGAGTGTAGAGTAACAAGTAATTGTAAACACAAAAGATCGGGTTTCCAGTTAACCTGTGTTTCATTTAGTATATATAATTAATATTAATTACAATATAAGAGTCGTATGGTTTCGCGTTTCATATCTCAGTTACGGTTTGATGTTGATTGTCGATGACTTTCATTCATACACAAACACACTCAAATGCATTAACACCACGGAATGTACGCTTTTACAAGACGCATGTATTTTATGAAAAATATGTATTACAAGCTTTTTTGTAAATAATAGATGTTACGTCACAATATATATTTTTATTTATTAGTCTCTCAATTTTGTAGTTTTCAAAATGTCCAGTCTTGTATATATATATATATTATTTGTTTTCAAAGGATAATAATAAAATAAATAAATAATTTAAATAGATAATTAATGTTAGCTTAAATTCCAGAAAATTAATTTGGTGGTTTTAAAATAAACAGAGTTTATAGAATAATTTTTATAATTTTTTTAGAAATTTTCTGAAATTTTAAATAGCTTAAAAAGGGCTTTAAAAATAAAAGAGGTTGCCGGGTCTCGAACCCATGACCTCTATCCTAAAATCCAACACACAAACCAGTGAACCAAGGGGCCGGGGCCGCGCTTGGTTTGGGTTTCAAATGATTTTAAACGCGCATTCCATCAAACCCCCAAATTCACCTTCGAGCCCTAGTTCGATCGAAGCCCCAATTGAACCACCAATCGAACCAGTTAGTGTTTATGATTATGGGGCTTTTATTCCCCATGAGAAATCGAGTATGTATGCATGTTTAATTACCAGATAGGAAGCGATTTGGTGCTGAACTCTTTGAAGAACAAGTCGCGACCGAGGTGAATTTGAATAGCGAGAAATTGATGATAATAATCAAATTAATCACACAGGTAGCTTCTAATGGTGCTAATGATCAAAAGCCCTATGTTTATTGCAAGTTATGAAGGCCGGAGGGTGGTGTTCAATAGAGTTGCAGGTCCGCGACAATGGTGGTGATCGATGATGGTGTGTGGTTGTGTTTTAGATGAATTTGAATGTCACATTCGATTAGGAACAGTTATATATCCGTTCAGGTTCAATTAATTAAACGATTATTGGTGTTAGTGGTGATCGTGGCCCGTTTGTTTGGTCGAAAATGTGGGTGGTCGGTTTGGTGGTAATTACACTACCAATTCTTAAATTGAAAAGTGGCCCGAGTTCGGTTTATCCACGAGATTGTGTCGGGATTATTAATTTGATCAAAACCGCATTCGTTTTAGGTGTTGGGGGGTCGTCGGAGTTGGCCGGAAAGTGGCCGGCCGGTGAGGTGGTCGACGGGTGGGAATGGGGTTGGGTTTTAAACTATTTACACCTTTGGTCCCTGTGGTTTAAGTAGTTAACATTTTATGTAATAATGTTTCTTTTAAAGTTTCAGAAATAACAAAACAACCACTGGACTTTATAAATCTAATTTTTTTTTAAATTGTTTATTTTCTTAATAATTCTAACAAACTATTAATAACCATAGTATTATTATTATTATTATTTTTATTATTACATTTAATTGTTTATTATTATATGTGCTAATAATAATACCCGAATATACGGGTTGTCACAAATAGGATGTTAACGGGTTGTAAGATGTCTGCCAGCAGGGATACTTGGGTTTGGGGTTTGGGAGTCAATGAATCTTTTACTGTTGCTGGATGTAAAAGACTCCTCGCGAAAGAAAGACAAGATCAGCAGACTTCTACCTTCAAGTGGGAGTCTTGGGTACCTTTGAAGGTAAATATCCTTTCATGGAGAGCCACGATTGATAGGCTGCCTACGAGGGTTGCTTTGCCGTCTCGAAGGGTGGACATTCAAGATCGTTCTTGTCCTATATGTAATATGGCTACAGAAGACCTGAAACATCTTCTGGTGAGATGCGGTTTTGCTTATGGTATGTGGTGTAGTATATATAAATGGTGTAGGCTAGATCCCTTTTTTGCATACGATTACGATGATCTTGTCATGTTGTATAAAAATGTTCACAGGGGAAAATGGAGGAAAAAAGTGATAAGAGGCATTGTTATGATCGGATCTTGGGCTTTATGGAATGCTCGGAACAAAAAAATTTTTCAAGGAGTTGAGGTAAAGGAGATAGAAGTTGTGGCGGAGGTGAAATCAAAAGGTTTTTTATGGCTTAAGAATAGATCGAAATTTGGTAGTATTGTTTGAAAAGATTGGGCTAAGTACCCTTTGTATATGTGTGTTTAATTTAACGGTACTCGTTCTTTGAGTGCTCGTTTTTTAATGAAAGTCAATGTTCAAAAAAAAGAAGTTACGCAAACTTGTTATCTTAATAAGTAAAGCCACGTCACTTATTTAGATAACTCAAATAAAACCGATTACCGACCATCTTGAAACCTGAATCTCGTTTTAAATAACATACAACGTGGGTAATTAACTTTTAATAACACCCGTAGTACGATACTATTACAATACAAAGTGCTTCATATTTTTTATTTTATATACGATAAAATAGTTGTATAAGGTGGACCAAATTAAGTAAACGTGTATATATTTTAATTTTAACAAGGTGGTTTGTTTGCATGTTGCCACATGGTCCAGAAGAATACAATTCTTCGATAATAAAAGTAATAAAAGTAATGAAGACTAGAAATTTTTAAATTTCTCATTTGGTCCTCAACTATGGTGCCGACCACTTAAACCGGACGGTTGATCAAAAGTACCTAACCAACGTACTCTTTTGCTTGAAAATTTATTTATTATAATCTTTTTTATAGCAGTACGACTAACTACTTGTAGGTTCATCTATAGCAGTACAACTAACTAATTCGATCATTGTGTCATGAGATTAGGGTGTAATTTATGACACGACATGAACTGAACACAAAAATTACTGGTTTGGGTGGTTCGGGTCAACCTAATGTGTTGGCGGATTGACTTATTTAACTCATTTATTATATATTTATTTATGAGAAATTACACAGATCGTCCCTAAGGTTTGCTTAAATTTCACATTTCGTCTCTGGGATTGAAAAATTACAGGTTGAATCCTAATGTTTGAAAAAACGTAACACTTTTCATCCCCACCTTAACGGCCGTTAAAAAAGTCCATTAAGTAAGAGTAAAATGACCATTTTACCCCACACTTCTTCTTCATCATTTTCCTTTCACCACCACACAACCTCATCTCCACCACTACCACCACACCACCACCACCACACCACCACCAAATTCACCACTCCTTGTCACCACCACAACACACCCCCATTTGCACCACCACCACTCCTCGCCACCACCACCACACAACCCCCATCTCCACCACCACCACCACTACCACCACCAGATACCTCCATATCCACTAGCACCACCCACCCACCACCACCACCACACCACCACCGAATTCACCACTCCTTGTCACCACCACAACACACCCCCATTTGCACCACCACCACTCCTCGCCACCACCACCACACAACCCCCATCTCCACCACCACCACCACCACCACCACCACCACCACCAGATACCTCCATATCCACTAGCACCACCCACCCACCTCACGTTTCTTTCTCACCGAAGTAACAATCCACCTCGTCACCTACTGTCGACATGGCCAACCATCACCATCACCTTGTTAACCACCACTTGCAGCGGTCATAGAACCTTCCCTTCTTTTTGAGTTGTTGTTTGTAGTCTGAGTTGCAGGTGGTGGTGGTGTGTTGACGTCAAAATCTTGTGCAGTGGGTTGAATGTAGAAGATGAAAGTGAGTAACATTAAAGTGGGGAAGAACATTGATGATGGTGGTGGTGGTGGTAATGGTGGTGGTGGTGCTGCGGGATGGGAGTGTGTGGTGGTAGTTAGGATGAAAAAGAAGAAGAAGGGGGTGGGAAAATGGGGTATCGTGGATTTAAGTTAACTTAATAAATTATTTATTTATTTAAAAAAAGATAAAAAGGGTAAATTAGTAATTTAACACACATTTATCGGACTTTTTTAACGGCCTTTAAGGCGAGGGACGAAAAGTGTTACGTTTTTTCAAACCTTAGGATTAAACCTGTAATTTTTCAATCCCACGGATAAAAATAAAATTTAAGCAAATCTCAGGGACGATCCATATAATTTACTCGTTATTTATATTTATATGCGTTTTATATCATACATTAAAATTTTGGGGGTTTTATTCAAAAGTTAAAACTTAAAGTAGAAATTGAAATAAATTTCATATTTAAATATATTGGTTTTATATTCATTTGTACTTTTTGTAAAATTGTAATTTTAAAGCATTAATATGTGAAAAATCCAAGGGATTAAAAAATTTTCGGGTTATATGACTCGTGTAAGTGTCGACCCGCAAACTTTTGGGTTGTGTTCGGGTCTGTATAAAATGTTTAGGTTCATGTTGAGTTGGACCCATCAACTCGCAAACACGACCTATTTAGCACCCATACATGAAGATACACAAGACACTCTCTTGTGTATGTAAAATCTGTTTAAGAGAACCGTGTCAAACACGATTCATTAACAATTCTTCAATCGCTACCTTTGCTTCTCTTCTCTATTTCAATTGTAACTCATATCTATACTAGCTATATCGATAAAAAAAATTTTGTTTTATAAATATTGCTAAAGAATTCTGTTTTAATTTAAACAGTTTTTCTCTCAAGATACAAATATTTTAAAGTTATGTTTGATAATAACATATTTTTTTCGTGAGATGTAACTGGAATAATTTACGCTTGTGAGTAAAAAAATGAAAACTATTATGACACACTAACATTGTAAGCAACTAATGGTCATACAGTGGTGTAGAAAGTACCAAGTGATGATGTCATTTCTAAAATGAGAGATTTTTTAAGTTAGATTTATACAACAATAGCATAACAGTGCTGAAATAAGGGTTGTTTACGGCAAACAGTGTTGAAATACGTTGTTTATGATCAAATTAGTGTTAAAACTTGTTATAATCAAAAGTGTGTAAAAACTTGTTATCTTAATCAAAACTATGCACAAACTTGCTATTTTAATTAAAACTGTATAAAAACTTGCTACTTGAATTAAAACTATGCAAAACTATTTAGAAATAAAAAAAATAGAGAAGGAAAATTGTATTTTAAAGGAAAATTGGTAACAAACGGTCCCAACTTTAACCTATTGGTAACCATTGGTTCCAACTTTTACATTCGCTGGGGATAGTTCCAACTATTTATCTTTGTGTTGTCATCGGTCCCACTCTAACAGAATGTTAACTCCGTTAACTTTTGCTGACGTGGCAATCCAGCTGTCATCTAAAACAGTTGCTGATGGTATCCCCTGTTTAACTTAACAGATAGCGAAGCAAACAAAAACCCTAAAAATTCATTGTCTCTAAAACATAAACCATAAGCAAAGCAACTAGTAAATTGAAGGGCAAAAGAGTAGAAGAAGAAGAGGTATGACAGAAATTCATCAGAAATCGTTTACCGGGGATGGTGTGATGAACATGCGAACATCAGAAGGGGCTGCTAGGGTTTTTCAGTTGACTGATGAGGTTGGACGATTGAGTGGTTACTCCGGCAAGCGGAAGCCTCGATTGAGTACCGGAACGACGCCGTGTTGCTTCTCCGGCGGCAATTGATCAGAAATCGTCATCGCAGCACCACCAGCAGTTAATATCTCCGGCGGAGTTTGAATTTGGGGAAGATACTTACCTGAGATCATTCGAATATGGAATATAGTGTTAAAATCATGAGAATGCAGGAAGAAGAGTAGAACGGAAGTCGTGTGATGAAACGCCTTCACCTCCTGATCATCGATTTGGGTGCTGAATGTTGATGTTTGATTTGAGATCTACTGAAAACGGAGATATATGATGAAAATCACCTGAGAATGGAGGATGAGAATGTTGCTATATGATGAGAATGAATGAATGAAGGAAGAAGATGATGATCATCAATCCAGCAGCAGAATAATCGCCACTCCCCTTTTCCCCCTTTGCAGAGGCAATCCAGTGGCAGCAGCTACACCGACAGCTCCATCTCCGGCGATTACTTTGTTCCCTCCTTGTCAGCGCCAGTGAACACCGATCCCGATGCTGCTTATGCGCAATTGCCGGAGGCTGCTGCTGCTGGGTCTTATTCTTCCAAGAGTTGGGCGCAACAGACGGAGGAGAGCTATCAGTTGCAGCTGCTTATGCGCAATTACCGGAGGCTGCTGCAATTCTGACGAAACAACACCAATCAAACCCACCGGAGGACAAAATCAGACAACCCCAGGTGGAATCACAGTTCGATTTCAAGTCGTACATGGTGGAGAAAGCGAATTTGGTGAATCAAGCGCTGGACGCAGCGGTTCCGTTGAAAGACCCGATAAAGATCCACGAATCGATGCGGTATTCGCTTCTCGCCGGAGGAAAACGCGTCCGGTCGGTGCTCGCCGGCGACGCCCTGTTATCCTTCGCCTTTGAACACATCGCCACCGCCACAAAAGAGGTCTCCGGCGACCGGTGGTGGACATATCCTCGGAAAGTGCCCTAATTTACACGTAGAAGAAAAATGGAGAAAAATGGGTCCCCTAATTTACATGTAGACGACAGCTGGATTGCCACGTCAGCAAAAGTTAACGGAGTTAACATTCTGTTAGAGTGGGACCGATGACAACACAAAGATAAATAGTTGGGACTATCCCCAGCGAATGTAAAAGTTGGGACCAACGGTTACCAATAGGTTAAAGTTTGGACCGTTTGTTACCAATTTTCCTATTTTAAAACCAAATAACCTCTTTGACTAAAACATGCTATCTTTTAAAAAAAACAATTTGAATGGTGTTTTATTTTAAGCTTGTAGAAATATCACTCACAAAATTAAAAGAACACTTCTATTATTTAAATGTTTGAATTAGAATAAAGATGAAAGGAAAAAAACTACAAATAAATTATAAGATTCAAACTAGCAGGAAAAAAACTAGGTTTTGGTTGGAGATTAATGTTTAACAGAGGTTCTTTAAAACATATTTCTAGCCACTAAAATTAACATATTTATCTCATAGGGTACAACAGCCAAAACAAATAGCACTGTTAGGATTATCCTAGCACCCGAAACTATACCTCAAACGATTACGTGTAGCGCAAAGAAGGTTGAGAATTCTTTTACGTGTAGTTTTTGAAAGATGTAGTTATTATGTATTTAAAGCTTATATGATATTTTCTTGTCATTTTGTATTTAGTGAAGTTCATTAAGTATTTTTGTTAGTTATTACGTATTCTAAAATAATAAATTATAAAAAATATAATGGTGAAATAATATTATAGTGTGTTTATAATATGTAAAACACAATGATAAATTAACAACTAATTAATTTAATACATTAAAAACAATGTTAAAATAACACAAAATGATATAAAACATAAAACAAAATGATAAAATGTCTCATCGTGTTTTTGATCGTCATTGTGTTATCTTAAATATTATGAGTTTTAAAAAATACATCGGTGAAGTAACATGAATATATACTTCTAGTTGTAAAACACAATGATAAATAACAATAAATTTACGTAATCTATAGAAGATAATGACAATATATAACACATCGTATTATCTGCGACACTATAAGTTTTAAAAATACATTGGTGAAATAATATGATTATGTACTTCTAGTTATAAAATAGAATGATAGATAACATGTTTATATAATCTACTAAAAATTAATAATAAAAATAACATATTGTGTTATCTTAAACACTATGAGTTTTGGAAAATATATTGATAAAATAATATCATTGTGCATATTTAAATGTAAAACATAATGATAGATAACAAGTTCATTTAATCTATAAAAATAATGATAAAAATAACATAATATAACTTGCAAAGTAAAAGACAATATTGAATACATATAACAAATGATAAAAATTATATGACACAATAAACTAATATGTGACACAATAAATGTATTAGACACAATTAGATAACATATTTGACACAATGACCAAAGTATCATCTTTTTAAAACTAATAGGATACGTATCAAACCTAAAGTACTTTTTAAACTATTTTGATTAAATATATTTTTACTATAACTATACCCTAATAATTATACTAGTAGCATATACATATAATTATTTTTTGTCTAATATAAGTTACTAAAGAATATATTAAATAATTTCTTAATAAAAATATATATTTGAAATATAAATAAATTTACTAAAGATTTGTCAATATAAACTAGCTCACTTGATAGATTCTCTTGTCATTTAGATAAGACGTACTTTGTTCAAATCTAAGCATATAATAAAATAGTTTGGTATAATTTAAAAGTATGAGCGGTAAAGAATGTATTGATTTTTGAAAACAACGAGATTGCATATTTGCATGTTTGAATGATAGGAATGATAATATTAATTGCATGTAAAAAGTTGTTTATAGAAAATTAAAAAAAATACATTGATGAAACATTGCTAATTTACCGTGAAGTACGGGACATAACGTTATAATATTCTAGCATAATTATAAAAAAACTTTATTTTGATATGAAAAAATATATTAAACTATAGTGTTTTTTTTAAATAATAATTAACAACCAACCTCTTGAAGAATTATTTGTTCATATATTAAAAGCAATCATTTTTTAATATAAGATACATTTCCCCTTGAATATCCCCAGTTATTTTATTTGAAAAAATTGTCATGAGATCCCTATATGCTTTGACGATTTCAGCAATTAACCATTAAACAATAGATACGACAATTTGTAATAGTGTAATTAGCAATATCAGCACTATCATATCATGATATCTTGATATTTAAATAGTCGAAAGTCCTAAACCAAATGTGACCAATAATAATAATCTTTTTACTCTAATAAAAATATAAATGAGAGCGGCATATGTCAGCACCATATTTATTTTCATCAAACTTTTCCCGCTTCTCTCTCCTATTAAATAACTACATTAATTACTAATATTATTTATTTATTTTTATATTATAATTAGTTTTTTAATAAATTAAAAAAGAGATCTTTTTAATAAGGTTATTTCTATAGAAATAGTTTTTTATAAAAAAAACTTCTAAAAAATCAAACTACTTTTACGTAACATTTTAAAGTTGTTTTTTCTAAAGTAAGTTTTTATAAAACAAAAATAATTAAAATAGGGAGCTATGGTACGTACATTTTTAATAATGAAAACTTTTTAAAACGTTATTTTAAAACAATATGTTTAATTTATCTTTGAAGTTATTACTCATACGTAATTCTAATGATATAATTGTTTTATTATATCGTTTTATAAATAATAATTTTATTCTATTTAATATTTTATTTGCTCAACCTGTGTAATACACGAGGTTACTAAAGATAGTATAATAATATAAAACAAGTGGCCGGGCTCACACAAGCTCGTAGTACCATAAATAGAAACTTTTACTAATACAGGTCAAGTTATTGTTTCATATACTTGTCGTAAACCTATTACAATGACAAATTAATTGAAAATCTTGACGAAATTCTTATACAAAATCTTAAACTTAATATCATTGATGGTTGGAAAGTCTTTCCCATAAACAAAGATTAAATTCTAATTTGTTAGTTACTGTCGGTAGTCGTCTCAAGTTTAGGGGTTATGGTATTCATTTACCAGGCCACGCGTTATATAAATTTTCATATCTAAATTTTTTCTTGTGTTAGTCGGTTCCGTTAGTGTTTATGAGGAATCCCATCCGTTGGTTTTTTTTCTCGTTATTACTTACCATTCCACTAATAAATTAGATAAGTTTTAACTTTTTTATAACCGTTAATCGAACCACTGATGAGCTATTTGTCCATCCGATTATCTCTATTATTTGAGTACACAACCCGAAACAAAAAGTAAGATTTGAACCTAAATCTCTTTTTAATTTCAATAAAGTTTTGAAATACCTTACTTACCGATGGTTATTGATAGATAATTTTTAATTAATTAGTTGAATGTGATCACACATTTTCTTCATCACTCAAATTAGGTGAAGCAAAGACAAAGACATAAACAATATAAATATATAATTCACCTCTATTTGCACATAATATAATGCACCTCTAATTGCACATAGCTAGGCTTGCGTGCGAACTAAACAAAAAACATTTCCCCTATTATAAGTTATAATCTCACAGGAAAACTTCATAATTTACGACTATAGTTTTTGTTGGAAACTGTTGGTAAACTGAATTACCGACAAATTGATGACAAAAACTTGTTGGATAGTTATCGGAATTTTCCGTTAAATTCTCTAAAAAAATTAATCTCTTTTATTGCTAATTAGTCGAAAACAAGTATAAAATCCCCCGCATTCCGACGGTATGGCGTAAAACTATGCCAAGTAGCAGCAATGTCACATCACCATTAGCGACTACCAACACACAACAAAAAAAAACTCGTATCTAAAAGAAATAAGCGACAAAAAATAAAAACGAATGGACAATAGATGTAAAAACATTAAACCACACACGTGAAATATAAGACATTAAAAACAACAACTAAGTCAATCTAGGACCTGCGTGTTGTGAAGGAGCCGTTAAATGAGAAAAAATAGACGTAACAAAGTTGACCCACACACACACGTTTAGTGAGTTAACTCTCAAAATTTAGACCGTAATGTAAAACGAAAATATTATAAAGATGAAAAGTATTAATGAAAAAAGTTAGAATGAAAAATTATAGGGGTTAAATTGTAAAAAAATATGAAAGTCTTAAGTTTAAGATAAAAAATTAAATGATTGTAGTACATGCATAAAAATTTGTAAATAAAAGTTGATAATTAGAATATATATAATTTTAGGATCTTGGTTCTAAGGCAAACTTGTTGGAATTTTCCGAGAAAAATGTGTTCGTCTGAAAATCAACATTTTTCTAATATTGTATGTGTTACTAAACTTTTTATTGGTTAACTGTGGACGTAAGATCCGGACCCGAGAACTTCAAGGTTGGGTCGGTTCTCGCTAAAGCAAATGAGGGACGCATGTTGACCATCCAAAACACTATAATCATCACCAATTTGAGCCGTTGAAGTACAACACCTTCATTGCATGAGTTAACAGGCCCACATACGTAACAAATATTTTAAAATTACTCACAATCATCATACATGATCATCACCCATACATAATCAAATATAAGGGGATGAATTCCCCATACACAAATCTCTCCCTTTCCTTATATGACTATCTCTTTTAGCTATATCATTGTATCAATACGTATTCTCACGTCGGACAATTATTACAGAACGACTTCCATTCTTGTGATGTCTTACCCGGTTTTATTTGTGCGTATGCAGACAAAAAGTCTATTAGGAACTCACGATTTTCAATCCGGTAAATCGAGCTTCGAAAAGATCATACAACCTCGCAGGATCTTCGCACTTACAATTTAATTGGACTTGTTATTTATAGGGTAACACAATATATACAACCTCGCAGGATCTTCGCACTTACTTTTTTGCGGCGAAACTTTTAACTTGGTAAAATGTTTTTTGCGACGAATTATCGCCGCAAAAAAGGTCAATTTTTTTAAAAATTTTTTGCTGCATTTGCAGCAATCCACCCAGATCCGCCTGGGTACCATACCTGCTTTTAAAATCGCTAATACCATCAAACCATTCGCAAATACAAAATCATTGCATATAAACAAAATATTGTTTAAAGTTAACAAGTTAAATATCATACAAACACAATGTTCTAAAATGTTTAAAAATATTCATAACAACCTCAAAGTGAACATTTTATGACGACCCACCTTCATCGTCTTCATCATCTTCATCTTCATCATTTGGTTGAGAATAACCACTTTTCTTCAACGCGCTCTGGACTTGACTTTGGATTTGACTTTGCATTTGTGCCATCATATTAGCCATCATCTGTGACTGCCATTGTTGTTGCTCACTTGCTACTCTCGCTGCTATCATCTCCTCAACCTCAGATTGTGAGAACATCCGCTGATCTGTTCTATGAGGTGGAGGTGGGGGTTGTGAAGGCATGCTCGGTATTGGACCGATGCCACGTTCCCACCCGGGCCGCTCCCCCAAGACTTGCCGCATGATCTGCCTCTCTGACATTTCAGGGTGTTGTTGTTGAAGCGTGACCATTTGCTCCTGTATAGTTTACAAAAAAACAATAAACAATGTTACATATATGGTAATGTTATACATTACTTTATTTTTATAAAATTTTAAGATGTGTACATTACTTACATAGTATGCAGCGGGTTCAGGCTGATAGAAATTACCGCTTGAATCGGTATAGAAGCAGCGGTATGCTAATATGGCACTCCTAGTTTCATCAGAACCCTCTTCACGCTGTAAACACATTAAATAGTTATATAATCATATAAAATTAACTTACAAACACATAAAACAAATTATAAAACAAATTAGATTAAAACAACTTACAAACATATAACGACACTGGGCTAGAGATGTCCGACCGCCATGTCCTTTGATCGTCTGCTTCCCTTTGTTTGACTTGTTGGTTGCAGACCGAGCCTTGACTTCAGGAGAAGTGTAGTAATCCACATAGCCTTTCCATTCAGATTCTTGCATATCAGGTGGCACAACATCAGAAATATCAACTCTGTCTTCCCCGCCTATTTTGCTAAAATGTTTTTGCTTGAACCGGTATTTGTGATCTTTGTACCGGTTTGCAGCATATTTCTCAATGTCTGCCCTCAATCCTTCGTGGGAAGTCATATCAAAATACATCTGCATATTATGAAAACAAATAGCTTAGTGTATATATATTTAATCAGTGAATTTAATTATCAAAAACTTAACCTGTAAGTCAGGCCAGATAGTCACCTTCAACTCTGCAGGTATCTTTCTCCAGCTCTTGTAGTTTTGAGGAAATCTGTCAACGAGTGTGCCAACCAGTAAAGCAAAGGTCACCTGATTGACACCCACAGGTTTGTAGGTGTCATGCGTACCTTGCTCAAATTCAATTGTGAGCAAATTTCCTTATGGGTTTCTCTTTCGCAAACCTTGAAGTGTGGTCTTTCCACGCTTGCCTTGTCCTGCAAATTGATAATAGTATAAAAATTCTATGTAAATTATATATTTTCATTTTAAAAGATAATAGTATAAAAAATTCGTCATACCTCGTCCGCTGCCGCTGCCGGAGTCATCACTGGCCTCGCACTGTCGTGGCGGCTGCCACGATCGATCATCATCGGAAGGACCACCACCAGGTGGACCACGGCCATAGGTATCCCCACCGTGACCTCGGGCCACGTCTGCCATCTATAAAAAAAGATTATATAAGTATACAAATGTACCGCAATTAAATCAATAGCTAAACACACAATTGAAAAAAATAATTCAATAAACATAATAGATCAAACATAATAAATGATTCGGTTAAAATAAAAAATTACAATCAATCGGATTCATCGGTGTGATAAGAATCTTCTCCACAATCATTATTAAATTCGTCTAATTCATCATCTGAATTGTCAGAAACGTCAACAGCTTTGTCTGCATCGTTGTCTTCACCCTCATCCGTATCTTCATATGTCTCGTCCTCTACATTGACATGCTCAAGGGAAACATCGACTTCTGTAGCTTCATCTCTACTCATACCATCATAAGTTAAATTATCTAAGTCAGCAGACAACAAAAGCTCAGATGAAGTGCTGCCATGAATTAAATCTGCTTTGTTATTTTCCATTATAATATCTTGGTCCCAAATCTTCCGATGATTCACCTCTTGGACGACCTTCCAATGTCTGATTGATTGAACTCTTTGACTGGCTTTAGACGGTTCGTCAAGATAAAAAACTTGCTCTGTTTGTGTTGCAAGAATGTATTGGTCATTTGTAAACCATTCAGTTTGGGTAGAAATACTGGTTATGTTATTCTTAATGACACAAAGTTTGTTGTTATTAGTTTTAAACCATTTACATCAAAACAACACAACCTTACAACGGTCTAGATAGCCTAGCTCCAGAATCTCTTCCAACAAACCGTAATACTTTGTTCCATCTTGACCAGTTGTTGAGATGCCGCTATTTTGAGTTGTACGGCGTACGTCTCGGCTATGAACTACAAATCTCACACCGTTAACTATACTAGCGGTGTAAGAGTTTGCATGTCGTGGTCCATTTGCTAAAGCAAATAACTGAGGACTAACACTAGATTCATCATTTACTCGCCGACGGTTGATCTATTTGAAATAAGAGAAAATTAGGAAAATTTGTATAATCGGTTTGTATAATCGGTTTTATACACAAATGAGTTTACCTTCTGTTTAAACCAGTTAGGAAAATTTGCTTCCAAGTCAGTTCCATGCGGCATTTGAGTAATAAATTCACTATAAATAATGTTACTTGCGTTAATAATAATCACTATAAAGATAACTTACGAAAACACAACCCGAAATAGAAAATACTTACTCTTTGTATTCTTCGATCTCGGAGCTGTTGTTAAGGACAAACCAATTTAGATTTGCCCAAAGCACACCATCCATTTTTTATCAACCCCCTTGCTGATAGGTGTGCATAGCGATTGGAAGACATAAAACTCACGTGTGGGAGCTGGGGCGTCTTCGTTTCTGTCCGGCCGATTAAATCTCGTCGGCACACCATCAAGATACCTTGAACAGAAATTTAAGGCTTCATCTGCGACATACCCCTCCGCAATGGAACCTTCGGGCCTAGCCTTATTTCTAACATAATTTTTCAGCTTTTTCATGTATCTTTCAAATGGATACATCCACCTCATATAAACTGGCCCACCTTGAATGGCCTCCTCAGGTAAATGCATAACCAAATGAATCATTATGTCAAAAAATGACGGAGGAAATATTTGCTCGAAAGAACACAAAATTTTAATCAACTTCTCCTCAGCATCTTGCATGTCAGATGACATCAAGTTCCGAGCACAAAGTTGCTTAAAGAATAAGCACATCTCAATTATTGGTGTTGAAATGTTTTTATCCAAGTACGCTTGAGCACCAATCGGAAGCAACCGTTGCATCATTATATGATGATCATGTGATTTCATCCCTGTTTTTTGGGTATCATTATCGGTTACCTTATGTTTAAAGTTAGAGCCAAAATCATCAGGTAGTTTTACTTCCTTAATGAATTGACAAAAAAGACTCCTTTCGGCGTTTGAGAAAGAGAACTTGGGATGAGGCTTTGAGAGCTTACCGCGACCGTTATCTACAAGCCACAAGTCACGTCGAATGTTCCATTGTTCTAACACCATTCTTGCCTTATTGGTGTCTTTGGATTTTTCCTTGTTCATCATCAACGTATTCAACAAACTCTCGCACACATTCTTTTCGATATGCATGACATCCAAATTATGTTTTAGTTGAATTGAAGACCAATATTCAAGCTCGAAGAAAATAGAACGCTTGGTCCAATTCAATTCAACATTGGAATCACGTTTTCTCTTCTTACCACCAAACTGAACATGTTTCCCAAAAATACGGGGCGGCAATTTATTAAGTTGTTCCAAAATCTGATCATTAGTTTTCCTGTTAGGAGGACGTCTATTCTCGTTCTTACCATTGAATGACTTATCCTTCCTCCATTTATGATTCATTGGTAACCATCTTCTATGCCCAACATAAGCAGTTTTTCCCAATACATGAACAGATGGAGTGTCTTCCTTACATGTTGGGCATGCAAAGTAACCTTGTCCACTCCAACCAGACAAGCTACTACGAGCAGGGAAATCATTGATAGTCCATAAAAGCATTGCACGCAATGTGAAGAAAGTGTTTGTAACCGCATCTTTTGTCACGACTCCGTCCGACCAAAGACTTTTCAATTCATCAACCAATGGTCTTAAAAAAACATCAATGTCCTTCCCAGGTGATTTAGGGCCAGGGATTAATAACGTCAGCATGAATGAAGACTCTTTCATACATAACCATGGCGGCGTATTGTATGTTGTCAATATTACCGGCCACATGCTATACGACGTACTCATGTTCCCAAATGGATTGAAGCCATCAGCAGCCAACCCTAATCTAACATTTCTAGGTTCTTTGGCAAAACCAGGATACATTGAATCGAATTCTTTCCATGATGTACCATCCACCGGGTGACGTAACTTACCATCTTCCGTGCAACGTCCAGAAGCATGCCATGTCATATGCTTTGCAGTGTGTCTTGAGCTATAAATACGCTTTAATCTAGGAATTAATGAAAAGTAACGCATAACCTTGTTGGCAACTTTCTTCCCCTTAGTGTTTGCGTCCTTCCATCTACTTTCATAACATATTGGACATTTTTGCAAATCTTTGTTATCCTTCCCCCAAAATAAACAACAGTCGTTCTTACAAACGTGGATCGATTCATATCCTAACCCAACTTTCTTCATTATCTTCTTGGCTTCATAGTTTGACGGTGGGATTTTAGCAAGCGGAAATGCAGTTTTCAGAAATTCTAACAATTGGTCAAACGATGTATCGGTCCATTTATTGATGGCCTTCATGTGACTCAGTTTTGCCAAGAAATCCAATGAAGACATCCCGTCACAACCAGGGTATAGTTTGGTGTCGGCAAGTTTCAGTAATTCAGCAAGTTCATCATTTGTATCACTCGGTGTATCTGTTGTGTTCATTGGCTCGTCGTCGTCGTATGTGTTGTCCTCTTGTGGGACATTCTCCTGACGAACATCGTTAATAAAATCATGTATTGGGTCTATCGTTTGAGGTATGACTGGAACTACCGGTGACGGAACATATGATTCACCATGATACGTCCACGTTTTGTAAAATCGACAAAAACCATTATTATGTATATGGCGCTCTATTGTTGGAAGAGGAAACCAATAACTGTTATTGCAATTATTACACGGACACCGAGCTTTATTTTGGCCATTCTTATAATTCTTACACCTTTCCATAAATGCTTTAAGACCAATCAGATATTCTTTAGAAAATTTATTTTCTAAAGTAGTCCAAGTCTTATCAATCGTCATAACTGCGTCTACAAACAAATATTAATTATCTTAACACATTTAAAGCTAGGGAAATACAAACATATATACATTCTTATATTCAAAAAATAACTACATATTAATACAATTTAACATACCAAATACATATATACATTCTTATATTCATACCAAATACATACATACATTCTTATATTAACATACCAAACACATGTTATTTTAAACAATCTTAATACAAACATACACACATGTTAATACAAAATTAACACAAAATTAACATATCAAATACATACATTCTTTAATACAAACATACACACATTTTCTTTCATCTCAACTAAATATCTACTTTTTAATAACTATAAAACTTGCTAAACCTAATTCAACAATAACTACATATTAACACAAATTTAACAATCCAAATACATACATTCTTATATTCATACATACAAAATAAACTTCAAAAACCCAAACAACTACAAATTAACACACTAAATACATACATTCTTTCTTATATACATACATACACACATACTATTTCATCTTAAATAAGTTAAAATATCCATTTTTTCATAACCATAAAACTTGCTAAACCTACTTTTAAAAAATAACTACATATTAATACAATTTAACATACCAAATACATATATACATTCTTATATTCATACCAAATACATACATATATTCTTATATTAACATACCAAACACATGTTATTTCAAATAATCTTAATACAAACATACACACATGTTAATACAAAATTAACACAAAATTAACATATCAAATACATACATTCTTTAATACAAACATACACACATTTTCTTTCATCTCAACTAAATATCTATTTTTTCACAACTATAAAACTTGCTAAACCTAATTCAACAATAACTACATATTAACACAAATTTAACAATCCAAATACATACATTCTTATATTCATACATACAAAATAAACTTCAAAAACCTAAACAACTACAAATTAACACACTAAATACATACATTCTTTCTTATATACATACATAAACACATGTTAAACATCTATTTTTCATAACTATAAACATCTATTAAACATCTAATTTGAAAATATTAACTAAAACTTAACATAAAATTAGGTAAAATTGAGTTTATTACCTGAAATCAAGAGTGGTGGTGGTGGCTACGGTGCAAAGGAGGCGGCGGCGGTGGTGGAGTGACGGTGGTGGAGCAGCGGTGGTGGAGCGCAGTAGCTTTGAAAATGGCGGTGGTGGAGCGACGGTGATGGAGCAGCGGGTGTCGCCGGGGAGTTAGGTGAGCCGGTTGCCGGTCGCCGGTCGCCGGTTGCCGGTCGCCGGTCGCCGGGAGTGGGAGTGGGGTGGGCGTTGACGGTCGCCGAAAAGTGGGAGTGGCCGTGGGGGTGGGGAATGCGGTGAATGGGGGTGAGGGTTTTGAGTGGGGGGTGAGGGTTCTGAAAATCCCGTATTAAATCTGAGCTGAAACCTTTTGCGGCGATTTGTCGCCGCAAAAAGCTGTTGCGACGACAATAAATCAAATAAAAATAAAGTTAATTTTAAATATTCTTTATTGCGACGATATATCGCCGCAAATAAGTTGCCGGGAATTTTTCCGCTCTTTAAAAAGTTGTCAATAAATGAAAAAAATTAAAAGGAAAATAATTATGGTTATTTGCGACGAAACATCGCCGCAAAAAACCTTTTGACCGGAAAAGTCAAAAAAACAAATATTTTTGTCGTTTACTGAAGTTTTTGCGACGATTAATCTATCGCCGCAAAAAATATTGTCGCAAAAAACCGGTTTTCTTGTAGTGATTTAACAGGTTGCACCTAAAAAGAAAAAAGAAAAGCGTAAAACATAAAAATATATTGTACAGCCAACATTTTCCCACACACTAATTTTTTCAATACTATCCTTAAGATTGTATCGATATTCTCATCTTTAACTATACGTATAATGTATTAGGTTTATCATTTGTGATTTATTAATCAACATAAATTTAATAACAAACCGTACGATAGAAGTATTTTTTTATCGCATCTCACTTTAGTTGTTTAGCCAACATATTCCAAAAAATTCAAAATGTTAACTTTTACTCATTGGACGAATTAAATTAGAAGTGTGACCATATATTGAGTGAATGAAATATGTAATATTATGATATGGTGTGAGTGTGTATAACTTGAGGGTCATTGGTACTATCGTAAAACCAAAAGGAGTTACATATAAATAAGATAACATTAAAATGAAAGACGACGACGTTGCTCAAATGTCAAATGTTAAGTCCTCCTCTTTATTCATCATCTTCTTCATCTTCATGATATTTTTATCAAGTTTAGTGAAAAACAAGTTATGTACCATAGCCGGGGGTCTTAATGGGAGTAACCTTTTTATCCTCCGGTATGCAAGAAAGTTTTGCCTTCATCCCACCCTCCCGACCATACTTTTAGCTATGGTATGAGTAAAATTTTACCGGATCTATTTGTTTGTTTGTTTGTTTGTTTGTTTTTAGTTCTATACTATGTGGTGGTTGCGTTATATCATATTAATGGCATGTGGCCGGTGTCAACTTGTTTCTTGATTACGATAGCGCATATGATGAAACTGTCATACACATATGTCATTAACCAACTTCAGATGGTTGATTAAGATTTGAGTTTAAACAAAAGCCAGTAGCCACAAATTGATGAAAATGTATATATGGTGAAAAAGGTAGCAACATTAGCAAGTTGCAGCATTTGGTAATCGACAAGCTATCACGCAAACCCTACCACCATTAAATGATTCCTGTAACACTCAACAACTGAATACACCAGTTAATTTTTGGACCATATCCAAATGCAGAATAAATATGTGTTTCATCAAAGACACTAAATAAAGCTTATAGACAATAAAAAGAAGATAACCATATCTAACCATCTAATATGTATGAAACGTTCATCCTAACACTAAAACTAAAGGATAAAATAATAACTAACAAAGAAACTTAAATATAAATGATATAATCAATTATAATAAAACTCCATCGAAGAATATGTCTTATCAATGGCAAAGTTTAGTGAGCGCAGTAGTGTACTAGTGTTAATTTCAGCCCACTAGTGTAAAAATTTATACATATATAGAGTTCGCCCCGCTTAAAAAATTTTACTCTCCCGCCGTCCCTCCTATAATTTGGTTCCTTCATTGTGTCTTATCTCGAATTACCGATGCAACACTTATTTTGCTAGTTACAAACACGTTGTAGGGTATAGATATGACATGATTACATTGCCAATAGTCACCATTATTGTTTCTACTACTTTTTCCTCTTATCATTTGGCTGCTTTCTCGTTATAAAGATGCCGCAAGATTTGGACTCTATATATGCCAACATTGATGTCTTTTACCATGTCTTAAAGGGACTCACTAGACACGAAACAAGGATCCTATTATGTCACCGAAAGGTTCCTCAAGGAATTTAGGACATACCCGTTGCAAGGGATTGATAACTATAAAACGAAAGACAACTATGAACCTTAGATGCTAGATTTACCAATTAGTTGAATTCACAATGCTGGAGATAATTTGAGTTCATAGTTTGGCTACCGGTTTCAATCCGCTGGATTTTTACATAACTTATTAGTTTTTCCGCTAACAGGATTAGATATCACAATGTTTAATGATGTATTTTGTTACTTGATTCTAATTAGTATTATGACTGCATGTTGCGGCAAGGTAAAATTTTTAAAATGTCATGTCGAAAAGTTGTAATGAACAAGTGTGTTGCAAGATACATTAATAACAAGCATAACTTTATATACAAAAAGATAACATGGACGAGTTAATAACATTCAATATTTTATTTAATTAATAAAACTGTTAAAAAACTAATGTCATCACAAGTTAAACAAACGATAATATACTTTCTTTATGCAACAAAAACGTACATAACATTATTGTACCTAAAGCCTAAAAATGTGCAAAAATGTGAGTGAAACCTACATTGTATGTATGTATGTATATATGTATGTATGTATGTATGTATGTATGTATGTATGTATGTATGGATGGATGGATGTATGTGTGTATGCGTTGTGAATCCAAGGATCTCAATTCAGGAATTATCAGTATTAAAATAAATCAAATCAATGATCGCGGAATTATCATTAATTGACGTTTAATTGTTTTAATGATTATTGATGAACACAAACACAAAAACACAATAAATATGAACTCAATAATTATTCAAAGTATCTCTTTAATTATCAGTAATGATTACAAAAGAATAATTAAGAACGACTATGAACAATGATTTCTGTGAATCGAATAATGTTGTTGTTGATGTGATGGCGATTAGGGTTGCACGATGATGTAACTCTTGACAGCCGTAATATTGCTTGATTGTGTTCACCGAGATGTGAAACCTATGACTCATATCTATAGACGGTTTGAGTCGGTTAAGGAAACACCGGATCTCTTGGGATTTGTTATTGATTGTGTTGACTTGTTTGACTTCTTGGTATTTGAAATCATAAGTATTCTGTTCTTCCGCAGGAGGCTTGTCGTCCGCAGGAGTTTTGTTCTTCCGTAGATGTCTTGGTCTTCCGTAGAAGTGTTGTTCTTCCGTAGGAACTCTGTCTTCCGTAGAAGTCTTCACTTCATGCAATCCTTGATCATCCGCAGGAATCTTCACTTGTGATGTGGTCTTGTAAGACATATCTACGGATTAACAATAATGTTCATCCGTAGATGCTTCTTACACTTGGTCAATTTCAGGAATCCTACCAAGTATATTGATTTTGCCTGTCAACAGTCACAAAGCAACACACATATATGGGTTAACATATATATATATATATATATATATATATATATATATATATATACTGACTGTTACAAATATTAATTACAAGACTTGATCCAAGTTCTAAGCTTATACAAAATGATCTAGACCTATACTATCTAGATCCAACAATACTCCCCCTTAGGCTTAGCTTCTTGTAATTAGTCTTTCAAAACTGCAAGTTCTTTGACTCTTGCTATCATCTTGTTGTAGAAGTAAGATACAGCAGTCTTCTGATCGTCATACTTATACTTGATCTTCATCTTGCTGATCTTCTTCAGTGTTTTATAGCTCAGTCCCAAAATGTCTTCTTCAGTAGTGAGTGTTTCCACTACACTATCATTATGCACAATTTCAAGCTCATCTTCGGATTGTGCTTTCATTGATCTGTATTCGTTCAGTAAGGACCTCAGCAACAATCAATTCATCATCTCCAGCTTGTTCTACTCGTGCCGAATTCCAGAAATTGACAATGTGTGATTGATGAATCACAGGATCAGCAGTCAAGGCATAGAAGAGCCTGGACCGTCGAAGATATCTGTTGATATCTCGACATCTTTCCGCAGCAGGATCATCAGCATTCAAGAATGCACACATGTTGTGTTCCTTCGCGAATCTGTTTGTCATCTGTAAATAGAAACGAAAATCAGTTTAACATATGAATTCGAATCGTTTTAATGACCTTGAAGGATTAACCAGTTCCGTACTGAAGATTAGAACATGATTTACCTTCGCTACAATGATAATCGATTACTGAATGATGATGTTTATTATGTTTGGAGCGGATTTTTGAAAGTTCGAATGAGGGGGAAAGTGTGCGTTTTTCTAGGTTAGAAAACTGAAAAAAAATTCTCTGAAAAGGTAATTAATGAGTTCTCGAGTCAAAAGCCTTATTTATAAACGAACACATTAATTTCTTTTATTAATTATGTTGGGCCCACTTTCCCTTTATCCCTTTCCGTATACCAAGTTTATTCCAGATGCATTACTTTTTCCGCAGAACATCTGCGGAAACTTAACATCTGCGGATGTCTTAACATCTGCGGATGCCTTAACATCTGCGAATGTCTTAGCTCAGGCAATCCCTCTTGTTACTAGCACATCCGTAGTTTACCAATCCTACGAATATGCAGTTACTGTTACTGTTACTTCTGCTGAAGCAGAAATTTCACTATTACTTCTGCGGATGTGAAGTATTACTGAAACTTCTGCGGATGCAGAATTTTCACTGTTACTTCTACGGATGAGAAATATTACTGAAACTTCTGCGGAAATTAAAGTTTTTATTAAACTTTAAATGTATGATATCTACTAAGTAGAATCATGTGTTGATATTGGACCATGTTGACTTTGTTTGAGTGGCAATTAAGTACAAGAAAGCAAGTGTCCTGTATCCTGCATTTAAGTTAGTGCTCAAGTTCCAATTCCTTCACACTGAATTAACAGCTTTTTATTGTTTTTCATGCATGAACTACTCCCCCTAAATTTGTGATTAATGTTAAACTGTTGCATTCATCATAAATTTAAGCTGTAAACAGGCATGAGAGGCATATGACAGTCTAAGTGAGAGAAAATCAGTTAAAAGGACAAATTAAACCTCTGACTTAAACAATTGCATGCATGCATATATATATAGAGGGATCATACTATGACTCGGCTTCTGCGGATGTTGATTATTTGCTTCATTGCACACCTGATTGTAAGTATATAGATCCACTTAAATTCATACATGAGTAATGTATCAACTAGGCATGCTATTTATCATGTTTTGAAGTTTGTTAATCAGTAACTGTCATGAGTTCCACATTCAATTGTCATTAGAGTTTGTACTCCGTAGGTGAGGCAAATCACTACTTTTCACACTTAATGACTATGTACATTAAGTTATAAGTTCTATCTTGAGACATATTGCAGTCTCATGAATGCTTTGATGTTGAAGCTCTTTGAATTGATGTACAATTGATCACAAGTGATTCTTTTTAGAGCGGATATATGATCTTCATAGTCACCAGGTCTTTACTCTCGTAAAACAGAGGTGAACTTAACCCAGGTCTTTGTTTACATAAACCAGAGGGAGAATGAAGATCATACTCTTTAATCATATTCCCAGGTCTTTGCTCACACAAAACAAAGGGAATATAACTTTGCAAAGATAGAAGATTATAAAGTATTTTACATAGTGTGCTTGTGCAAGTGATTTGGTCACATCAGGAGATAACTTACTTTTCTGACTCTCAAAATGGAGTTCCCACAGACAGATACCTGTTTCTCTTAGTTTGGCATGCTCTTAGTGTAGTTTCCACTCAAGATGAACCTACTCACATATCACAATGTTACAAGTCAGTTTTAGTTGTTGTTAAAGAAGGCCAAGCATAGTGTACTATCATTTCCCATACATATGACTTGCATAAACATGCTATCAGACACTTAAATCATCCCTAACCATTACTCTACACAAAGACAGTCATATGCTTTTGATGATTTATTCTAAGTTAATCATTCCCAAAGATTCTATCAGAAAATTAAATCTAACAAAATCAAAGGCTTTAGTGAATAAATCAGCAAGCTGATTTGTTGTGTCCACTTTGACTAACTTGATTAAACCCTTTTTTGAGCAATCTCTCAGAAAATGGTAACTGATTTCAATATGTTTTGTTTTACTATGTTGGACTGGGTTAGCAGTTATAAACATAGCAGCTGAATTATCAATATGAATTGGTGTTTGAAGGAAATTGTAACCATAATCAAGTAATTGGTTTTGCAACCAAAGTACTTGAGAGCAACCAGCTGAAGCAGCTATGTACTCAGCTTCAGCTGTGGATACAGATACATTAGTTTGCTTCTTGCACTGCCATGAAACAAGCCTTGGTCCCAAAAACTGGCATCCACCAGTTGTGGATTTTCTGTTGTTGTTACACCCTCCATAGTCACTATCTTAATATGAGCAAAGACTGAAATCTCCATCTTTTGGATACTACAGTCCTAGAGCTGGTTTGCCTTTCAGATATCTGAATATTCTCTTCACAGCATTCAGATGGGACTCTTTTGGGTCTGATTGATACCTGGCACAAACACAAACAGCAAACATTATGTCAGGTCTACTGGCAGTTAAGTACATTAAAGAACCGATCATTGATCTATACAATCTTTGATCTACTGATTTTCCAGCAGGGTCATGCACAATCTTGTCTATTGTTGAGGCAGGTGTCTTACATGAAGTTGTATCAGCAAGATTGTACTTCTTTAGGATTTGATGAATGTACTTTTCTTGATTGATGAAAATGTCATCTGTTTTCTGATGAACTTGTAAGCCAAGAAGAATGTCAATTCTCCCATGGAGCTCATCTGAAATTCAGATTTCATTAACTCTTCAAAGCTTTGACACAGTTTCTTGTTAGTTGATCCAAATATTATGTCATCAACATATATCTGAACCACCAAAAGATCTTGATGTTCATGTTTGAGGAAGAGTGTCTGATCAATGGTTCCTCTTTTGTAACCATTCTTCAGCAGGAAAGATGACAATGTGTCATACCACTTCCTTGGTGCTTGATGAAGACCATATAAAGCTTTGTCAAGCTTGTATACTCTATGTGGATAGTCAGGATCCTCAAATCCAGGGCGTTGAGCCACATATACTTCTTCATCAATTTTCCTATAAAGGAAAGCACACTTCACATCCATTTGATAGACTGTGAACTTCTTGAATGAGGCATAATCTAGGAAGACCCTTATAGCTTCAATTCTTGCAACTGGTGCAAAAACTTCATCATAGTCTATTCCTTCTTCTTGAGTATATCCTTGAGCAATAAGTCTGGCTTTGTTTCTCACGATTATACACCTGTCATCCAGCTTGTTTTTGAAGAGCCACCTTGTTCCTATTGGATGTTGACCTTGAGGCAAGTCTACAAGATTCCACACCTTTTGTTTTCTGAATTGTTGTAGCTCTTCTTGCATAGCCTCAATCCAGCTGTTGTCTTTTAGAGCAGCTGTAATATTTGCAGGAACTGTCTGGGACAAAAAGCAGGTGAACAGGCAAATGTTTGCTACTCCTCCTTTGCTCCTTGTAGTTCTTGCATTCAGGTCTCCAATGATATTATCTGAGGGATGAGACTTGTGAATTCTGCTTGTTAAAACAGCATCAACTGGAATTGTTGATTCTATGTTTGAGAAACCCATGGATGCAGATGCATTCAGCTGAGAAGATGAGTCTATGAAGTAATCAAATGGCTCATGTTCATTAGGATCAGCTTGAGTTTCAGTTGCTGCATGGTTGTCTTCTTCCGCAGGAAGTTCTACGGAAGCATTTTGTTCTTCCGCAGGAGTAACTTCAATATCTACGGAGGCATTTTATACTTCCGTAGGGGTTACTTCACTATCCACGGATGAACATTGTTGATTTGCTAGCATGTTTTGTTGATTCAACACATCCTCTCCATCCCTTTGGTTAGTGGTTGAAACAGGATTTACATCTACGGATGCTGATGCATCTGCGGATGTATTTATATGTGCTGCGGATGAAGGATTTGCTTCGGATGTAGCTGCATGCTGCTGACTTGATTCTTGTTGAGGTGCAGTTGAAGTTTGTGCCCTTGGTGGGTTAGCTGTCAGTGGCACTTCATTCAAACTTAGAGGCACAAATGGATAGCATGTATCCGCAGAACCTGCATTGATCAGATAACCAGAGTTAAATGATTCAGTTAATGCATCAATATCAAATAACCAAGATGATCCTTTTACAGAGGTTGTAAACATGGATTCATCAAAAGAAACATTGGGAGTCTCTTCAACAATGTTATGTTCTGGAATATAGACCCTATATGATTTAGAAGTGGAAGAATATCCAACAAAGAAACCATCATAGGCTTTTTCAGAAAATTTTCCCAATTGTTCTTTAGTATTTAATACAGATACATGACACCCAAAAGCTTTAAGATATCCTATAAATGGTTTTCTTTTAAATAAGAGCTCATAAGAAGTTTTATTATGTTCTTTGACAATTAATGTCCTATTTTGAACATTGCAAGCTGTATTCACAGCTTCTGCCCAGAAAGTTATGGGCAACTAAGAATCAGCTAGCATTGTTCTGGCTGCTTCTATGAGAGTTCTATTTCTTCTTTCAGCCACTCCATTCTGTTGTGGAGTTCTTGGAGCACTGAATTGTCATGCTATCCCTTTATTCCTGCAAAAAGAATCCAGATCAGCATTAACAAATTCAGTTCCATTATCACTCCTAAAAATTTTAACTTTTAAATCAAGTTGATTCTCAATCTTGATCACGAAGTCCATTAATGTTTCAGATGTTTCACTCTTATGTTTTAAGAAAAAGACCCATGTGAATCTAGTGAAATCATCTACTATCACCAAACAATATTGCCTTTTTCCAATGCTCATCACATTGGTTGGACCAAAGAGGTCCATGTGAAGTAATTTGAGTGGTGTAGTATTAGTGTTGATTATTTTGGATTTATGAGAACTCTATGTTATTTTCCTTTGTAACATGAAGAACAATGATTAGAACAATGAAATTCTTTCTTTGGTAATCCAATGACCAAGTCATTTTTCACCAATATATTCATGTTCTTCATGTTGGAATGAACAAGCCTTCTATGCCACAATTGTGATTCATCTTCTGAAGACTTAGACAGCAGGCATGTCTCATGGCTTGTGAGTGATGTGTTTTTCATATCCAAAACATATGTGTTTCCTTTTCTTGATGCTTTTAGAAGGATCCAGTCTGCTGGAACTGCAAAGCCTGGCTTAAGAATGTAACAATTAGTGTTATCAAATAGTGTAGTGTAATTTTGATTAAAAATTTGAGATACACTGAGTAAATTGTACTGCAAATTTTCACAGTAATTTACTTTTCAAATGTTAAAACACCATTTGTTATAATACCCTCACCAACTATTTTACCTTCCTTCTTATCCCCACCAAATGCCACATAAGAGGCATGTTTATGTTTGAAGTCATGGAGAAGTGCACAGTTTCCTGTCATGTGTCTGGAACAACCACTGTCAACATACCACTTGTTGTCAGCTCTCCATGATTGTTCCTGCACACAAAAAGAAATCAGTTAGAATTGACAACCCAAGCCTTAATTGTCTTGGGTTTGCCAGAAGTGTCAACAATAGTTACTCCTTCATGAATTAATCTTGAAGTTTCAGTATTAGTCATTTCTTTTTGATTTGATGGTGGTGAGGATGATTCTGTTGAAGATGATTCAGGTGTTTGGATGTCTTCTTGCTTATCTGATTCTTTCTTCAACTTATCTTGTTTTGGCTGATATTTTAATTTTGAGGATGCTCCTGTATTTTTGAAAGTTACTTCATCTTTCAACTTTGATTGAGGTACAGGAGTTCCTTTTTCAAAGTTATCAAAGAAATCATCAACTGCTTCAGTCTGTTTATCTGACAAATCCACCTTTTTGTGAGGTGTCTTAGACTGTGTTGTTGTTTTCTTCATCAAAGTCTTATCCGCAGCAGAGGATCTTTTCTTTGATTTTTGTTGTTCTTTTTGCATCTTTGATTCTTTCTCACTCTCTGAAGATTGAGAATCTGATTCAGATAATGCATCATGTGACTTCTTTTTACTCTTTTTCTTGTTCTTCTTATTGAAATAACATTCCTGAGTTGAATGGTTATTTTTGTCACATATAGCACAGTGTTTGTTGAAGTAGCAGTCAGAAGTCATGTGATTGTTCATATTGCATATGGAGCAATAACTGCTGAAATACAGTATTGTGATTCTTCATATCATACCATTTACAATATTTATCTTCTAATTTTCTTCAGATTCAACCTTCTTTTTCTTGTTCTTTGTCTCCTTTCCTGATGGATCACTTGATTTTTTCTTGCTTTTGGTAGGAGCCTCATCATCTGTTTCTTGTTTGCCTTTGGCTGCCTTTTGTTGCTTGATATTCAACATTTTCTGTGCATGTTTGTTGGCAGTCCTTTTGACCTCATCCGTAGATTCGGTTTCTCTCTTCCGTGGCTTTTATGCGTAATCACAAGTTTTAGCCTTCTGCAGATGCACGGACTTGGCTATTTTTGCTTTCCGCAGATGTTCTACGGATTCTTCAGACTTCTCTTTCCGCAGATCTTCAACACTTGAATTTTTCTTCTTCTTGGTTGAAGTTTGATGTTTCTTACCTTTATCTGAAGGAAATAAAGGTAACTCAGTACTTGATCCGCAGTTATCAACCTTGTGAAAATTCAGTTCTTGAAGTCCTTCATTCAGTTCAACAATTCTTTTGCAGATAGTCTTCAGCATATTTCGTTGCTTTGGAGGATACCGCAGCTTTGATTCTTCAAGAACTCGGGAAAGACCAGTTTCAACTTGAACATTCTTACCAATATTCAGTTGATCAGTATCATGTTCATCAGAATCATCCAAGTCATCATATTTATCGAAATCTGAGTCATTATGTTTAAGTGATTCTGATTCAGTAGATTCAGTTTCACTCATCTAGCTTCATTGTTGATGTTTGTTTTTATATTAATTTTGGTGCTTGGCACAAAATGATTTGACAAAGTATTTGTCATTGTTGCAGGTAAAGTTGTATAGTTATCATTAATAGGTGATGCAACAGCATTATAACCCAACCCATACCTGTTCTTTGATTCAATATGAGAGTTTAACAACTTCTCATATTGCTGAGATGATAGTTGAAACTTCTGAAGTTGCACTTCAGTAGATGCATGATCAGCCATGGATTTTGTTAAGGAAGTGGTTAGATGCTCAACTTGGGCTTTGAGGCTGTAATTTTCAGAAACATATTTTTCTAAATCCTTTTGCAAAGAACTAATTTTGATTTGATATAATTTATGTTCTCTTAAATGGGATTCATTCAAAATCATTGTTTCTTTTACTTTGTCAGCCAATTGTTGAGCATGGACTCTGTAACGTTCAACTTCCTCAACACATATTGATGAATATAACCTGTCTTTTACCTCTCTGGCCATAGGAGGAACTTTGTTTTCCATGTGTGCCATTAATGCTTGATTCTCTTCTAAGACTTCCTTTTCATACATGCTCTAGTCACATGTTCCATCTTGAAGTATGATCAGTCCTGACTCCTTAGAATTGCTTGGTCCTGCTGATACATTTGTGGCTGGTGGGGATGTATTTATCAGCTGAGGTTGTCTGTGCAGAGATCCTTGAGAGGTTGATTGCTGATTCTGATATTGCTGTTGCTGCTGATGTTGATGCTGCTGATGCTGCTGCTGATGCTGCTGAGATGATTGTTGGTTGCATTCTCTAGAGAAGTGTCCATAGAGATTGCATTTGAAACATCTGACTTTTGACTTATCAACGCCAATCTTTGATGTTTTACTAGCTGCAGCCAGATTCTTATTTCTCCTCAGATATTGCTTAGCTCTGTAAGCAATCATAGCCATCTTCCATTGTAGATCCATCTCTTCTACTACATCAGGGGGCAGTTCCACCAAATCTTGCTGGCAGATGTTTGCTGATGTTAGTGAGCTTCCAAGATAAGCTTGAAAGCTAGAACTAAAAGCTGCAAAAGCTGCTTTTTGTTCTTCAGAATCCAATATCACAGTAATTGGTTCTGATTGATTGTTTTGTTGAGAAGATTTATCAGTTGCTTTAGTATCTCTTTTCTCAGCAGATCTTCCTTTTTTCCTTTTGGTTCTTACTTTGAGATGATTTCTTAGTTGGTTTAGAGGCATAGAAACTAACTTCCTCTTCATCATCACTCAAAGTACAAGAGTTATCACCTTCATTGTTTGAGATAAATGCACTTCCAGCATTTTTGGTTTCTTTGAAGTGATAAGGTGAGACATGAGTTCTCACACTCTTGTTTCTTGACTGTTCATCCATTTCAAGTGCTTCTACTTTAGCAACCAGAGTATCCAGACCAGTTGTCTTAAGATCTATGGTGTTCTTGAACATGGATACAGTTTGCTTCTAACTTTCAGGCAAAGTGTGGAGCATTTTCTTGTTGAGTTCCTCAGTAGTATACTTCAACTCCAAGATGTTCATTTTAGTAACAAGTTGCATAAATCTATGGAGTTGTTGAGGAATTGATTCACCCTCAATATGATGAAAGGTTTCATATTGTGATCTGAGGGTGTCTTTCCTTATGCTTCGGATCTCATCACTCCCTTCACAGAGAGTGTGGAGTATCTTTCACAAGGAATTTGCTGTTTTGTAGTTCTCGCACCTGATTAATATCTCTTCAGGCAAAGCCATACTAAGCAAACTGTATGCTTTAATATCGACTTTAACCTTCTTGACATCATCAGGTGACAAGTCCTTTGTGCTGATAGGCTGATTCTTGTCATTATAATCCGACCCAAGAGTGGGTGGAATATAAGGACCCACAGTGATGGACTCCCACAAGTCAGAATCTGTGTAGTTCACATGATTTCTGAACTTGATCTTCCAGGATTTGAAATCAGCTTTGGTTTCTAACTTCGGCGGTTGATATGATCCTCCGCCAAAAGTACTCATGTTTAATGCAAAGTTATGAATGAAACCTTGAGTATTAAATTGGACAAACCTATCAAAGACTCAGATCTAGTATTCAATTGATTTGAATATAGATATAAATCAAACAAGCAATGAGAAAATGCTTGCTGAACGATAAGTCGCTGAAATAATTGTTTAAAAATTAATTAAACAATTTTAATACTGATAGATCAATTGATCTAAATCAATGAGCACTTGGCTCTGATACCAGCTGTGAATCCAAGGATCTCAATTCAGGAATTATCAGTATTAAAATAAATCAAATCAATGATCGTGGAATTATCATTAATTGACGTTTAATTGTTTTAATGATTATTGATGAACACAAACACAAAAACACAATAAATATGAACTCAATAATTATTCAAAGTATCTCTTTAATTATCAGTAATGATTACAAAAGAATAATTAAGAATGACTATGAACAATGATTTCTGTGAATCGAATAATGTTGTTGTTGATGTGACGGCGATTAGGGTTGCACGATGATGTAACTCTTGACAGCCGTAATATTGCTTGATTGTGTTCACCGAGATGTGAAACCTAGGACTCATATTTATAGACGGTTTGAGTCGGTTAAGGAAACACCGGATCTCTTGGGATTTGTTATTGATTGTGTTGACTTGTTTGACTTCTTGGTATTTGAAATCACAAGTATTCTGTTCTTCCGCAGGAGGCTTGTCGTCCGCAGGAGTTTTGTTCTTCCGTAGATGTCTTGGTCTTCCGTAGAAGTGTTGTTCTTCCGTAGGAACTCTGTCTTCCGTAGAAGTCTTCACTTCATGCAATCCTTGATCATCCGCTGGAATCTTCACTTGTGATGTGGTCTTGTAAGACATATCTACGGATTAACAATAATGTTCATCCGTAGATGCTTCTTACACTTGGTCAATTTCAGGAATCCTACCAAGTATATTGATTTTGCCTGTCAACAGTCACAAAGCAACACACATATATATGGGTTAACCTATAGATTCAATGCACATATATATATATACTGACTGTTACAAATATTAATTACAAAACTTGATCCAAGTTCTAAGCCTATACAAAATGATCTAGACCTATACTATGTAGATCCAACATGCGTGTATGCGTGTATGAGTGTATGCGTGTATGCGTGTATGCGTGTATGCGTGTATGCGTGTATGCGTGTATGCGTGTATGCGTGTATGCGTGTATGCGTGTATGCGTGTATGCGTGTATGCGTGTATGCGTGTAGGCGTGTATGCGTGTAGGCATGTCTGCGTGTCTGCGTGTCTACGTGTCTACGTGTCTACGTGTGTGCGTGTCTATGTGTTGTGTATGTATGTGTGTATGTATGTACGTAGGTATGTACGTACTACTACGTACGTACGTACGTACGTACGTACGTACGTATGTATGTATGTATGTACATATGCATGCATGCATAGAGATTAGAATACAATTTTGGGTACAAATGTACAAACTAAGGAGTAAATTATCACCCAAAAAGGATTATACTTGCTTAAAATAATTACGCAGAGATAGAACGATCACAGAAGAATACCTTCTGCATGATACTTAACGCTTTTGTGTGATAATTTCATTAGTGTGTATTCTTCTTTACGTAAACTTCATACCATTCGTACACATACACACATTTATAAATAGTGCTAACTTTCTTTGATCGATGTTGGTTTCATTCTTCACGATAGGAGTATGTTCCTATGAGTTGATATAACTTATGATGCTAGGAAATCAAACCTATTTTGAACACAAATATGTTTCAAAAAACATATACTGTGACGTAAAGAAAAAAAATCTGACAGGATCTCAGCCTCTCTCGTTGATCAATTAGATTATGTTTGCAGCGGATTTAGCACATTAATTAGCAATTAAAGCAAGAACATAAAAGATATTTCAAATTAAAGCATAAACATAGAGAGAGAGTTTCTGCAAAACAATAAATGTTCTATTGGTTGCACGTTTCGGCCATTAAAACAGTATGGTTACCCATCCTTTTATAGGCGGCAAAAGGATGGGCATGATGTCCTTTTTCTGACATCACTGAATATTCAAATTACAACTGACAAAACATAAAACTACTGAAGATGTCAACAACTGACATCTTCTTACAAAAGTTCCTAAGTGCTGACAAAAGTAAACTACTGAAATCCTACAAGGACTGAAGAACAAACTCTTCAGTCGTTTATAACTACTGATACTATAACAACTGAAGAACATGCTCTTCAGTTGTTGTACAACTACTGAAAGTAAATAAACTACTGAAAAGGAAAAACCACTACAACAACTGAAGAGGACTTCTTCAGTTGTTGTGACAAACTCTGAGTCTTCAGTACTTGGTCTTCAGACTTTGCTTCAGATGATATAACAGCTGATGACTTCAGTAGATATCATCAGTTGTTGTCTTCAGTCTTTGTCTTCAGACTTTGTGCTTCAGTAGAAGATCTTCAGTTTAGTTCTTCAGCTTTTGTTGCTTCAGTACTTGGTCTTCAGTACTTGAAGTCTTCAGTACTTGTAAGATCAGTACTTCAGACTTCAGTATTTGGTCTTCAGTACTTTGGAGTCTTCTTCAGCTGATGTTCTTCAGTTCTTTGATCTTCATACTTTGTTCTTCAGACTTTGTCACAACAGCAGAAGGCTGGAGCTAAGATGCTCTCGAGTTTGACATTCAAGCAAGAGAACACAATAGCTGATGATAGTCTTCAGATGTTCTCGAGTCTGACATTCAAGCAAGAGAACATTGTAACTGATGGGAGTCTTCAGCAGTTGTAGCAGTGGCATGTGGGACTTAGAGGTTTTCCTGATCTTGGCTCATTGGTTCTTTTGGTCCAACAAACTCCCCCTGAACCAATGCAGCCAAAACCTCTAATTATTGGATGTCCCACTTATTGATGGCCTAAAGATTGGTCTATTTCCTTCTAGATCAGATTAGAAGTTGACCCAGATAAGCACTGGCCAGAGAGGTAGTCTCAAGTGTTTGTTTGGCCAAGAATGGATGGGAGCTCTGTCTTGGGGAATTGGACACAGAGCTGTTGCCCCATCCATGAGATCTACCTCCCACGTACAAGCCGGTAGGATTCTCTACAGTAAGCCTGAAGAAAGATCATTTGTTCTTCTTTGGACAGGTCTTCAGGCTCACCTTCGAACAACCCCTCACGACCATACAGCTCTGAGATGAACTTGACCTGTCTACCATTTTTGAGCTCAAGTGTTGTGATTTGCCTATATGCAAACTCATCAGGGTGTTTACCCTCTAACAACAAAGTGAGCTCATTCCTATGAAAATTCTCAAGCTTCTTATAGACCAGACCCTTCCTAACCACCCTATTATCTAGCATTGAAAAGGGTGATTGGCCGGCTCTATAAGCTTTCTCGAATTCATCTACTATTTCCCAGGGTGTTATTACAATAGCCACAGAGATCTCTTCTTCTACAATTCTCTTTAGTTGGCTTTTGTATCTCACAGACATGTCCTTCTTGACTATCCTGTGAGCCATCCTTGGGTCAGGCCAAGTTCTCACCCTCTCCCTTTCATATTGAAAGGTTTGTTTGAGGGTGAATAATCTCATAGCTTCTCTCTTCATGTTCATTATAGAGGTCGAAGCAACATAGCATTTGTCAATGCTTTTCAGCATTTCCTCATCATGCCTCTTTTGTTGCTCCTCCTCTTCTAGCTTTACCTTCACAGTGTCCTGCTGTGAGGTGGGATTGATGGTTTGTGGTTTGGCTTTGGGTAGAGGTATAACTGCTGAAAGTGGCAGGCTATCCTCCTTATCATCCTCTTCTTCATCTTGCAGCCTCAGCACCCTTCTCTTCTTCTTTAAGGGTGGATCATTGGCTGCGGGTTTTGGTGGTAAGGAGTTGGTTTTGTGGGTTGTGGTTGGGTTGTTGGTGTGGGAGTGTTGGCAGGCACTGCTAGCAGCCTAGAGATAAGGGCTGGTTTGGTTAGCTTTACCAGCAGTGTCCTGTTCCCAGCACCGGCTTCAGATAGGGCCTCAGCGACCAGTCCCTTTGTAAAATCACCAGCCGAACAAATCTTGGTGGTTATTGCCAAGAGTTTGTCCCTGGTCCATGCCTTAACATCAAGGACTGGTCTGCCCAGGTACTTCGAAGTGAACCTACTCATAGCCTCAAGTTTTTGTCTTTCCTCTTGGCTATGAGTAGTCCATCGGTACTCAATCTCTCTCCTCTCCATATTCCTGATCTCTTGATCTAGCAAAGCAGTGTCCTTGTCAAAGCCTTGCCTGAACAGCTGTTCAATGACTTTGTTCATTGAACGGTTATGCTCAGCATCAGCCTCCTTGACAAGGGCTGCTAGATCAGGATCAGCCACCTTCTTTCCCTCTCCCTTATTCTTATCAGTGATACTGAAATCCTTTTGGATTTCAGCCACTTCTATCTGCTCAACCTCCCTCACTTTCCTCTTCCCCTTCTCCCTCACCCTACTACTCTCCTCAGCCAACTCCCTCTCTACCACCACCTCTTTTTCTGCCTCTTTCTCCTCCTCTCCCCTCTTCCTCTTGTCTTGCACTGATGTCTCCCCCTTTTTGGGTGCATTGGTTGGGGTTTGACTATCAGTAAGAGCCTTGGATATGGCAACCTCCACCATGGGTTGTATATATGTGGGAAGCCTCTCATCAAGGGTTTGAATAACTATATCTTTGAGGATTGGTGTGATGAGAGGCAGGGATTTCTGGAGGATAGCATCCAGCTGCTCAGGGGGGTTCTGTCCCTGAGAGCTAGTGCCAGAAGCAGGGGCTGGTGGCGGAGTTTGTGGGAGTGGCTCAGTGTTTGTGAGACCTTCAGGTGAAGGTGCCATCTGTGGGGTAGTGGTGGCAGATGGACTTCTATCCTGAGTCATTTGAGCAAGCAGCTCTTTGAGTCTGCTTATCTCATCCTCAAGGATAGTGTTTTGAGCTACTACATCGTAGAAGAAGCTCAGGTCATCATCAGCATAAGCTGAATCACCTGACCTCCTGACATTGTCAGGATGAACATGTCCTGAGTGTGGCTCAGTAATGACATGTGCCCCTTGTTCTTGGTACTGGGGACTTCTGGCCTCCGGATTGGATCCATCATCGGCCATTGCCTCTGGTGAGGTCTTAGAGATGTTACCAGTTTCACCCTGCTCAGATGTTGATACAGGGGAAGTGGCAGCCTCACCAGATTGTTCTCTCTCCCTAGCCACACTGGGAGAGTGAACTGATTCTCTATGCTGTGGGCTCCGATCAGCACTTGTACCCACCCCCTCTTCGGTTGTAGTCTCCCCAGTTGTAATAGGTTTCTGGGGAGAGGGTGGAGTGCTCAGATCAGTCAGCACTTTGGCTATAACCAATGTTGGGCTTAGTGGGGCGGTCTCCTCTGTATGTGGGCTAGAAGCAGTATGCACATGGGGAGGACTGTGCTCTTCAATGGCAGTCTCCTCAAGTGAGAGAGACCCCAGTAATGTGGTTGCCCCAAAATTGGTTGCATCAGGCTCCTGTTGAGAGGAAGCCTGTGCGGTTGTGGTGGGTGGAGTCGTGGTACCTGCTGGGAGAATCGAACCAGCAGGCACATCCTGCCTTTGTGTGGCAGGGGCATCCTCAGGGGACTCATTTCCCTGAGTAGCCTGTTTGGGCTTCTTTTTGGCTTTTGGCTTGGTGGGGACTTTGGATTTGGAGGTGGAGGCTGTGGGTTCCAGCTGCGTGGGTTTTCGTAGCCGGCCAGCCTGTTTCAGTGTTTGGTCAGTGTTGTGCCTGGAGTATACCTCGGCTTGAACAGCCATGGCAGGGACCCCAGTGCCAACTAGTCCCTCAGCCTGAAGCTGGTATTCGATCATGGCCATTATGAACCGTGGATACAAGTTCCAACGGTTAGAAAAAGGTTTTGTGGCCATGTCCTTGAGTTCCAAAAATAAAAGATCAGTAAAATTTAAAGGTTGTTTCTCAAGGATAGAATACAATACCTGCTGCCACCTTGTGGACATCTGGTCCCACGAAGAGGTCTTGGGAGCCAGACATACATTCACCATGTGGAAGATCAATCGTTGAGGGTCAGGAAAGTGTTTCTTCAACAAGGTGGAGGCGGAGAGGTTACCCTGATAGTCATGAGATGTGAAGGAGAGATCAAGGGTACCTTTGGGGTAGGAAGTTGGGTGAGTGGCATCATCCAGCTCTAGGGTTTGGCGTAGAGTAGCTGGAGTGATAACCACGGGTTTGCCGTTGACGGAGGACCGGAGGGAGACCTCGGCATTCTGCTCTCCGGTTTGGACGGTGACATTTGTCCAAAACTCCGTCAAGGAGTCGGTGTATAGAGTGGGGTTCAAGAGAAAAGCCGTTTTGTATGGTGAGTCGTGCATGAGATCGACGGCTTGGTGAAATTTGAGCCATAATGGCGATTTGGTGAGATGGGCGACACAGTTGTGTCGAGGTTTCAGTTGCATGTTCGCCATTAATGGTGTATGGGAATTTCAGAGGTTTGTAAGGATTAGGTCAAGTGAGGAGTAAATGCTCTGAAGATGGGGTATTTATAGGGTAGGTTAAAGGTTGAAAGAAAACTACTGAAGGTATTGGTGTTAGTTATCAGTTGTTGTAACAACTGATGACGTGGTTTTAACCTTCAGTGGTTGTAACATCTGAGGACTTGGTATTAGTCTTCAGTAGTTGAAACTACTGAGACCTTGGTTTTGTCCTTCAGATGTTGTGAACGTCTGAAGAGTTACTGTCAGTCGTCAGTAGTTAAGTACTGATGACCTAGTATTCTTCTTCAGACGTTGGAACAACTGAAGACTTGGTGTTAGCCTTCAGTAGTTGTAAACTACTGATATCAGTAGTTGTGAACTACTGAAGACATGGTATTGCTTCAGTTGTTGTAAATAACTGAGGACTTGGTTTTAGCCTTCAGTAGTTGTGAACTACTGTTGTCAGTAGTTATGAACTACTGAAGACATGCTTTTGTCCAGTTGTGTATGAAACATCAGCTGTTGTAATCAGCTGATGAGAAATGACTCATCAGCTGTTTCCGTCAAATCAGTTGTTTCATACTAGCCTCCACACTTACTCATCAGCTCTTTGGCTGATTTTCAGATGTTTCATTGACCCTTCAGCTCTTGTGAATATTTATGCCTTCAGCTCTTGTGATCAGATGTTCACAAGTGCTGATGAAATATTCTTCAGAGCTGGTGAACAAATTTTGTCTTCAGTATTTGTGTAAGATTACACATCAGTACTTATGAGCAAAATTTGTTCTTCAGTACTTATTTATTTGAAAATCATACATCAGTAGTTGTAATCCACCTCACTACATCAGTTGTTTTTCAATAAATAATGTACATCAGTACTTTGAGTTATTTTAGTCTTCAGTAGTTGTGAAAGAGCTGAAGACTAAATTACTCATCAGTACTTATATTTGACCTTTGCTCTTCAGTAGTTGTGAACTAAGAATACCAGCATAGGTCAAATCAATCAAGCTGCAGCATACCAAGCCTTAGTACCAAATTTTGGAATGTGGCACTATCTAAAGGCTTAGTAAAAATGTCTGCAAGCTCATCAGCACTAGGTACAAACTTAGGATCAATCAGACCTTTCTCATAGCAATCCCTGATAAAATGATGTCTGATCTCAATATGTTTGGTCCTTGAGTGCTGGACTGGATTCTTAACAATACAGAGAGCTGAAGCACTATCCATCAATAATGGAGTCTTAGTCTCAGTAATGCCATAATCCAGAAGTTGGTTCTGAAGCCAGAGTATTTGAGAGGTACAGCTTGCAGCAGCAATATACTCAGCTTCAGCAGTGGATGTAGCAATGGATGTTTGTTTCTTACTCTGCCAAGAAACTAAACAATTGCCTAGGAATTGGCAACCACCAGAAGTGGATTTTCTGGTGACTTTGCATCCTGTATAGTCACTATCAGAGAAAGCAACTAATTTGCAAGAATGCCCAGCTGAATACCAAAGACCTAGTGATTGGGTACCTTGCAGATATCTAAAGATCCTTTTGACTGCAATCAAATGGGATTCTTTAGGTGCAGCCTGAAATCTAGCACAAGCACATGTTGAAAACATGATGTCTGGTCTAGAAGTTGTAAGGTACATCAAGGACCCAATCATACATCTGTAAAGGGTTTCATCAACCGCTTTACCTTTCTGATCTACATCTAGTTGTATGATGCTGCTCATGGGAGTAGAACAGGGCTTACAGGATTGTAAATCAAACTTATTCAACAACTCTTTGGTATACTTGGACTGATGGATGAAGATTCCATCATCCAGTTGTTTGATTTGCAAACCCAGAAAGTACTGTAATTCTCCCATAGCACTCATTTCAAATCTCAGCTTCATAAGCTTTGTAAATTCATCACACAACTTTGGATCAGAGGATGCAAAGATGATGTCATCAACATAAATCTGAACAAGGAGTTTATGTTGTCCCACAGTCTTGATGAATAGGGTTTTATCAATGGTGCCTCTAGTGAATTTATTCTCTAGAAGAAAGGTTGAGAGTGTCTCATACCAGGCTCTAGGTGCTTGCTTCAGCCCATAGAGAGCCTTATCAAGCTTGTACACCCAATCAGGATGTTTATTGTCCTCAAAGCCTGGTGGTTGACACACATAAACCTCTTCTTTTATTTTTCCATATAGGAAAGCACTTTTGACATCCATTTGATAAACCTTGAGACTGTGAAAGGCAGCATAAGCTAAGAACAGTCTGATTGCTTCCAGTCTGGCCACAGGTGCAAAGGTCTCATCATAATCAATGCCTTCCTCCTGTGCAAACCCTTGGACAACCAGTCTGGCCTTGTTCTTGACAATTTGGCCCTTCTCATCTGTTTTGTTCCTGAATACCCACTTGGTGCCTATAGCACACTTATCTTTGGGTAATGGAACAAGCTCCCACACTTGCTGTTTCTTGAATTGAATAAGCTCAAGCTGCATAGCTTCCACCCATCCATTGTCTCTTAAAGCAATATGATAGTTCTTTGGCTCTTGCTGACTGATGAAGAGAGCATAGAAGCAGAAGTTGGACAATTGATTCCTGGTTGAAACTCCAGCTTGGATATCACCAATGATTTGTGAAGTGGGGTGATTCTTGAGCTCTTGATAAACTATAATATCTGTGCAAGTGTTTGTAGACCCATCAGTAGCAACAGATGGTGATGGACATTCCTGAAACCATGTAGAGGATGGCAGCTCAAATGAAGTAGAGCAAGCAGAAATCTCATCAGCATTTGTAGTGGATGGAGCTGCTGAGGCTACAGGAGCATCAAGTTCAGTGAACTTAGGCAGATTGTCACTGATCCTGAAGAGGTGAGTACTGACTTCATCATCATCAGTACCACCAGGTGGAGATCTGTTGACAGGCTCAACAGATGGAGGTTGATAAGGAATATATTGCAGTATGTCCAGATCAAACAACTCCACAGGGTTTTGTGGAATCTTGTCCTTTAGAGATTCATTGAACTTAACATGCAAAGTTTCTTCAACCCCTTTGGTTCTACAGTTGAAGACTCTGTATGCTTTGCAAGTTGATGAATAACCAACAAAGTACCCTGCATCCACCTTACTAGCAAACTTATGGAGTGGGTTGCTAGTGTTGAGAATAAAACAAGGACACCCAAAGGCTCTAAAGAATGAAATAAGGGGAGCCAAATGATGAAGAACTTCATAAGGAGTCTTCATCAACCTCTTATTCACTAAAGCTCTATTTTGTACATAGCAAGCTGTATTGACAGCTTCAGCCCAAAAGGTCAGTGGCAATCCAGAGTCAGCCAACATTGACCTTGCTGCTTCAATGAGGGTCCTGTTCTTTCTCTCCACCACTCCATTCTGCTCAGGAGTTCTAGGAATGCTAAACTACCTTCTAATTCCCTTGGACAGGTAGAAGTCATCAAGTGTGTGGTTTCTAAATTCTGTTCCATTGTCACTCCTCACACACTTGACCTGTAGGGAATACTGCTTTTCTACTTGTAACACAAAGTTCATTATTGTCTTTGCTGCTTCATCCTTGGAGTGCAAGAAGAAAGTCCATACAAACCTGGAGTAATCATCCACAATTACCAGGCAGTATTTCTTCTTTGCCATGCTCATTACTTTGACAGGACCAAAGAGATCCATGTGCAGAAGTTGTAAGCAGGCAGTGGACTTTGGTTCTTCTATTGAAGGGAATGAAACTTTGTGTTGTTTTCCTTTCAAGCAAGCAGTGCAGTCATCTTCACACTTGAACTCCTTCAGAGGCAATCCTCTTACTAAACCATGGCTTATGAGCTGATTCATGTTCTTGAAATTTACATAACCCAGCCTTCTATGCCATAGTGTAGACTCTTGAGGAGATGCCTTGGAGAATAGGCAAGGATGGCCTTTTAGATCCATCTTTTTGGAAAGATCTAAAGCATACACTCTTCCTGTCCTGTTGGCCTTCAGGAGAGTGTGTTCATCCAATGCCTTGTCAATCAAACTCAGAACTTTGGATGACAGAATCCGACAGTTCTGGCTTGTGAAAAGGGCAACATGGCCTTTGTCACACATTTGACTGACACTCAAGAGGTTGTACTTGAGATTCTCCACATGGTTAACATCATCAAACCTTATTTCCCCGTTGGAAACAAAGCCTTTTCCGATGATGTAACCCTTTGCATCATTGCCAAAAGAAACAAATCCCTTCTTTCCTTGAGAGTAGTCATTAAGAAGGGAACTGCTTCCTGTCATGTGCATGGATCCTCCACTGTCTACGTACCAGATGCTTTTAAGGCATGTTGAAGAACCCTGCAAACACAACCATGTGTTAGTTTGTCTTGGAGACCCAAACCTGCTTGGTTTTGGGTCTGTTCTCAGCTGCAGGTGCAGCACTAACAGTTGTGTTGTGTGTGACAGCTTGAGGTGAAGAAGATGGTACAGAAGAGGATCCCTTTGGCTTGGACTTCCTTTTCTGTGGTTTCAACACAGAAGCATCTAAGTGGTTGACTCTTCCCACTAGCTGCTGAACCATCATCACCAATTGTGTCTGATTCTGTGATAGGGCTTTCAGCTCTTCAGACACATTGGAGTTTGCTGATGATGAGTTCCTATGTTGTACCATCTTTTCCTGAGCAACCTCAGCTGTTGCCTGAGTTATCCCTACCTTCTTAGATTTAGCTTTGGGCTTAGGGATTTCAGGCTTGGATGTTGCTAATACAAACTTGGTTTCAAACTCATTCTTCATTTTATTTATGCTCTCAGTAATTTTCTCCTTCTGTTTGAGTTTGGAACCCCGTTTGTACCAGCAATCATCAGTAAGATGATTGAATAAGCCACATATCTCACATGGCTTTTTCTTCATCTTATGCTGATCATCAGCTGAAGAGGATTGAACTGCTGAAGACTTGTTCTTCAGCTGTTTGTCATCAGTACTAGCAGTTTTCTTCTTAGTACCTGCTTTCCTGGTATCCTCTCTAGCTGTCTTCAAACCTTTCCTACTGTTAGTTTTCTTCTCTTTAGTGCTAACAGTATTTGAGGTTTGAACTTCAGATGTTGTCACTTGCTCTCCAGTACCTTCAGTACTTCTAGTGACAACTCCTGAGTTGATCAGCCTTTTGGTCATGTGACAGTCTATCTCTGATGATGCTGATTCAGAGGATAGTAAGTCACATGATGAGAAGGATTGGTTATTGCTCTCCCCATCAGATTCAACTTCTGCTCTTGAAATGAAGTCTGTGGGAGGAGCAGTGTGATTATAACCAATGCCAAACTTCACATTGGAAGCTGTTTGCTTGCTAAGAAGCATTTCAAAACCCTTGCATGATTGCACCCATCGATCACACTCAACTTGGGTGGTTGCAAGAGTTTCCTTGAGATCTTTGTACTTCTCTAGAAGTACATCTTCCCTAGCTTTAGCATCTTTGATTTGGCAGTTAAGCTTGTAAATCTCATCATTTTTATCTTTTAGAACAACCTCAAAATCAGCTTTTCTTTTGGAAATAGTGTGCTCAAGCTCAAGATTTTTATCTATTAAAGCTACATTTGCTTCTCTAATAGAAGCAAATGCTGCTATGCATGACTCTGAACAAAGCTTGGCTTTTGCCTCAGTGGATACCTGAGATGAGGCATTAGATGATGACCCTTCAGCAGAATCAAGGGCCATCAGAGCAAGATTTCCAAAAGGTTGGTCACCACCATGTTGACCAGCACCTTGGAGTAGTGGTTCCTGACCAGATAGCTCTTCTGGTAGACTACTCCAGTCAACAGCAGTTGGGGTGAAAAAGCTTTGTTGTTGAGGTTGTGTGTGGTGATGAGATTGGGAAGAATGAGGCTCTGGAAGAGCATGAGGTGGTTAAGCCGGGGGTGCTTGAGTTTGACCAGGCTGAGGCATGTAGTAACAGGGGTAAGGATAAGGCATATGACCCTGTGGCACAAAATAAGCAGGTGGTGCTTGTGCCTGAGATGGATGGGAAGAACTGTAGGAAGGTTGCCCTTTGTGCTGTGAGCTATTGCTGGAAAAAGTCACAAAGGGTGCAGATGAGTTAGATCCAGATGATCTACACTCTCTTGCAAAGTGTCCAAGCCTTTGGCACTTGTGACACCTCAACTTGCTCTTGTCAAAACCAACTTTGGTTTTGCCAGAGAGTCCTGGGAATTTCCTACCAGTTCTTTTGTAGAACTTCTGAGATCGGATATTTATCATTGCCATTTGGTTCAAAATATCCATCTCTTCCAGATCATCATCTGGAATGCCCTTCAAATCCTCCATCAGAAAACACAAGTTGTCACCACCTCCTCCTGAACTACTAACACCAACAAAAGCTTGTTCTGAGTTTGTAGAGAAATCAATATGCTCATCATAAGAACTTTCTGATGAAGCATATTCTGACTCATGACTTATCAAGGCAGCATTACCTTGGACAAAGTCATCAGCAAGTTTGCCAGAAGATGACAACTTCCTCTTTTGCTCTACCTCTCTCTCAAAAGTGAGTAATTTCCCATGAAGTTGGGTGAGAGATAGAGTGTCAAGGTCAGCACTGGAGCGTAGGACAATGGTATATGTGTCCCATCTCTCAGGCAATGACCTGAGGAACCTGTTGTTCATCTGGCTTTTGGAGTACTCTTGTTTAACCATCTTCAGCTCAGAGATTAAACAAGAGAACCGCTCAAACTGCTGGGTCAGAGTCTCACCCTTTCTATATGAGAAAGTCTCATATTGTTGGGCAAGGATTTCCCTATTGTTTGCTAAGACCGAATCAGTTCCTCCAAATTGTTCCTTTAGAGCAACCCATAGGTCATGAGCAGACTCATGATGCAAGAGCCCTGAATATATCTCGTTTGGAATGGCCATGGCTAAAATTCCATGGGCTCTGGCATCAATTTCGAACAGCTTTAGATCTTCGTCCGAATATTGTTCAGGTTTCTTGGCAACCTGTTCATTAGACTCCGGGACGCTCACCATAGGCTTGTATGGCCCATGCACCACTGACTTCCAACAACCAGCACTGTTGACAGCCAAGTGGTGTAGCATACGTCTTTGCCATATGTTATACTCGTTCCTAACCAGCATCGGAGGCTTGGTTGCGGAACCAGTATTGTGAGGATCATTGGTTGGTGTTGTCATCTCAGGTTTTGGTCAAAAACAAGTTTAAACACGACAAAAGTAACTCAAAACCACCAAAAGACCTCAAGGTTTTGGCCGGAAACAGCAGAAATTCACTCTCTATGGCTGATTCTTGCAAATTGCAAATTCGATCAAACTGAGAGATCAAAAGAGCAGTTTCAAATGATCAATGTTGAAATCGATCAATGATTAACCTGCTCTGATACCATTTGACAGGATCTCAGCCTCTCTCGTTGATCAATTAGATTATGTTTGCAGCGGATTTAGCACATTAATTAGCAATTAAAGCAAGAACATAAAAGATATTTCAAATTAAAGCATAAACATAGAGAGAAGAGTTTCTGCAAAACAATAAATGTTCTATTGGTTGCACGTTTCGGCCATTAAAACAGTATGGTTACCCATCCTTTTATAGGCGGCAAAAGGATGGGCGTGATGTCCTTTTTCTGACATCACTGAATATTCAAATTACAACTGACAAAACATAAAACTACTAAAGATGTCAACAACTGACATCTTCTTACAAAAGTTCCTAAGTGCTGACAAAAGTAAACTACTGAAATCCTACAAGGACTGAAGAACAAACTCTTCAGTCGTTTATAACTACTGATACTATAACAACTGAAGAACATGCTCTTCAGTTGTTGTACAACTACTGAAAGTAAATAAACTACTGAAAAGGAAAAACCACTACAACAACTGAAGAGGACTTCTTCAGTTGTTGTGACAAACTCTGAGTCTTCAGTACTTGGTCTTCAGACTTTGCTTCAGATGACATAACAGCTGATGACTTCAGTAGATATCATCAGTTGTTGTCTTCAGTCTTTGTCTTCAGACTTTGTGCTTCAGTAGAAGATCTTCAGTTTAGTTCTTCAGCTTTTGTTGCTTCAGTACTTGGTCTTCAGTACTTGAAGTCTTCAGTACTTGTAAGATCAGTACTTCAGACTTCAGTATTTGGTCTTCAGTACTTTGGAGTCTTCTTCAGCTGATGTTCTTCAGTTCTTTGATCTTCATACTTTGTTCTTCAGACTTTGTCATAACAGCAGAAGGCTGGAGCTAAGATGCTCTCGAGTTTGACATTCAAGCAAGAGAACACAATAGCTGATGATAGTCTTCAGATGTTCTCGAGTCTGACATTCAAGCAAGAGAACATTGTAACTGATGGGAGTCTTCAGCAGTTGTAGCAGTGGCATGTGGGACTTAGAGGTTTTCCTGATCTTGGTTCATTGGTTCTTTTGGTCCAACAAAATCAAACACATCCAAAAATTCATTTTTGAAAAAGGTTAATGAGCAAAAGTTATTAGATAAAAGTCAAGTTAGTAAAAATTAATTTGTTAAAAGCAAAATTAAAAATTCATTGTGTTTTCTATTGTGTTCTAAAATAGTTATTTTTAAATAACACAATACTGAAAATGTAATTTGTTTCACGTTTTTCAGTTCATTATGTATCGATCAAGTCATCATGTAATCATCGTTAAACAGCTCATTGTGTCTAATGTTAATAACTGAGTCTAGTGTTGGTTATTATGTTAGCTATTATGTCTAATGTTGATCCTTGTGTATAACACTGAATATTATGTTATACATTGTGTTTTTCTAAAGTAATGATTTTTGAATAACACAATGTTGAAAACTATAAACTTTGTACGTTTCCAGTTCATCGTGTAATCCTTATCGAATAATTGTGTAATGCTCACCAATTCAGAAGATTATACATTGACTTGATGAAATTACACATCGAGCTAAAAACCATAAAAAAAATTTTATATCAACACTATATGCATTTTAAAGATAAAAAAAATGCTTGTCTTATGATATTTTAAAAAAATAATATTATATGTAAAAGTTATAAGCGTTTTAGAAAAATATGAAACTTGAGAAGATGAAAAATTACCAAATTTGCCTTCAATCTGGTGTTGATAAAAAACACACGTGTCAACATCTTAGTTTTTCTTTCATTATCTGGGTTTTTGAAAACTTTGTATTTGAATATTTCCATTAAAATGTTGTGTTTAAATAATTAAATCAGTTAATAATATTAGATATTTACAATAGGGTCCTGCTGGGGACACCGCATGTGTTTTTGGGGAGAAACCGGATCAAAAGATCACGGTTTGGCCAAACCGTGACACTTTGGGGAGAAACCGGATCAAAAGGTCACGGTATGGCCAAACCGTGACATTTTGAAATATTTTTTTAAATCAAAAGGTCACGGTTTGGCCAAAAGGTCACGTTCTGAGATATTTTTGAGATATTTTTTTGAGTAGTGAAATAAATTAAATGATATTTTTTGAGAATTGAAATACATTAAAAGTTACTTTGTGAAAACTAAAATACATTAATTCATATTTCTTGAAAATTAAAATACATTAAAACTTACTTTCTGAAAACTAAAATACATTAATTTATATTTTTTAAAAATTAAAATATATTAAAAGTTACTTCTTGAAAGCTAAAATACATTATTTTATATTTTTTGTGAACTAGAATAAACTAAAATATACGGCGGAAACAATTCACCATGCAGCGGCGCCACCGACGACGGAGATCCAACGCCGCCCCATAAGCCATCTGTAAAAATCATACAGCACAGAATTAGGTATGAAAATCACATGAAAACATCATTAATTTCTGAAACTAAACAGTTTGAGAAAATACAACTGGTAATCGATGGGGTATATACCGATTATTGGTTGATGGGAAAAATATGTGCAGTGTAGAGAAGATGATGACGACGTCGGAAACACGTGATTGTAATGGTTAAGAGGATTAAAGTGTTGAAGATTGAAGCCCATTAAAGAACCGAAGAATAATATTTTAGGGGTTTTTTTTTCCGGTGAACGACTCCGGCGCCGGCGCCGGCGTACGAAAATAACTGATGGTTTTTGGAGGTGTGTTTAGGTACATTCGGGACTAGGGTTGTTAATATAAGGCCTCGGGATAAAGCAGAATCTTCATGGATACTTAATAGATTACGGTGGATCAATTATGTTGGTTGCTTAGGGTACACAGGATAGATAGCATAGTACTCGGAGCTTTTAATATTTGTGTTGTCATGTCACCTGTTTTTTTTTTTTTTTTGTTTTGAAAAGAAATAGATGTTATCTTAATCGGGTCCACCTATCCGTTAATATTTGTGTTGTCATGCGTTATGTTATTGAATAAATCAATTTTTAAGGACTACGAGTCATATATACTTAATAAAAATTGATGTTTATAAGTTAGTTTTTAAGTGTTAGTTAGTTTGTTATATATGTATGTAATACTAAAAATTTAAATAAAAGAAAATTTGAGTCCTATAAAAATATTAGAAGTTACAAATTGAATAGAATATCTTACATTTATATTATAAAAAATATTAAAAAAAATTAAATATTATACCCAATATGTCACGGCTTGGCCAAACCGTGACATATACACCACCAAAACCAAGAAACTCACTCCCAATAATTAACCCAATCCCGAGGTGCAGAACTTTTTCTGAAGCCCAATATGTCACGGTTTGACCAAACCGTGACCTTTAGGCTTCAATATGTCACGGTTTGTCCAATATGTCACGGTTTGGCCAATATGTCACGGTTTGAATCGATTTTTTTTCAAATTACTTACGGTGCGTCTAAAATTACCGTTACAATATTTATTCAATCATTGATTAGATTTTAAGACAAGGAAATATAGTGACTTGATATGCAATCAGGTTGCACATGAAAAAGTTCTGGTGGCCTACATTTTTAGGGCATCTAAAGAAGGAATTGGTGGGGCAAAACGAATTGCAGAATGAATTATTCATTTTTGTACTTGAACAAGAATGCCTTTTAGTTATAGGGGTAGGCCAAGGTGCCACTATACCTTATCCACATAATAATAGATGTCAGCGCTCCAAATTATATAATATGAACGACAAAATTGTTCTTTGAAAAATGAAAATTATAAAAATGGGTAACAACTCGTCTCAATTATAAAAGAGCTAATAGGAGAATTTATAATAATACAAGCAATAAGGATAAAAATGAGGGTCATGTCAAGACGAATGTTGACAAATCTCTATGTACTTTGCCCTTTAATTTTCCTAATTGTCCATTAGGTCTTGAGTTGTACAATGTTTATCACGTCTTGCTAGATTTTATAATAAAATTATATCACTCTTAAAAGATATATATTTCCTAGGTCTCGGCCTCTCAGGTGAAGATTTTAACTTTTATATTACCAATTACTAATCAATTTAGAACTCATGAGAATCGACGGGGCCGGTTTAACATTTCTGAAGGCTTAAAGCGAAACAAAATTTTGAGGCCCTCATCTATATGTTATTCCTAAAAAGCTTTACTTAAACAGGCGATATAAATAAATTTGTTTATAGTGTGGCAGAAAACAACTTAAGGCGGAAAACAACTTAATTAACTTAAACATCATCAACTAAAAAAAAGAGCATATTAAATGATAAATAAGTAACAATTGATTAAAGTAAAGAGAAAAATCAATTGCAAATGTAGATTAAAATCAAAACAGACAACTATAAATTACATAAGCAAAAGAACAATGATAGATTAAAGCAATTGAGCATGATCAGGATCAGACAATAATAGTTAGTAGATCAAATGATTAATTACAAAAAAGAATTTAGAATTGATTAACTTAAAAGAACCGTCAACATTGAACACTCAATGAAATTTTAGTGAACAAGTTTCGTAAGTCAACCTCGATGAACCAAGTTTTGTATGTTGACCTTGATAAACCTTCAAGAATTTTGTTATCCTTCTCATTTATCTTTAAAAACGTATATTTTCATTTTGAAATTTAAGGGCCCTTAAAGTGTGGGGGCATAAAGCGTTTAATTTAGTTGTTTATACTGTAGAGACGCTCCTAAACATGGATAGTACTTTATTATATATTCTTTGTAGGATAGGCGTACATTATTGTTTATGATGAATCGAGTCTAAATATATAACACACAAAAATTGCGTCTCTCTACGGGGATGTTAAAGATCGGCCACTGATATTACGATTAGGGGTGTTCAAATTCGGATATCCGAAATTCGGATATCTGATTTCGGATATCCGAAAATTTCGGATAGTGGATTTCACTATCCGAATCCGAAATTTTATAAAAATATAATAACTTTTATTGAAGTTTTTATCGGATATCCGAAGTTTTTTATTAAAATGTCCGAAATATCTAAAAATATCCGAAATATTTAATTAATATTTAATATTTTTAAATTTTTATAAAAATATTTTGGATATTTCGGATATTTTGGATATCCGAAATATCCGAAAATTCTGAAAATCACTATCCAAATCCGAATCCGAAATTTCGGATATCCGAACTTCGGATATCCGAACTTCAGATTTTCGGATATTTCGGATTCGGTTTCGGATCCGTATATTTTTGAACACCCCTAATTACGATGACAATATGGAGAAACTCTATCATTTTATTTGATGTTAATTTACTTGACTTCAATTTCACCAACAATAATTTACTTTGGTGAATCTTCTTTTTAACTGCTGAATTTTATTACAACTAACTAACAACTAGCACGCACAAAAAGTATTTGCAATTAACCCGTTCAAGTAATGTTCTATTTCTCATTTCTGTTTGGTATTCATAAAAGAAAAATATAAGAATAAAATCAAATATGCATCCATTTTGCCGATCATCGTGAGCAGTTGCCGATCATCGTGAGCAGAATCCGTGTTGTCACAAAACCTTCATATCACCATGATGTCAAAATGAACCCACGAAGAACTTCTTTTTGCCTTTTAGAATTCGATACAGAATTCAATGAAGTAATCAAATCCGTAGGATTGCAACAAAATGGGTGCGGGATATCTAAATATTTAAAATAGTAATCCAACGTCCCCACACATCATCATAAACTGAACATAGAACACTAGGAATATTTATCCTCCGATCAACGAAATTAGGTCTATTAAAAAGACGATTCAAAACAATTCGTCAATCTAAAATATTTCCTTTAATTGGGATGTGTATTCCATCTCGTCTCCAACGACCCATTAGGTAAAATCATACTATCAATGCACTATTGAATTGCATTTATGCTAAAGAAATCATTCGCAATGAAATCCCATATCCACTCGTTTTGTTTATGGGGACCTCATTTACAAATGCAAGAACTTAATTAAATTGGTCCATCCCAATACCACTTTTAACACTACGCCTTCATGACCACGACCGCCCATCATTGTTTTGACGAAAACTAATACAACATTTCCTATCAGACTCTAGCCGAAAAAAGTATTAGTATACCCTTTCATCATACAACAATGGATTGAGTTTTTTTCCTTAATGAGCGTTACTTGAAAAAATATTATCTATAAAAATAGTTTTATTTTGAAAGTATTTACTAAAACAGTATAGTTTTATTTATTTGTGTTTTCTTTAATTCAAAAAATATCACACCCAAACCAAATTTCTCAGCAGTATGTTAGAAATCAAGAATCTTGAAGATCAAAACCCTTAAGTCACTAATCAATTTATTTGGGTTATGTTCTCTTCTGTTTTGGCAATCTTGTGTTTACCTTTTATCATCACAATAACAACATTTTGGGTTATTTTTTTATCTCCTGAAAGTTTAGTTTGCTTTTAATCTTAAACTGGGGTTGATTGTAAATTTGTGACTTAAAATCCCTATTTTTCCTTAACTTTCGTAGTATTATTCTTGGGAAAATCTTGTATTTATCACAAGCTTTGTTGATTTTGGTAAATAAAAAAGGTGTGTTTTGTTTCTTTGAACATGTGTTTAGAATATTTGAAATTTGTTTAAGTAAGTTTTAAATAGCTTCTGCTACAATAGAGTTTTGGAGCATTGGTGATTTGCAGCACTTTAATGGTTGGGACGCAGGGAAGGTGTTCTAATGGAGGCACATGAGCCCCTTCATCAAATCAGACCAAAACCGGAGCAAATTTTAATTTACTTAAAATAAATACACTACGCTATTTTAGTAAATATTTTTTAAAATAACACTATTGTGATAAATATTTTTCTCACAAACGCATACATTGACAAAAACTTAGTTACGACGATAGATGTATTTCGTTAGAGGGGAACTTGTGAGAAAAAGAAAAAGAAAAAGTTATTTTAAATGTAAATTACACAAATGGTTTTTGAGGTATGGCCACAGCTAATTGCACGCCCTGTCAGGTGATACCCGGACGCCCTTTGACTTTTTTCACGGCCCGTGAAGGGCCTCGCGGGCCGTGAGGTGTTCGAAATTTAATTTTCACAACTACATCTACTCACGGCCCGTGTAGGAACAAACGGCCCGTAAATGTCCACACCCACGACCCGTTAACAAGCTCCATAACGGCCCGTGAGGCCCGTCACGGGCCGTAGTTGTCTTTCTGAGAATTTACTTTCCTCGATTTGCGTGCACTTTTAAATTTTATAATTATGTGACGCGACGTATTATTCCTTGATTCGATTTAAGATTCTATATAAACCGTTATATATATGACTTGTTATATACGGTTAGTGAGAAACGAAACAGTTAAAATGTCTTCTCGTGGAGGTAGTAGAAGACGTCAAAATGAGTCCTCTTCAAACTCACGAGATATTGTGGAAAGTATTCCTAATCCAATAGATAACCATAATTGGCAGAACGGGAGGAACTGGTCTCAGAATGTTATTCACTTTATACGTAACGGTGATTCCCAAACATGTAGAGTGTATTACATGGGTCATTCCGATATTCCGTTACAATTTTGGCGTGAATTACTCGGAAACGTGTCTTTAGGTACAGAGGTATGATTTAAAGTTTTTTTTGTATATTTTATTTTATTTTAAAATTATAACAATTAAAAAAGTTGTTATTTTATAGCATGTTCGGGCGTGGACAAATAGACTCACAATATGGAGATACGAAGAAATACGTAGAACCGAAGAGTTGCTGGGTAGTGATCGTTGGACGATTCTCCCATTTGAGTGGTTTAACTTAATATACTCGGGGTCCGTTAATGGTAATGAATATGGAGACGGGAGTGACTGTCTATATCCCGCGTTATGGGAAGTTGATACGGTAATACTGTTTTCATGTTTTACAATAAAAATCATGAATTTATAACCGTGAATTAAATTGTTTTGTAGGTTTACGTACCAATGACTGATGACGAAGAAAATTGGTATCTTTTTAAGATTTCTATGGACTCACTACAAGTTCGTATATATTCTCCATACGAATGCCGACCAAATACGTGTGATGATTCATGGTGCATTCATCGTAATGCCCAAACGATTTTCGTACATTTCGCATCGTACTTTTTACATTTTCTGTCACGTATACAATATTGGCAGCACTCCGGACAAGAAGAAATCGAAGAACTAGTGGTATCGGGTGAAACCGTTTGGCCTCCTAACGCCGGTCATATTGGTCGAAATTCGGGAGTTGTAATTTGTATGTTATTGCGTAGGTTGGTTCAAAATAGATCTTTAGAGTGGCAAGAGGTTAGCTTACAGGATGCTTGCTTTAGATTCCGAAGATTTATGGCAGACGAACTGTATTGTAGACGTGTAATGTAGAACAGTAATTAAATATTTTATTAAAACATAAACGTTTATTAGTACACTTTATTAAAAACAATAAACCGTTATTATCACACAAAAATAAAACACATAATTTTTAATCTTCTTGATCTTTATAAAAGATCCAAGCCGCAAAATGGTTAAAAGAAATTCCAAAATTCTCTCGATATCTTTTTTGAGTTCTTGTCATAATATCCGTATCATTCCATAACGTATTTCGATTTTTGTAAACGTCTTTGTAGAGCTGGTGAAATGTCGTGACCTTCCTTCTCAAGTCAGACCACTTGTTGCTAAGTTCACGAGTGGTGCGATATTCTTCACGTTCGAGAATTTGATGAAAACGAGTTGAAACACGGTTCCAAAATATTGAATTTGGAGGGATAGTCCCTGAATTTTCGATACAAGATCTTACTAAAGTGACCTCCTCTTCATCCGTCCACCGATTTTGATCACTTGTAGCACTCATCGTTTGGGTATTGAGTAAATTTGTGTGAATTGATTGTGTGAAGTGGTTGAATTTATAGACTTAAAAAATTATTATACGGCCCGTGAGGGACTTTACGGGCCGTTTCATTGTCACCATACGGGCCGTGTAGTGTCAACGGTTGATTTTTAAAAATTACAAAGTCTCACGGGCCGTGAGAATTGTCACGGGCCGTTTGGCAAATATGTAACGGGCCGTGAGGACCGTCACGACCGTGAGGCCGGATAATATATAGGACCTCACGGCCCATTTGTTCATTTATGCCCCCTAAACACACATACGATTTATTCTGTCACGACCTCCGTATTTTCATCATTTTCATACCGCCGACTCCTTACTACGGTACGTATGCAAATTCGTATTTTATTTTTGTGTATTTATCGTTTAAATATATTAAAATTTTATTTCAAAAATCTGAAAAATCTGAAATATTGGGGGGTTACGGGCCGTGAACAGGTGTCACGGGCCGTAACCGTTTGAATTTTCAAAGGGTTACGGGCCGTGACTTCCTTTCACGGGCCGTATCCCTTTGAAAATTCAGAGGGTTACGGGTCGTGAGTCAGCTTCACGGGCCGTAACCCTTTTTGTTGTTCTTGTGAATTTAATTTTTTTTGCAGATTATGCCGCCCCGCAAACGTACACGTCCGGAGACTGAGCCCGAGGGTCAGGGTGACTTTCTGGACCCACACCCTGATCTTCGTTTTCTGAGGGAGACACAGCCACGGCTTAAGCTGTGGAAGCTGATTGGAAGTCCCCTGAAGGGGACACGCACCATCGACTGGGACGTGCTAGAGGAGGTCGGAGACATAGCACGTGCCCAGGATATCGTTGGGCTGGACGGAGAGACGCCGTGGAGGCGGATGTTTGATTTGGGATCGAGGAGGGGATACCGGGAGCTGACGTTGCAGTTTTTGTCTACGTTTGTGTTCACTCCCGCCACTGAGGATGAGGACCCCCGCGAGCACATAGCGGTTCGATTTATGCTGGGGAGCGGTAGGTACGAGTTCACCCTCGCTCAGTGGGCGGTGACTATTGGGTTTTACACCCACGAGGAGACGCAGGATCCTCGTTTCTATTCTGACGAGGTCCAGTCGGAGGCGGCTCCTTTGGTCGGATGGTGGCCGACCATTTCCGACCAGCCGTGGGAGGGCGCCATTAGGGCGAACTCCATTAGGGATCCTTTGCACTGGTATCTACACCGGTGCATTGCCAGCACCATTGCCGGCAGAGACCAAAGCATGGAGCAGGTGTCGCTCCTTGACTTATTTTTTCTGTGGGCCTTGCTTTCACCTAGACGGGTGAATCTAGGTCACTACATGGCCGCCTATTTTTTGAGCGTCATTCAGGGCAAGGTAAAAAAATATTTATATTAATTCTTAATAAATAAGTATTATCTATTATACGATTCATAATTATGCCTATTATTTGATTGTTTTGTAGATGGATAGCCCGATTGTTTGCGGCTCGTACATCACCGTCATTGCCTCGCGCTTAGGGTTGTTTACAGACGCCCTAATTGCGAGGCAGACGACGGACACGCCGCCTCGGATTTTGGGTCGACAGACCGTCATGGCCATGGGGATTGCCGCCAAATTTCGCGACGACCTCCGATGGTCCACTGATGGTGGTCGGACCATCTGGCAGCCGGTGCCGGACATTGGTGAGGAGGAGGAGCAGCCGGCGCCGCAGCAGCAGCCGCAGCCGCAGCCCCAGCCACACGCCAGAGCACCCGTCCCACCGCCTATTCCCAGGACCATCATTCGGCAGATTCCGCCGACGGGGGAGTTTATGACGGAGTCACTACATTTGGCGCGCCAGTCCCACGCCTTTCTAGTATAGATGGCGGATGCGTACAGCATTTTTGCTGCTAGCCAGGGTATCGACCTCCCCCCTCGGCCGGAGTTGCCTCCGTTTGTCAGACGACCTGCGGGTGATGACGAGGAGGCTGCTGGTGGTGGTGATGCGCAGGATGCTGGTGGTGGTGATGCTGGTGGTGGTCATGACGCATAGATAGTGGGATTTTATTGTTTTATTTACCTTTCATGTAAAAAAATTGAAAAATTATGTTTATATATTATGAGTTATTTTGGATGACGTTTAAATGTTTAATTATATGTTTACAATTGGTTGTACTTGTGGAGGAAGTGGTTTGTACGAATAATATTAAATCAACCTTTTGGAGAATAAAATCAGTACTTGAACCTACTCGTCCCACAGAAAGAAATATACAATCCTTCAGAAAATCCGACGCTAGGCTCTGCAATTATATAAACATACTTGAATCTCAGTCGGAAAAGTTGCACTGAAAAACATACTTGAATCTCAACAAATATTATGCATCTCATATCATTAACATTCCTACACACCTTTTATGCTAACCAAATGCCCAGCTCATATAAATAAAATTTAAAGGTTGAAAAAAATTCGATAATCTTCTTATTGCATTTTTCTTTGGAAAACGAAAGAATTGATTACATGTTTACAATTCAACAACAATAAAGAATTGAATAAATAATAGATTATATGTTTACAATTCAACAACAATAAAGATTTGAATAAAGAATTGAATAAATAAAGAATTGATAAATGTGTAAATTATACTAAATCTATACGTTCAACCGGCTCTACGGGCCTTAGTTCAAGATATTTTTGAATTCGACTTCCGTATATAGCCTCCCAATCATTAGCGTTTTCTGTTTTGTACAAATACCAATATTTGCTCGGAACAGGCATTGGGTAGTCACTCACTAATCGAATTCTAATGAAATGGCTATCTTGAACATAAGCAATTGAAATTATATGATGTTCACTGATATCACGAGGAGATAACCAGAACGGGAAAAAAGTAGCGGAGTTGCCGATAGATATAAAAATTATAACCACTCGAAACCTGTTAGCAATAAGGATTGTAGCAGGTGGCACTGTCATCCAATTTTTGTGGGGAGCCGCACCTAACCCGTTCCAGTTTAATGATTCCCTTATTTTGTTTATATCAGGAAACATCGCAGCGTACCTATGTCTGTTTTCATCCAACTCAGCTATAAGTTTCGTATGAATAAAACGCCAGTGATTTTCACCATATCCCAGTGCGAGTGCTATAGCACGAAAACCACAATTGCCGTCCGCTAAAACATCATCCGCACCTGAAATATACGGGAAAAAGAATGATGGAATCCAGCTGTTAAACCGGAAAAAATTGTTTTTATCTTCGTCGCCCGGGATATATGAAAACTTGGAACTCTGTTGAGATAATCCATCTTTGGCTCTTGATTTCGAAGACATGGATTGACTGCGCTGCAAAGGCCCTTGTTTTGACTTCACCACCGAACTTGAATATGTTGGCGGACCTTCAAATTTTTCTCGAGGTTGAACATATGAACTATGTCTGGGGGGGTCTAATATTGTTTCTTTTTGCTTATCTTTTTTTGGACGACCCCGTGTATGTGTTTGGACTTTAGGAGGTTTTTTATCCGTTTTTGAAGGATTAATGAAATATTTGAAAATATTAATCAAAGATCTTTTCACATTTTCATCTTTTCAAATATTTCGGGTTGGACAAGTAAATGTTTTGTCACCATCTCCATCTCTTTATGTACATCTACTTGAACCTCCCGTACAATATACGCAGGAGAAAAATCTAGCTTCCTCCAAAAAACATCAATGGCATCGAGCGGGATACATTGACCTATAAAATAATATATTAAATTAAATATAATAAAAGTTTTCATGAAAAAATAAAAAACGTAAAAGAACATTCACTTGTTTGAAAGTAATTGTTTAATTTACAAGCACACGGAAGACCACAGCTGGTAAAAAGATGACAGCCACATGATTCTTTGGATATAATTAGATGATTTATCCTGTTAATCTCACCGACTAACATATCCAAAGCCACAATAGAAACGTTATCTCGCAGCAATTTAATCACTTCATGATTATGCTGCACCATAAGCATGATTTTGCTTTTGGTAAAACTTTCTTTTATAGCAATTTCCTGGGTAGCTAAGATATTATTAATGAAAGGAATAAATCTATCCAGGGTGCTATTGGTTGCTTTCAGGTAACTTTTCAACAACGAATATCGGCTCTCAACTCGGTTCCTTGTGTGCTGACCGAAGTTATAACTTCTATTTATCCACGCTGACACAAATCTCTCTTTGTAGGGGTCCAACCGGTTATTTTTGAGGTACATCAGCACTCCTATTTAAAAAAAATGTACTTATTTTTATGTAAATATACATATATTTTTAAGAATAACACTAGAAAACTTACTTGAATGTTTGGACACCAATCTGCGATAAAGCCGGTCGTAGTTATAAGCATATATGTCCTCCGTTTCAGAGTTAATAAGTACCGACCACACATGCTGAAAAGCACCCCACTCTTCATTTGAAAAACTCGCCTTACAATGTTTAGCAATATTTTCCGAAATATGCCATCTGCAAAGTAATCGAACAGCACTCGAAAAAACTTCTTTTGACGCATTCATCAGAGCGAGGTCTCGGTCGGTTAGTATAACACGGGGATCCATACACTTATCTTCCAGCGTTGCTTTTAGTTGCTCTAACACCCATCTGAAGTTGGCTTCACGCTCATAATCAATGAATGCGTGAGCAACAGAAAAAGATTTCAGGGTGGATGTCACACCAACCATTTGAACAAATGGCATTTTATACAAGTTAGTTTTGTATGTTGTGTCAATCATCAGCACGTGTGGGTACGCACGCCATAATGTGTGAGATGTGGGATGTATAAAAAAAACTCCGTCGACGGTATTTGTCGGTTCATCTATGTGAGGGGTGTAAATATATTGATGTTGTTGTAGTATAGAAAAAAAAACATGCATTGGGGTTTCAACAATTCTGGTGGACTTTTTTATTTTTGCCCGAGCGTTATATATGGTTCGTAACACAGACACGTTATTGGGATTTTGTTCCCTCAACGTGCCTAGAATGTTTCGAGGGTCAATATTTTGCTCGGTCAGATTCTTTACAGTAGAAAGCTCATTTTCGGTGAGCCTCATTACGTATGCATGTCCTTCCAGGTGTTCAGCAGGTTCATGGTTATGAGTATCATCCACAACAACTATAATCCACCCATCTCTCTGCATCTGGTACTTACCCTGCAATTCAAATTGACAGTTTGTTTTTTTCGTGCCACTTTTTCTTAGAGTGGATGCTTTCTTATATACACCACCCCGATCACATTTCAACCAAATTTTAACCACTAAACCATTCGAATTTCTTTTTGAACGTTTGGTGACAATATCGAACCCATTTTCTCGCCCCACGTTAGTTGCCCAATCAACTAATTCTTCACGAGATGAGAAAACCTAATCAATTTAATATTTTTAGTTAGTTATTACTAAATGAAAGTAAAATTAAATATGATATATCTTATAACCTGATTCGTGTCGTATAAACCTCTTTTACCGGAACCAGAACCGTCATTATCCCCGCTGCTATCGCCACCGTTATCACCCCCGTCATCGCCGCCGTCATTCCCGCCGTAATTGGACACGAACTGTCCTAAATAGTTTGAAGCAGCCTCATCGTAATAACCGTAACCCTCTTGAGGGTAATAGTTAGATTCCGAACCGGATAAATAGTTGCTATCCCAGAAAGACATCGTAACGTTAAATATTAATGTTAATATAGTACTTGAAATGGAATATTGCGTTTATGTAATAGTTGAAATGAAATGAATTTATATCATAGAAATTTGAATTATGAAATGAATTTATAAACTAACGTTTATATAGTAGTTGAAATGAAATATTGCATCTCGTCACATAATTAACACGAATATCGAGGAATATTACGTCATATCAAATAATGTAATAAATACAAATTTACACGACTATCGAGGAATATTACCTCATATCAAATAACGTAATAAATACAAAATTACACAAAAAACGAGGAATAATATATCTCGTCAAATTATTAAAGGTGAAACTAGGACCCGTAAAGAAGTTCACCGTGAAGAGGTTCACGGGCCGTGAATAAATACGACCGTGATCATATTCACGGGCCGTTACGTTTTTGAATTACGTTTTTGAATGACTGATTTAACTACCAACAGACCATACGGCCCGTGAATACCCTTACGGCCCGTAAGCAGGGCGTCTGAATATCCTAAAGGGCGTCTCTTTAGTAGGCCCCTATCAAGATACTTCGTTTCGTCTCTAGGTTCTGGAAATTATAGGTTTAGTCTACTAGTTTGAAAATATAACGCATCTCGTTCCTATAATGAATGATCATGAAAAAGATACATTAAAAGGGTGGAATTTTTTTTCCTTATTTGTCTTAATAAAATAATAAGACAAAAAGAAAAAGAAATATTAATAAATAAGTGGGCAGACGCTTTTTATTAAAAAAAACAATATAATAATGGAATCACTTTATCTTCTCCCTGCCAATGTTTCTTCTTCGTCGACATTCGCACCCAACCTAGATCTAAACCGCCTGAATTCGCCATCACCCCCTTTGTTTGTCATACCTAAACCGCTACGCAGGTGCGGAGCTTGAACATTCTTGTAAGGGGGGCGAGGGCAAAATTAAATTTTTTTACGGGGGGCGAACTTCAGTTTTATATAAAAATTTACACTATCGGACAAAGAATTTACACTATCCTCCGCCATTGCCGCTAAGGGTGTGACGTCGACTATGGTGGAGAGGGTTGGGGAAGAGAGAAGGTGGAGCTAGAGATCGACAGGTTTGAGGAGACATAACAAGGTGGAGATCTTTCAGAATATAGGACATTCTGGTCGTGTGAATTAGATCGGTTGGTATCATTTAATTATTCCTAATTTATTTTAAAATTTTATCTAAGCTAATAAAATGAACGGAAGTTTTTTAGCATTCTTTTGTAAAAAAAATCAATAGTATCGACCGATTACTATTTTCCACAGCAAGATATATTAGATCAAAATCTTAAGATGATCAATCAATTCTATGGATTGATCAAATGATTAACTACTCAAATATTCATATCCTCTCTTAAAAGGCAATTTCAATTCTTGGGTTGATTCACACCTTCACAACTATTCCAAAATAAGAACTTATGAATTCTTAATAGTTTACATCATCCTTAAACAAGCCATTAAACTTTAAATAATATAAGTTAGAGCCATAATGTCCAACTAAAAGGCATTTTTATTTTTGATGGGTGTTCCTATGATGAAAGGTTTATAATATAAACCTTGTAAAATTATACATATGTAAATCATTTACCTTAAAATGTTTTTAAAATTAAAAAAAAATCAATATAAAGGTGGTGAATCATGTAATCAAACATTTTACAATAACAAAACAACTTGACAAATATTAACGATCATCAAGACAATTTATTTTATAGTTGTCCATTTATTGACAAGTCTCATACCGGATAGATGGTATACATTAAATTCATTTGGTTCATATATGTTGAAATGATTTCAGCCTCGTTGTGGCATAACACACAGGTACCTATCAATGTGTATATCTCGATCAATATACATATACTATGTTCTGGTCGCTTTAACTATTACTTAATAAATCTAATATAGTCACATGCTAGTTGTATGATAACATAACCATTTATAAACATACATCTCGTAAACGCGCTTAAAATCATTTTATATACATTTGTGCACATAAACATAGCATGCAAATGAAATTTAAAAAACAAGTTCCCCTTTATAGTTGGGATAGAATCATGGCTTACAATCTCTAGAACCTTGACATCACCTCCACAGATACACCTTGAGCTTAAAGGGGTATTACACTAACTTAAATAAGGTACGACGATGGTATTTGATGTGACAAGTGGAAAAAAAACTTAGAATTTATTTAGTGGGTGGAAAATTACTTTTAAGTAGTATTATTCCGAAAATTAATAACATTTTAAAAAATATTATGGTTGATGTTAGTGAATTTTAAGATAAGAGTAAATTATATAGTTGATCGTTGAGGTTTACCTAGATTTCACTTTTCATCCTTAGTACACAAGGAGGCCGGTTCATCAAGTTTAATGTGCCTAAAGTTAACAAATACAAATTATAATACATGGACCATCATGATGGAAGCGATACTTGATCAATAAGACTTATGGGAGGCTGTACATCAAGAAACCAAAGAAGTTGTTGATGAAAAATATATTAGATTATGTTGCTAAATCCCGAAGTGGTAAATAGATCTAGCTCTCTAGGTAAGGTTTCTAGGGGTAAATTGAGTTCAACAAGCTCAATTGCGAACCCTAAAACATGACTTTGACAAGCTACATATGAACGTGAAGTACTCCATCGAAGACGTTGCAGAAAAACATTTTGAAATAATTAACCTATTTAACAGTGAGGGTGAAACTTTAGAAGACAAGGTAGTCATAAATAAACTTCTCAACTCCATGCCAGCTAGATACATTGCCATCGTAGATACAATCAAACAAATTACGAATCTAAATATGGTGGCAATCAAAGATTGCATTGCAAGGATAGAAGCTTTAAAGAACGATTGAAAGGGTAAAAAAGAACCGGTCGAGGGAGAAAGTAAACTGCTATTCACTAAGGATGAATCTAGTGATAAAAAATTTGATCAAATGGTAAGGGTTTAGGAAGGATCGAACAATCAGGGATGTATTAAAGGATATGGTTGACACGAGGTCGAGTTAGGGTAAAGGATGTGGTCAACCAAATCATAACGATAATAACTGTAACCATAACCTAAAAAACCAAAGAAGTGAAGGAAACAAGGGGCTAATTAATATTAACCTTATGCTTGAATGGTACCTTAAGGATCTACAACATTATTGTGTCTTGAGCTAATTACACGATTAGTCCCTGTGCTTTGCCCATATTACAATATTGGTCCCAACTTTTGAGAAATTAAAGGTTTGGTCATAACTGTTTACCAAACGGTAACACGATTAGTCTTTAAAGTGGATGGCCGTTAGTTTTTTTTATTAAGTCAATGTGAAATGACCAAAATACCCTTTTATTTTTAAAAAAATTATAACATTAGAATTATTAATAGTTAAATACTAGAAGTGGGTCCCACTCCTTCTCCACTTCTTCTTTCACAATCCAACTCATTCACCACCACCGGTTGCCACCATTACCACCATCGCCGGCTGCCACCATCGTCACCACCGGCGGCTGCCACCATCGTCACCACCGCCGGCTGCCACCATCACCACCATCGGCACCATGTTCCCTTCAACTCTTCTTCCACCACCACCTCATATTAATATCTTATTGAAACACTTATCCCATCAAACCATGATCTGACCCTACGACTGGCCGGAGCCCGTAATTAGAGTCCAATCCTTATTAGAAAGCGGTCAACACCTTATTCCCTACAGATACATCAAACCGCCACCAAATCGACCGTCGCTAAATCCCTAACATCCAACGGACATCAACATCCCTCTCATCGACCTCGATGGACTTCAATCGTCGGACATCAACGGACATCATTGATAGTTGGACCTCCAACCGGTGATGACATTGATCATTTGTAGGATTTTAGGTGGAAATTGGCTTAGGGGCTGTTTGCCAATGTCTGAATGATCAAGTGCTGAACTAATAAGAGGTCTGAACCATTATGTATTGAACCATTAAGAGGTCTGAACCATAAAGAGGTAGTATATCGCTTAACTATTCAAAAGCAAATGTCTGATCAATTCAGATAAGAGGTCTTAATCATTCAGCATTAGACCTCTTAACCATTCAACATTAGTATAATGCTTAATCATTCAGAGGCAAATGTCTTAACCATTTAGACATTTGCTCGTGAAACAAACAGTCTGAACCATTAAGTGCTAAACCATTCAGACATCTGAACTATTAAGAGGCTGATTAAGAAGCTACCAAACAGCCCCTTAATTGGCTGATACAATTCAAGTTGGAAATTGGTTCAATTTTTTACTTGGGACTATCGATTGCTGGTTTTCGAGATGCAAATGGGTTCTACCTCCGCAGACCTCTCCGCCGCTGCTGTTCGGAAGAAGACGACGGAGGTCGGAGCTAAGGTGGTGTTTGTGGGAGGATTGCCGCCAGCGCCACCACCATCTCCGCCGTGATCGCAATCGCGGGAGAAACAAGGAATCTGTCAAATCGGAGGGTTGTTTTAGCGAAGGTGGTGCAGCTGAACGGGGAGGTGTGGAGGTGGAGATGCGGCGGTGGAGGTGCCAGGGGAGGTGAACGGGGATGGTGGTGGTGGTGGTCTCCTGAATTGTGTGTGTGTGTATATATATTGTTTTATTAAACGAAGTGGGACCACACATTTAGTATATATATACCATATTTTTAAATTTGTATTTTAGTTTAGGGGTATTTTGGTCTTTTCACATTCACTTAATTGAAAATTTTAACAAAAGTTAGTGTCAGGGACCAATCATGTTATGAGTTGGCAAACAGTAAGGGTCAAACCTGTAATTTCTCAAAATTTAGGACCAATATTGCAATATGTGCAAAGTATAGAGACCGATCGTGTAATTACTCTTGTGTCTTATATGATGTCAACTCCATAATAGATTGTTTTATTACATTATGAAAACTTTAGATCATTAATTTAATTAAGATCTTGATGATTGATTAAATGATTAATATTTAAAAACTTAACATTTTAATGAAAGTTAATCTTTTGCTACTTGTTAACGGTTTTATAAGCTTAAGTATATCACTACTTGTTCAATTTAAGACATCATCAGTTTACAATTTTAAGAGTAAATTACGCTTTTCTTCCCTGTGGTTTGGTGGTTATAACGATTTTCATTCAATAGTTTAAAAATGCTCAGTTTAACCACTGTGGTTTAAAATTTGTCCCAATTAAGTCCAATCCGTTAACTCCATCCAATTCTGTCGTTAATTTTTTGCTTAAAAGAATAAAATACCCTTGGACTTAAATATTAATTATAATACAAATATATCAAATCATAAGGGACCCATATAATAAATAAATAAATAACAAGACAAAAACCTCTCTCTTCTCATCTCTCTCTCTTCGTTCTCTCTTTTTTATCTAACCATTCTTATCAACCATCAAAGTAACCCTAGCCACCACTACCACTATCTTCTTCGGCGAAGACTCCAATTCTCCATAGCCACCACCATCATCATCATTTTCAAGATTTCTTCATGGATTAGGTTGGTTCCCCCGAAATCAAGTATAAAAGTGAGGCATCCCCGTCCCCTTCCCCCTTTTCTTCTCTACCTTTCTCTTTATCTCTAAAACTAGCGGATAGTGACGGATGAGAAAGATGGGTGGACGGAGTAGTGATTTTCTGGCGGTAGTGATAGAGGTGGAAGGTTAGGTGGCGCAGGGGGTTGAAGGGCGGGCGGTGGGGATGAAGGTTCAGAAAGATAGAGAGTAGATTAACATATGAAGATGGGTGGGTGAGGTGGATGTGTGATGGTTGTGAGGTGGTGGTGTGGCGGACGTGTGATGGTGCCAGATATGAGATAGTTGCGCCGACATGATGGTTGAAAATCATTCAAGAACGGGGCACTGAGTTTCTAGCTCAACGATGATGATGAAGAAGATTATGATTCTGGGTTTCTGGTTCATCGATGGTTTTGGTGGTTAATTGGTTACGGTGATAGTTGCCGATGACATGGTGTTGTGAGGGTGGTCGGTGGTGTGTCCAAGGATACTTTGGTCTTTTTCTAAAAAAATAACAAGAAATTGGATGGAGTTAACGGTTTGAACTTAATTCTTACAAATTTAAAACCTCAATGCTTAAACTGATCGTTTTTAAACTATTGGATGAAAATCGTTATAACCACCAAACCACTGGGACGAAAAACGTAATTTACTCCAATTTTAATCATCATGGTGTTCAAATTTTGATATCTTAATTTGAAGATATTTGAATTTCGGATATCTAAAAATTTCAAATAATGTATTTTAATATTCGAATTCAAAATTTTAAATATCCAAAATTCAAATAATACAAAATTCCAAATTTGGATACCCAAATGTATATCCGAATTCTAAAAATATGTACTATTTAATAACTTTTATAAAAACGATGACTATATTAAAAAACTTTCAAATATCTAAATTTTGTAAACAAATATTTGAAATATCCAAAAATTCTAATTGATATTAATTATTTGATAATTTTTAGAAAATATATCGAATAATTTGGATATACAGAATATCTGAAAATTGTCAAAACACTTTTCGAATTTGAATCTGAAAATTCTAGATATCCAAATTTTCAGATATTTGAATTTTCAAGTATTTCTGATTCGAAATTTGGATAATACGAATTCTGTTTTAGATTGGAATCTTTTTACACACCCCAAACTATAGTATATATGTTTTAGTTTATGTTTTGAAATTAATAATTCAATCATTCCACACAATGTTCTCAGAACCGGATCGGACGTCGAACCGGACGGCTTACTGGTTTGGTGGTCGGACCGGTCGGACCGGTCGGACCGGATGGACCGGATTTAACTATATTTTAATTATATTTATATATGTAATTAAATATAAGTAATTTATATATGATTTATACATATATTTTATAGTTATATATAAAACTTAACTATATTTGTATATACAAAGTACTAATTTATGGTTTAACACCCCGTTTTTACCCACTAAAATCAAAAAAAAAAAAAAAAAAAAAAAAAAAAATCAAAATCCGGTCGGACCCGAACCGGTCGGCCGGTCCAACCGCCGACTCGGTTCGAACCGGCCGGTTCAAAGCTCCAAAAACGAACCTATATCGACCGGACCGGACAGGCCTCCGATTCCCGGTTCGACCGGTCGGACCGGCCGGTCCGATCCGGTCCTAACAACATTGATTCCACATAAAAAGGATAGTCAAATATTTTGTATCTAACACAACTTTAATTATGCTGGATATTAGTACAGATTTAAAATAAGAAAAAGACAGTTTATAAAACTAACTTTTTTTTAATTATTTAAACACAAGCATGATTTGTATCATAACTCATACACATCAAAGACTTACTTGGGTGTAAACGTACCTAAGAAACTTAAGTAATAGCAATTACATCCAGTTTTCTTTATAGTACACGATGCTTTTAACACCCTGAAATCATTGCACAAACGATCAATTTGCACATAATATGTTGTCTTCTTATTGATCAACATTCCCACATACACTTTCGAGCACTTACTGATCCCACTGTGAGCCATGGGAGCTCGTTTTACATTGACGGATGAAATAAACTGGACAAGTTAACAACCGTGGCTAGCGGGATCTGTATGGGCTTAAGGCATTGTTTACTCACTCGAGACAATGTGTATCCAACTCTCTGATACATCTCTTTCTAGTATCCTTTCATTCCGAAGTTCAGCGATATTTTTGGTGTTCATTTGGTATCATCATCAATACAATTCAAGGGTTTTCTTAACTTTTGTTCATTAAGAGTGGAGTCCTTAAAATATGTGTGTGTGTTTGGTATATTATATGGAATCTTGAGTGGTTATGACTTATGAGTGAAGGAGAGAGAAAAATTTATTATGGATTGATATATTTGAATAATCACTGTGCAGTCCTTATAAATTTTTTAATATTTTTTAAAGTGGTTGTGAGTGAATGAGAGAGAAAAAAAGAATGATAAGGGTATAAAAATATTATTTAATTGAAAATTAGAGAGAAAATATAGTGATTTTTAATGTAATTATATGGATAAAGATAAGAAACACACCATGAATGCTGTAAACAATCATAACAAACTTTATGATTACAGAAACCATTATCAATGTAGGTGGTAAATCTAGCTTTATATTGTTGCATGGGACATGTAATAACTTTAGAATTTGTGATAGTATTGATATTGGGCCGTATAACCTTGTCATGGACTCACTCATATTATTATTTCTTCACTGAAAGGTAGGTTGGGTCAGAGGCCCACTATACAGAAGAACAGTGGGCCTTAGAAAAGGGTAGACCGTGGGCTTGGGTGAGCCTGTTCAAATCAGGAATCAATCAAACTTTATTCTTTTATGCACAACTAGACTTTCATCCTCATATTATATATAGTATGAGGGTTGAAAATTAAATTTTTGAAAATACAAAAAAAAAAAAAAACAAAAAAAAATATCAAGTAACAAATGGGGTCAAAGTCTAAACCTCACATAGTCTAATGTCATAGTCTAAAATTTATAAAAGTAAATTTAGCAATTAGTTACTTTTTAATATGTATATATAATGCCAAAATGTCCATTCCAATTTTCATGTAGCTTAAACCAATTTCTGGGCTTCTTGTAAATCAAACATACATTTTCGTTTTATATTTTAAAGTTATTTTCTGTTTAGTCCGACAAATTAAAATCTTAAACTAACACGGATGCTAAGAAATATGTTTGGATTATTTAATCAATTATAAATGAATAAATTCTAGAAAGAACTTATAAATATACTATTTTTTAATTGTTTTAATGGTTAACCATAGATGCTAACAATGCTGGCTTTTGTTAAGTACACAAATACCACACTTGCTTTTGTAAGTACTCAAAACACCACACTTGCTTTAGTAAGTACTCAAAACACCACACCTGCTTTGGTAACCAGGAATTGAAGCTCGAGCAAACGGTTACATAACCAACTAGCTTCAGTGACTACATTGGCGACCGTCCTATATTTTGCTTTTCCACTTGAACATGGGTTGTCGTTTTGTTGATCGACCATGAAACAAGATTATCTTTGAGATAAATATAATAACCCGAAGTTGAGTGCATAGAATTGTGACATCCATCCTAGTCTACATTCGAAGATGCAGTTAGCAAGTGAGATTTAAAAGGAGACAGGCGAAGACCATAATCAATAATACCTTGGATGTTTTGCAAGACCTACTTAAGAAAAGAAAAATGCGGCTCTCGTGAAGCATGCATGAATAAGATAATCTATTGCATGGCGACATAGCATAGGTAATGTCAAGCCATGTACATGTAAGATTTTGAAGAGCCTCAACAAGGCTTCAATACAAAGTGCCATCAGCAAGAAATTCCCCCTGATTTGCGCATATGGTCACGGAAGCACGATGGAGAATATCATGGGTAAATTGAAATTGAGATAAAAAGTGCTCGTGTGTGTCTCGACTAAACATGATGGCCAAGAAGTAATGCAGGGGGCCAATTTTAGACATAGCAAACTCATTGGATAAAGTAGTAATGATGTGTCGGAGAAGACCTGTGTCAGAAGTTATAGATATGATATCATAAACTTAAAGAAGTAACTATGCGATTTGGTATAAAAAGTGACGTATCACGTATACTTCCATTGAAACCTTTAGAGGTGATGGAAAAGAAATATTCGTGGTACCATGCCCATGAGGCTCGTGTTAAGCCATATGATGATTCTTTAACCAGCACACACAATTAGGTAGATTTTAGGGTCCTCAAAACTTGGAGGTTGATGTATAAAAACAATTTATTGCAAGCATCTATGCACAAACACATTTTTGACATCCAATTAATGTATGGGCCATGCTATTGTTGTTGCTAGATTAAGAATCGTACGAATGACTATTGGTTTGACACTTGACTAAAGGTGTCAAAACAGTCAATGCCAATGTTTTGAGATTTTTCATTACACACTAGACGAGCCTTGTATCTTTCCAATGATCCATCAGGTTTGAATCAATGTTTGAAAAGCCACATGCATCTAATGATGGGACAATCCATTAGCTGGGGAACGAGCTCTTAAGTGTTATTATCCTGTAAAGCACTAAATTCACTAGACATGTCATGTTTTCAATTAGAGTTAGTTAAGGCTTCAAATATTAAGTGGAAATGGGAAATATGCAATGAATAGAATGATTGAAGCGAGGGTTTGGTTAAATGAATCCGACTTTAGCGCAGGTGACCATGGGATGTTCGTTTGGGCCTAGAGGGTTATGGTAGGTTGAATTGAGATTAGGTGGGCTAATGGAAGGATAATTATAGGTCAAAATTAGAGGAGGCAGACTGTTAGGATTAAGTGGGTGGTGGGTCGGTTCTTGGTGAGGTGAGTTGAGAGGTTGGGAAGGGGGGCTTTGGGTGTAGTGTTATCGAGAATTGGCTAAGGGACAATGACGACTAGTAGGTGGTGTGGTATATGTTGTACTGGTGGATTTAGGTTGGGTGGTATGGGTTGCATGTGAGCCTTTGTTAGACAAGAATATGTATTGTGCAACATCCTTACTTTTTCATGCTTAACCTACTTGCTTAACTCTTTTAATGATTATAGTGTTTTATATATAATTATTGAATGATTTCAAGAACCTATTTGTAAGAACTATCTCATATCTACACATAATGATTCATTATAATACGATTACATTGTTTTGTGATTTTATGATAACACATGTCTAACCACTAGATCTTATTATATATTGTTACTTGGAATGCCCTAACATTAATCAAAGTCTAAAACAATACTAATTTAATACATAAATAATATACATATAACTTTGATGGTGAAAATTTATATATGTGTAACTTAGAGTTTACATATGGAATTTTATTAAAAGGATAAACATTTAATTAGTTAAACTAAGTCTTATATTTATCTAAATATAAAAAATATAAATATGTAAATATGCATGGATATATACAAATTCACACACACAAACATGCGCCCGCACACACATGTACATATACATACATACATATATATATATATATATATATATAAATAAATATATATATATCTATATATATATATATCTATATATATATATAAAATATATATATCTATATATCTATATATCTATATATCTATATATCTATATATCTATATATCTATATATCAATATATCTATATATATATATATAAAATATATATGTATATATCTATATAGATATATATATATCTATATGTATATATATAATATATATATATATAAAATATATATATATATATGTATATATATGTATATATATGTATATATATGTATATATATGCATGTATATATATGTATATATATGTATGTATGTATATATGTATCTATATGTATATATGAATGTATGTATGTATGTGTGTATGTATGTATGTATGTATGTGTGTATGTATGTGTGTATGTATGTGTGTATGTATGTGTGTATGTATGTGTGTATGTATATGTGTATGTATGTATGTATGTATGTATGTATGTATGTATGTATGTATGTGTGTGTATGTATGTATGTATGTATGTATGTGTGTGTGTATGTATGTATGTATGTATGTCTGTATGTCTGTATGTATGTATGTCTGTATGTCTGTATGTCTGTATGTATGTATGTATGTATGTATGTATGTATGTATGTATGTATGTATTTATGTATGTATATTATTGTAGTATTTAAATCATCTCAGTGATATATATCTATTAGGACCGTGTACATATGGGGTACTAACTGATTCAACATGAAACCAGATCAAATAGTACGGAATCCTATTTGATTGGCGATCCAATCAGTGAGAACGACAACCTGATCAATCTAATGATTAAACAAAAGTTAAGAATGAGTAGAAATCGATCAGGAACGAACTTTGAAGTTGGATGGACGAACTAAGACACTCTGGACGGCTAGGGTATAATAATATTCAAAGTGTTATGTTTTTCCACGAATTGTGTGATATTTATAGGTTTCAGTGTTCAGTCGTACGACGGAGCCATTTGCATGGTTCAGTCGTGCGACTGAGTCATGCGATTGATTCTTAAGCACGACTGAAATCCAATAATGGTTCAGTCGTGCGATTAAGCCAATTTTATGTCTTAGTCGTACGACTGATCCAGTCACCTGGTTCTATCGTGCGACTAGTCCATAAGCATGGTCCATTCATGCGTCTGGTTAATAAGCATGGTCCATAAGTCACACATATTTCCGAATCATTGTTGACTCAGAACTGTGCACACTAACCATAAACCTATATATATAGTTCATCTATCATGTAATAATGAATGTTATAAGAATATGATATACTCAAAGTTAAATAAACATCCAAACAGATATCATTACATCCAAACACATATCATATTACGATGTTGTTCTTGAATTACATATGTGTAAGAAGTGAAAGACATAAACATTAAAGTACAATAAACTAGGGACATTGCGTATCAACAATATCTAATAAATTATTAAATAATTAACTAGTAATTATCCTAAATCCAATAACTAACAAACTAAACTAATTCTAATTATAAGATATCTTAAAAATTTCATTCACCCCCCCAATACCCTAAAATTTATGAATTATATTAATAAAATATTAAGATCTATCCTAATTAAAACCTAATAATCATAATTTTTCAACTATAAATAGGGGTCTTATTCTCATTATTTTTCACACTAAACTATATAGAACTTTCTAGCAATAAATCTTAACCCATAGCAATTCTCTTGAAGTTTTAAGAAGGTTTCACTGGCAAATAAGTTTTAGTGTTCATCGTGTTTTTTGTATTCTTCGTATTCATATTTTTTAATTTCGTTTTATCAAAATTCAATCATAACTAGATTAGATCTATAATTATATAACATGTTTGTGTAGTAATCAAAGATATGATATAGATCAAAGTGTCAAATAAACAAGAAATCATTAAAACTTTACTTAAACATATCATACTTGAATTTTCGGATTTTGACAGATTCGCAGTGCAACTTCACTAATTCCTCATAACAAATTCTTTTTCGATAATTCTTATAAAAATTAAAAATCGTCATAGATTTCAAGCATATAAAGAACATCTTCTAAGTTATTGATCTAACCTCTCAAACAACTTACGCAAGTTCAAAGTTGTCAAAACCCTAAATTTTGCAACTTCTTAATATTTTTATGAATGTAATGTAAAGCAACGATTGTTATTATAAAATAATCAATATAAAAATGTTTCAACAATAAAATTTAAAGTTTATTGATCCTTGCTAGACTTATATTTCCACTTTTTCCCTATACTTTCTAAACATACCAAACACAGTTTTGACTTGGTCTAGTATATAATTGGAATCGCTTCACCCGCTATGTAGTTATATAACAAACAAAAGGTTCTAACCAAGTAAAGACGGGGTACTTAAGTGATAATAATCCATCAGATTTTTCCTTGTAATCCTTTTGTCAGATGTGCTATTCTAGGATGATATATCTCTAGTATATGATACTTTTATAATAACAACCCTTCAGCCATCCATAAATACGATAAACTGACTAACATTAACTAATCGGGGTGAATCCAAGTTACTACAACTTGCAAAACCAACCAACCTACTTTATAATATGAGTTCATAGCCCCTTTGTCTTTGTATTTCAGGGTGGAACATCGCTCTTTATATCAAATTAAGAATTCAAATTCTACAAATCAGAACTAGTCTTTTGCAAACTTAATGGCAAACTTTTTAATACTAGGTAAACTAAACTAATTATACATGTTGCTATATTATGAACCTTTTTACTACAAAGTCCCTATATTTCTAAAACATACACAACCATTGAGGGAGCCACATGAGTACATACATAGATCTATTTGTCTGACAAGCTCATTCGGTACTCTGGTTGATACATGCCAAACAATATCGAGTGTCTTTTGAGTCAACATATTCTTTTAAACATGGAAGTAGCAGAATATTCGAAAACTGCATACTAAATAAACATACTATTAGTTTGACCTCTTATGTTAAGGGGTTAGACGAGAGAGCATTCGATCACTAGTATGTATGTATGTATGTATGTATGTATGTATGTATGTATGTATGTATGTATATATGTATGTATGTATGTATGTATGTATATTATTGTAGTATTTAAATCATCTCAGTGATATATATCTGTTAGGACCGTGTACATACGGGGTACTAACTGATTTAACGTGAAACCAGATCAAATAGTGCGGAATCCTATTTGATTGGCGATCCAATCAGTGAGAACGACAACCTGATCAATCTAACGATTAAACAAACATTAAGAATGAGTAGAAATCGATCAGGAACGAACTTTGAAGTTGGATGGATGAACTAAGACACTCTAGACGGCTAGGGTATAATAATATTCAAAGTGTCATGTTTTTCCACGAATTATGTGATAATTGTAGGTTTCAGTGTTCAGTCGTACGACTGAGCCATTTGCATGGTTCAGTCGTGCGACTGAGTCATGCGATTGATTCATAAGCACGACTGAAATCCACTAATGGTTCAGTCGTACGACTGAGCCAATCTTATGTCTTAGTCATACGACTGATCCAATCACCTGGTTCTGTCGTGCGACTAGTCCATAAGCATGGTCCATTCGTACGTCTGGTCAATAAGCATGGTCCATTAGTATGAATAGCCACAAGACTAAGTCAAACATATTTCCGAATCATTGTTGACTCAGGACTGTGCACACCAACCATAAACCTATATATATAGTTCATCTATCATGTAATAATGAATGTTATAAGAATATGATATACTCAAAGTTAAATAAACATCCAAACACATATCATTACATCCAAACACATATCATATTACAATATTGTTTTTGAATTACATATTTGTAAGAAGTGAAAGACATAAACATTAAAGTACAACAAACTAGGGACATTTTGTATTAACAAACTCCCCCTCGGACCTAGTTTACTCTATCGTCTAACACTCTTCACATGCTCTTTAAATTTCTTGTACTTCTCCTCTTTTGTGACTCCTGCATGAATCTCGAATGCAAAGCAAAGTTTGATAACATGTTGTAATTGGAGAGCTTGTACAATGTCTTGTGTATCATAGAACAGTGGCCACTTGTATAAAGTATAAACCTCTTCTGCCGACAAGTTAGTAAGCCACATTGGGTCGAATACCCTGATTGTCTCAATCTTACCGTCTCCGTTCAGCACAATTACTGCTTCACCAGTCCTCCAATCGTAATACCACCACTTAAAATAAGGTGTTAAATCCTGTGGCATTTCCCTCAACAGAATCTTTGACATTGTCCTTGGAGGTATCCACTTCAACACCACCTTCCTTCATCCAGAGATTGAGTCAACTTCAGTTTATGAAGAAACCTCCTCGGTTGTTGAGGTTTGAAGTTGACCCATCTCGTGTGGTATTCCTTCTTTAACGCCTTCTCAAACCATCCTGATATTTTCTTCAGGTTAGCATATAACATATCCAGGCAAGCTAGTCTGTTTACCTCAAAACCTAGGAGATTCGTCAGATCATGTGGATGTCTGTAGTGCTCGATCCCTTTATCCCCTTTTTATAGCATAGACATCTAAGTCCTCAAAATAGGCCCAGCTGATAATCTTTCCTGACACTTCCTGATGTCTTTTAACTTTGTACAGCTTGGTGTATGCATTCTGCTTTGGAGGCTCTCTCTGAGTTTTCATCTCAGCTAAACATGTAGCCTATTCATCTTTCTTTTGTGCAACATCAGCATCATCAGCTTGAGCTTTATTCTTTGCTGCTTCTTTCTCTATGACATTTTCATCAACCTTGTCAAATGCATTATTGACAAAGGTTTCACCCAAGTCTGGTATAGCATCTCCATCGGTATCTGTGTACTGAGGATAGTGATCTGACGTGACATCCTCTATCTCTATCTTATCAACTCCTTGCAACTCCTCATCACTAACAACATCCACTTTAGGAGCATCTCTGGCTATCTTATCAGGGTTCAGTATGAACATCTCTGCGAGTTGTTCATTGGATAGATCGTGGATGATCTCCCCCTCTTTTGGCGTGTAACTCACAGATCGTCTAATAATCCTTTGCAAATCAAGAATCATTGTATGTTGAGACTTGATTTGCTGAAGGGGAGCGACATCATATTCATTGACCTGTTGAGTTTCACTTGTTTGATAGAATAATCAACAAAGCACACATTAATGAATCATCAAGGCATTAAACATAAATTATCATTATTTACATTAATGTAGTACAATATTCAATTAACAAAAGGTTTCAAATTACATAAACTTTCTTAATCATTACTTTGATATCTTTCTTGAGGCTCATCTGCTTGAGGAGCTGAGGAAGAAGGTCCCTGATCCTGATTCTTCTTTGTGCGCCTCTCCCTCGCAGATTGATTTGAGGCTGATGCATTCGTATCACATTCAGGCTCATCATCCTCGTCATCTTCCTTCTTCTTCTCCTCTCCACTTTCACCAGAATCCTCCTTATCACCCTCATCATCAGATTCATCATCATTGGAATCATCATCATCGCCATCATCGTCTCCATCACCTTTTATCTTTAAAGTCTCCTTCCTCTTACCTTTCAACCTCAACATAATCCTCTTGTTCTTCTTCTCCAGATCTTCAATCTTATTTGTGGATGCCAACACTAGCTCATTTTGAGCTTGAAGGGCCTTGTGAGCTTGAACTAAAGCCCGCTCATGAGCTTCGTTCTTCTCAGTCAGCTTGGCAATTTGCTTGCCCTGTGTTGTATTCACTGTCATCAGTTGGCTCATTTGGTTGGTCCAAAGATCATCAGTCGCTAACAGCTTGAGAACTAGCCTGTTAAGGCTCGTAAGCTGTTCCTCTAACCTAACAGTGAGTAGAGTAGTGCTCTGTAGAGGTGGAATGGGGGTGGATGTTCCGACTTGGGAGATGGTTGGGGTAGTTGTAGATGTGGTGTATACGGGTGTTGGGATAGGAATGATTTGTGAAGGTGTGGTTTTGGGTATTGAGGGTAAGGAAGATGTGGGTGTAAATATGGTCGTGGGTATGTCGATGGTAGTGGTTGTGATGGTGGTAGTGGTGGTAGTAGTGGTAGTGGTGGTGGTAGTGGCTGTGGTGGTGGTAGTGGCTGTGGTGGTGCTCATCAAGGTAATCTTTTGGCGTTTCCCCTTCATCCTATAGGATTGGGCCATCCTCTTCATCCTTGACCCCTTAGTGATCTTTACTCCCCCTGAGCTGATGGGTTGTTCGGGTGTATATGATGGATCTGTCTACTCAGTGTCGACACCCTTTGAACTAGCCTGGCGGGTACCAACCACCTCTTTCCCCCTCTCAGTAGCTACGCACTTGCTACCGACTTGTCTCACGAGAGGCTCTTCCTCAGAGTCATCATCTTCTTTCTCTAAGTCAAAATTCCTGATATCCTCACTTATCAGGAAGTCCTGGTGGACGGCAGCTTGCTCAGATACACCAGCAGCTGATGAACCACACTGATGTGAAGGTGGTTGTACAAAAGATGTATCAATGGCTCTAGATTGACTTGAGCCCTCATCTCCACCTCCCTGACCTTTATCCTAGTCATCATCATCATCATCATCAGGAATCAATACGTGCTCAACATCGAAGTCACTCTCATCATGACGCAACTTCTTCCTGGCCGGAGCTATGTAATCAACATTGGCCAAATGACCAAGCAGCCTTCTCACCCGGGGCTTACTCTACTTTCCCCTATATACCTTCATCCTGCCTAAGGTCGTGTCATCCATCACCTTCAATGACACCTCATCGTCTTTGGTCTTAGGCAGGTTGGGTAACTTCTCATTGATGATCATCTATAAAAACCAGGGGTACATGCAGAACCTCTCCTTCCCCTTTTGCCTCTATGTTCTCCCTCAGTAGTTGAAGAACATCTTGGAAAAACTGAAGGGGTGGTTCAGCACTAACACAACAAATGCGTTCTGAATCTGATCGCTTATCTCATCGAATCCGCCGCGTCTAGAAGCAATGCACTTAAGTATCACATGTGCCAGGTACTTGAAGGGAGGGCACATGTTACTCTTATTAAGCACGCTGGCATTGATGTCGCCAGTGTACTTAATCCTCAAGAAACATCCGCTAACAGTCAAGCGATGAAGCTTGGTTGGATGATCCATATCATCTCCCAGATCTAGTACCCTACTCAAGTCGTTTTCACCTATATCTATATCCTGTCCAAAGATGGAACTCCGGATCCTATAAGGCTCGACTGAACGGTCCACAACGGCATTCTCCCAGAATGCTTGCTGCAAGGATCTATAAGGTGTGCAGGGAGTCGAGATGGCTCGGTAGATGCTGGATCGTCTCAGGAACTCTATAATCTTGACAAACTCTGTAGCATTTCGTGAAGTCGTGTTGAGGTAAGAACAAATGTTGTGCTTAGTACTCTTGTTCCATCTATCATCCATTTCACTGTAGTACAAGCAACAAACATGTTAGAAGAAAGAACATTTGAATTTGAATAGATCATATCATACTGGTTCAATCGTATGAGTGAACCATATGACTGAACTCAATCGTACGATTGAGCATCCGACTGAATTTAGTCGTGTGCCATGACATGCGGTTGAGCCAGTCGTGCGACTGAATCACTGATTGAATCAATCGTGCGATTGAATCATGCGTCTGGTTCAATCGTGCGATTGAAGTTCATCAGACTGTCCATTCGCATACATACTGTGCGATTCCGTAAATTTAATGTTTGTCAAAACAGCCATATTCATATCGAAATTTAAGTCATTAGAAACGCCAAGACTTGTTATTACACCAGTTATCTTTTAAGTTCACTTTTAAGTTCATTTAAAGGTCTGATTAAGAGTTATTCAGTTCGGTTTAAGTTTTAATATCATTCTGACATTTTAGATTGACTTAATGTACTGATGTATCCTTATTTCATCTTGACTGTACCTGTAGATGAATGTATATCAGTTAGCGATGGGAAATCAATGGAAATCACAAAAAAATTCGAAAAGGGGTCCTTGGGTAGTCGGTTATTTTTGAGAGAATTTGAAATAACATGTAGGGTTACGATCGACTGACCTCCTTTTATATTGTTGTGAGTTTCAGTCGTGCAACTTGACCCATACGTATGGTTCATACGTGCGACTGAGGTTCAGTCGTTCGAATGACCTATACGCATTCAACTAATCGTACGGTTTGTTCATACTGAGGATGCCAATCGTGCGACTCGACCATCCTCATGGTCCAGTCATGCGATTAAGCCATACTTGTGGTCTAGTCGTGTGATTGGCCCATACTTATGGTTCAATCGTGCGATTGGCCTATACTCATGGTCCAGTTATATGATTGGGCCATTCTAGTGAATTTGACTTTGTTTGGCCCATTATTTCACATACTTATCTTTGATAGATGACATTATGACCATTGATCATCTCAGACATGATCCTTTTAATTTAAAACCATTTGATCACCTCAGATGTGATTCTTTTTACTAGAAATCGTTTGATCACCTCAAACATGATCCTTTTAAATAAAAACCATTTGATCACCTCAGACGTAATCCTTTTAACCAGAAATCGCTTGATCACCTCAGACGTGATCCTTTTAAATGAAAACCATTTGATCACCTCAGACGTGATCCTTTTATCTTTCAGAAACAAGCTCTTAACATTTGGTTCATATTGTGATATTCACAGAGTTTAGTCTTGTTGCATAGTCTGACACTGATACAAAACTAACGTAAGTAATGCAGGAAAACTTTAACTAAAACTGAAATAAGACATCTTTTTGTATTTTTCATTTAGAGGAGGGTTGAAAGCATTTTAACGTTACTTAAAAGATTTCTCCCCCTGAGCAGAATGGTTTCAAACATTTACATCATTTCTAGAAAGATTCACATGAAATCAGACAGGCATAAAACACAATCATTTGGGATATTTTGTATTTATAGCAATAACAGAGAACATTTCATATCCTATTCACATAATGTCATTCATCTAAGAGTCAAAGGCACTAATAGGAAATCATGCTAGAGCAGTTGTATAGCACACATTGATTTTGAACATTGAGGGATGCAACCACAACGATTGTCAGTATATTTGTCCACTTAAATCCATACACAGATTTTTGACACACATTGGTGATAATTTAGGTGTATTAGTTCAACAAGTATTTATGGATCCCACGCTTATATGGTAATCAACCTTTCTCAGGAGATATTTGAGCGGTCTATTGGTTTTTGTCAAGACGAAACTATTCTAAGAGCTTTCAAAGAGATGCCAAGCCTCAGGTCAGTGTCATCGCGCAGCAGAGAGGTGCAAACAACAATGAATTCTTAGAATATATAGGTTATGCTTATCCTCAGGTCAGTGCCATCGCACAACAGAGAGGCACATTTTCTATCTTCTTGTTAGAGCATTTTAAAATACATTTAACGTAACAATGGCATTTGTCATTTGCATTGCTCATGTTTTTGGTCATTAGCTCATATTTGTGGTTTTATTTTTGCTCCTCACCCCTTATTGAAAATTTATTGACTGTGCATACCAGGGATAAGATGGGAACCCTCAACATGTTGATTGATTTAATTTTCATGATTCACCAATGATGTCTACTAGTCTATTTATTGACTGGACATGAATCTACTAGTCTATTTCTCAGGAGATATTTGAGCGGTCTACTGGTCTTTAAAAAGTTCCAGACATGTTGGAAACAAACGTTGTTTGAAGAGGTGCTCCAAATGAAACTGGGGTAAGAGCAATGTTATAGAGTGAAGGATTCTGGGTGTAAGATCCTTTCTTAGTCTTGTATTTCAATCATAGTTTCTCCTCTCTTAACTTTAAGATAAAATCATTGATGTCTAACATGGTAAAAGTATCATTTTGTCTCAGATTAGACACAAACGAATCCCATTTATCTAGCAGACCATCAGCAAAGCTTGCTACTTTATTCTCTATTGATGTAGTAACCCCGTGTGTATGCAGCTCACTCATCAGATGATAAAACCTGTCTATAATATCATCCAAGCTCTTATTTGCTATATGTGAGAAGTTATCGAATTCCTTTTTGAGAGCTTTAGCCTTCAGCGCCTTCAAGGTTGCATTACCATCATATCTCTTTTTTCAGAGCCTCCCATAACTTCTTCGATTGCTTATGTTCTGAAAACTAGTGGAAGATATCCTTAAGAATTGATTGTGTCAATAACACATAAGCTTTCTTCTCAGCATTATGTGTAACATTTTGTCCCTCATTCATACCACCCAAGGTCAGCTTTACCCTATTAGCACCAACTGGTATAGTATATCCAGTCTCAATAGCTGTCCACAAGTTAAGGTCAACACCGTTCAGATAAATTTCAAAACGTTGTTTATATTGTGGGTATTCATCCAAAGTTAACAGCTTCGGTAGCTTGATATGATTCCCAATCTCATTTTCTATAACCAATAGATTCTAGATCCGTGAGTCCTTACCAGTAGTAAACGCAGGGTTCTGATCGTCCATGGTCTCAAATTTGAACAATTTTGTATATGACAGAGTCAATCGTGTGATTGAAGAGTACGAATGAGTTCAATCATGCGATTGAAAGGGCGACTGAGTTCAATCGTGCGATTGAGAGGGCGACTGAGTTCAATCATGCGATTGAGTTTAATCGTGCGAATGAGGGATGCGAATGAGTTCAACCGGGTGGATTACCTTAATCGTGCGAATGAGCAATACGACTAAGTCCAGTCGTGCGGTTGAATCGTGCGATTGGAATTCAGTCGTGCAATTGAGTTAATTGTGCGACAAAAGCTGTTGTGAATGAAAAATTCGAAACTTTGAACACTTTGAGACCAAAAACGATATTTCACAAACCCTAATCTGCCGTAAGTCAAAAAGGTTGAAACTTTTGAATCAAGCACACTTCAAAACACCTTTTAAGTCAAAACGAGAATCTTTTGAATTAAAATGTTAGTTTTAACATGAACACCAATCGAATCCATGAAGAATCACGAGCCAAAGCTCTCATACCACTTGTTAGGACCGTTTACGTACGGGGTACTAGCTGATTCAACGTGAAACCGGATCAAATAGTGCGGAATCCTATTTGATTGGCGATCCAATCAGTGAGAACGAAAACCTGATCAATCTAACGATTAAACAAACGTTAAGAATGAGTTGAAATCGACAAGGAACAAACTATGAAGTTGGATGGACGAACTAAGACACTCTGGACGGCTAGGGTATAATAATATTCAAAGTGTTATGTTTTTCCATGAATTATGTGATATTTATAGGTTTTAGTGTTCAGTCATATGACTGAGCCATTTGCATGGTTCAGTTGTGCGACTGAGTCATGCGATTGATTCATAAGCACGACTAAAATCTACTAATGGTTCAGTCGTGCGATTGAGCCAATCTTATGTCTTAGTCATACGACTGATCCAATCACCTGGTCCTGTCGTACGACTAGTCCATAAGCATGGTTCATTCATGCGTCTGGTCAATAAGCATGGTCCATTAGTATGAATAGCCACAAGACTAAGTTAAACATATTTCCGAATCATTGTTGACTCAGAACTGTGCACACCAACCATAAACCTATATATATAGTTCATCTATCATGTAATAATGAATGTTATAAGAATATGATATACTCAAAGTTAAATAAACATCCAAACACATATCATTACATCCAAACACATATCATATTACAATATTGTTCTTGAATTACATATGTGTAAGAAGTGAAAGACATAAACATTAAAGTATAATAAACTAGGGACATTGCGTATCAACAATATCTAATAAATTATTAAATAATTAACTAGTAATTATCCTAAATCCAATAACTAATAAACTAAACTAATTCTAATTATAAGATATCTTAAAAATTTCATTCACCCCCCAATACCCTAAAATTTATGAATTATATTAATAAAATATTAAGATCTATCCTAATTGAAACCTAAAAATCATAATTTTTCAACTATAAATAGAGGTCTTATTCTCATTATTTTTCACACTAAACTATATAGAATTTTCTAGCAATAAATCTTAACCCATAGCAATTCTCTTGAAGTTTTAAGAAGGTTTCACTGGCAAATAAGTTTTAGTGTTCATCGTGTTTTTTGTATTCTTCGTATTCATATTTTTTAATTTCGTTTTATCAAAATTCAATCATAACTAGATTAGATCTATAATTATATAACATGTTTGTGTAGTAATCAAAGATATAATATGGATCAAAGTGTCAAATAAACAAGAAATCATTAAAACTTTACTTAAACATATCATACTTGAATTTTCGGATTTTGACAGATTCGCAGTGTCAACTTCACAAATTCCTCATAACAAAGTCTTTTTTGATAATTCTTATAAAAATTAAAAATCGTCTTAGATTTCAAGCATATAAAGAACATCTTCTAAGTTATTGATCTAACCTCTCAAACAACTTACGCAAGTTTAGTACGTGAATATGTTCAAAGTTGTCAAAACCCTAAATTTTGCAACTTCTTAATATTTTTATGAATGTAATGTAAAGCAACGATTGTTATTATAAAATAATCAATATAAAAATGTTTCAACAATAAAATTTAAAGATTATTGATCCTTGCTAGACTTATATTTCCACTTGTTCCCTATACTTTCTAAACATACCAAACACACTTTTGACTTGGTCTAGTATATAATTGGAATCATTTCACCCGGTATGTAGTTATATGATAAACAAAAGGTTCTAACCAAGTAAAGACGGGGTACTTAAGTGATAATAATCCATCAGATTTTTCCTTGTAATCCTTTTTTCAGATGTGCTATTCTAGGATGATATATCTCTAGTATATGATACTTTTATAATAACAACCCTTCAGCCATCCATAAATACGATAAACTGACTAACATTAACTTAATCGGGGTGAATCCAAGTTACTACAACTTGCAAAACCAACCAACCTACTTTATAAGATGAGTTCATATATAGATTTCTAAAAATCAGAACTAGTCTTTTGCAAACTTAATGGCAAACTTTTTAATACTAGGTAAATTAAACTAATTATACATGTTGCTATATAATGAACCTTTTTACTACAAAGTCCCTATATTTCTAAAACCTACACAACCATTGAGGGAGCCACATGAGTACATACATAGATTTATTTGTCTGACAAGCTCATTCGGTACTCGGGTTAATACATGCCAATCAATATCGAGTGTCTTTTGAGTCAACGTATTCTTTTAAACTTGGAAGTAGCAGAATATTTGAAAACTGCATACTAGATAAACATACTATTAGTTTGACCTCTTATGTTAAGGGTTAGACGAGAGAGCATTCGATCACTAGGATTAGTTATGGACTCATGTATAATAATTTAGTTACTTATATTTAAAAATTGTTTATTAGTTTTTATATGATATGATTATCTACTATATATATACTTCTAAATCTATTTTATCACTAACTTTTTAGTTGACATATTTTAATATGTTTTTAGGTACTGAAAACTAAATTTGTTGCTTTGTTCATGCTAGTTTTCAAGGACAAGCTTTAGTTGGACCTAGTTAGAATTTGAATAAAACAAAGACTTATTTATTTGTTTCAAAAATTGATTTAATCAACTATTCGGTTTTAATAAGCAATTTCCATTTTTTATTTATCTTTGTGTTATAATTCAATTTCATCGCCCTCGTTGTTTTTGCTTTAACCAGGAGTGTAATATATTGTACCTTTAACAAAGCAGATGTAGCTGTGGCTTCATTATTTAAAACACGAATAGAACGAGTGCATCAATCTCCATTCATTGATAATATTCTGGACTGGTTGTCGCTGGGGGAGTCGATCCATCAACTTGATTGAGCATATTGTACGCTTTAGTATGTAGCTAAAAGAGTTTTATCCATGAGGAAGTGTGATTTTGAATCCAACTAGTGTTTGTATTTTTGTAATAGATATTGGTGATGATATAACGCAAATGGGGAGATTATCGTTTAACATCATCACCTTCGTTGGTTACGACCTATATGTCATTCATGATTGCAAGATGAAAATGATGTGAAGCTTTATCGAAGTGGAGATTTGGATCAATAGGGATTTAGCCGACTCAAGGCTCTGATAGCATCTCGGTTTATGGTAAATCTTGTGTATTGTATTGATTGAGAACCAATGATACAGACTTGTAAATGTTGTGACAAACCTAAAATTAAGGTTAGAAAAATTAATTTTTAAATAAAGATACTTATACGTATTACCCAATATTTGACCAACCCTTTATGAATTATATATGTGTTTTATGTATATATATATGTGTGTGTGGTATGTATGCATGCTTGCATGCATGCATAGAATTTACGTATGCATGGATTCAAATGTATAAACTTCTCATTATTTGATTAGTTATGTAAACATTATAACACCAAAATATACATCAAATGAAATGGAAACAACCTAACCAAACATCACAATACAAAGATAACATCAAGAAACTTGGTATCTAATCAAACCTTAGACACTTGAACATCAACTTAAGCACCACCCAAGTTAAAATCTCGGTTCATTAGAACAATAAACAACCCAATTAAACCAACTAAACCTTAGTTAACCTTGCATTGATGACTTGGCGAGTCATCTATCTTCTTGAACCGCCACCTAGCATAACCGAGACACCATGCAACATCTCAAGTTGCCACCTATGTATAAGGATCAACTAAGCAGCCCTAAAGACCACCACCTCACTACCCTAAGCCTAGGAACTAATCATTACAAACCCACTACATGTAAACCTTCGCTAATCATTACAAACCCACTACATGTAAACCTTCGACCGAAGGACAATCCAGAACCACCATTCCATCGACCACAACTTCACACTACCACCACCATCACTCTCGGCTTAAACCACCCCACCCCTAGGTTCATGAATCAATACCATCACCACCACATTCTACTTTCTCTCGGTTACCATAACAACCGCATACCACCACCACCTTCACACCATCACCTTCAAACCAACATACTAGTATCAAGCTCAAGGAGAACCACCTCAACTGGATTCACCAAGGAGTTAGAATCTATCATCAACCTCCTTCACCCTCTTCTAATCAAGGTTCTATCTTCTAATCAATAACAAACTAAGATATATATGTGTTCTAACAAACACATATAACCAACCCTTTTGGTTAAACATTCAAGTTCTTCACAAAACTTTACAAACACTTCAAAAATCAGTAAGAAAGGTTTAAAAATCTAAAAAATATTGTAAACCATGAAATCAAACAAAAAGATTACAAATAAAGGGTTGAAATTATGTATAATCTTGATAAATTCAGTTTATTACCTAAACGACTGTGATTGTGGGAATAAAAACTGAAGACTTGTTAGAAACATTATGAAATAACATTCTGTAAATTTTGGTATGATTATGATAAGTAAATTAATTTATATAATTTATTTAAGTTGATAAAAGAAAATTTTCAACTGGAAGATCTGAATTTGTTAAAAATATGGAAAACTTATATGATAATCCTTATATTTTCTAAGCATTTTAGAATAAATTTTATGATTAAATTTGCATACATGCCTGAGTTATGTATTTTAGAAAATTCTGTAATTCGGAAATTTGTAAAAATATCTATACAGTAAGATAAATCATTAAAAATTCACATTGTAAAAATATCTATACAGTAAGATAAATCATTAAAAATTCACATCAATTATAAGATTCTTCTATTTATAATATGTGTTAGTTTCGTAATTTTTAGAAATATATAACTATTTTTCCTAAATTTTCTAAATTTTTGTAAATTCATATTAAATTATCTACTATGAAATATTGATCAAGAAATTTATGAGATATTATGGACTACTAAGTAAACATTTTTCAAAAATTTGGAAATTTATTAGTTAAAGTAGATATTTTTCCCAATTTGTATTAAGTTTGTATTAATTCTAGAAAAATATCTGAAATTTATTATTAGTTGAAATTTTTATATGATTATTGATATTTTCTGATGATGTTACTACTAAACTTTTGAAAATTTTGAATAATCATAGTCACTGTTTTAAAAATTAATAACTAAGATGCTAAAAATTTTAAAGAGAATTATTTTTCTAACTTATAATTAATTTTATAGGTTATCGCTGGAATTGAGGTGAGACTCATAGCCTTATTTTGTATCTATAAGTTTTTTTTGGGGGGAAACATATTGTTTTGACTGATGCATAAGATTTGGAAAATTTATTGTTAGTTATGTTAACAACCATTAATTCGGATGTGGAACCGTTGGGTAATATAGGTAGCGCTACTTAGGAAATTATTTACTGCAGCAACAGGATGAGTGTTGTGATGCTATATTATCTGATTTCTGTGATTTATATTTGACAATTATTAATCACTTATGTTATAAGTAGGTTTGGTTGTTATTTTGCATCAGGTTATGTATTTTGTTTAGAAATTAAACCTATGATCTTACCAATTTTATGTTAACTATTTTAAGTATGCTTTTTCAGGAAATCATCATGCCCAACAACATTATGTTCTCATTTGATACACATAATGGTTGGGGTGAAATGGTGGGAAAAGTCTGTGTAAAGCTAACTATTAATCTGTACGATTTTAGCCTAGCGGTGGACGCTCACTTCCATCGTCTCTGAAGATGTAACAGTTAGTTTAATATGTTTTTGTAATAGGGTTATGTTAAATTTTATGTACTAATGATAATGTAACCTGAACTAGTATTATGTATGGAACATGTTAAGGTATTATGTCTTTATGTGTGGTTTGCTAAATTTCTGATCAATGCGTTCTGAACAAGCTAGTCATATCTATAGTATTTCATGCTTATGCCGGGATGTGACAGGTTGATATCAGAGCCATTGGTTATAGAAAATTAGGTATTATCAATGTTTTCAAAACCGGACCGGAAAGCGAACCGGATGGCCTAGAGGTTCACTGGTCGGACTGGTCGGACCGGTCGGACCGGATTACGAACCGGATGACGTCATAAATATTTAAAAAAATATAAAAAAATTCCAAATATTTATATTAACGAACCGGTGTTCCTTAATCCAAAACAACATTCAAAATACATACCATTCAAGTAAACATAGTCCAAATTAACGAACCGGTGTTCCTTAATCCATATCCAATAATATTTTTCTATTAAAATTAAAAAAAAAATCCAAAAACCGGTTCAACCCGGTTCGCCGGTTCCGGTCGGACCGGTCGACCGCACGAACCGGCCGGTTCAACCGAAAACGGTCCAAAACCACCGAACCGAACCGGCTTCATCACCGTTCCCGGTCGAACCGGTCGGACCGGCCGGTCCGGTCCGGTTTCGAAATCATTGGGTATTATAAATACCTAGACTATAACCATAAGCTCGTATAATAATAAAATTTTCAGCATGTTTTAAAAATATATACATACATATTATGTGCATAAATGAATTATTATGAAAAATAATTTGTCTTCATATATACATTTAGATTCTATGTGCAACCAAATTTAAGGATGGAATTCGTCTTTATAATACATCTATATGATATGTGAACTATTTGATAAAATTATTTTACTAATTGTTCTAGTAAAAATTATAAAAATAACTCTGCAGCTATAAGTGCTTATAAATCAGACAGTCACTGTAGCGAAACTGATCCCTAGAGAGCTCAGACCATAGCAATCTTAAGGAGACAACACCTAAACCAGAACTTCAGAATAATAAGGAAACTTTCCAACCTGAGATTAAGATTAACCCCAAACCAAAGTTTTATGTTCGATGCACACCAAAAACAGTCGAAGGTTATACAGTTAAAACCCACAGGAAAGAGATACGACGTGGTGACAGATTCATGGTTAGGGAAAGAGAAAACTTGGAAATATAAAATTATGATGACGAAGAAAAGGAAAATAAAAGGTAAAAGCTGGATAAGGATCAGATAGAGACTGCCCAACAGACCCTTAAAAAGCTTGAAAAAATTCAGCAAGAAATCCAGAAGATCCAGAAAGATGTTAAGGAATTAAAGACACCCAAGAAAAATATCTTTACAAGGATATGGAACTGGGTTTGCAAGAATTAGAAATTATCTCTTTATTCTAACTTGTCAAAATATAAGAATAAGAACTTAATGATATATATCTTTTGTGTTTGAAATTATTATCTGTTACGTGTTAGACAAAATTATACTAAAATTATAAATTCTTACTTTTTAATGTCGATCATAATTAACTATAGTGAAATCATGCCACCAAAAAGAAACACTCAGCCTGTACGAAGAATGACACGAGTTAAACAACCCAGAACCAGACTCGGAGAGAAAACTCCTGTGAACAATACTACAAATGAGAACGACAGGATTTCTCAATTAGTAACTCAGCAAGTAGAAGCTGTAATACATATATTGATAGCTCAGCTACAATAGAACCTGAACTTCGGAGCTACATCACACAGAAACGAAGAACCAGAAAATGTCAATACAGGGGAACGTCAAGAGGATGAAATTATAAATGGAGTTACGAAAGGATGCTCTTACAAAACCTTTATGTCATGCAGACCCCAGGAATTTGATAGAAAAGGAGGAGCAGTACAAGCTCTGCGCTGGTTAGATAAGATAGAATCGGTGTTAGAAATCAATAATTGTGCCAACAACTACAAAACATTGTTTGCCTCACATTCACTTAAAAGAGAGGCACAATCCTGGTGTAAAATGGAAATGCAAACAAAAGGAAGGCATGTCATGAACAGGATGAGGTGGGAAGAATTTAGTAATATGGTAATTGAAAAAAATTGTCCTTATAACGAAATAGAAAAATTAGAAACTGAGTTCTTGGCATTAGAAATGAAAGGAGCAACACATCGAGAATATACTAATAGGTATAATAAACTCTCTAGATTAGTACCACATCTGGTAACCCCCAAAGCTAAAAGAATAGGAAGATATATTTAGGGATTAGTATCACAAATAAGAGGATTAGTAAAATCTGCAATGCCCAAGACATTTCAGGATGTAGTAAGTCTATCAGAAATGGATCCTTAAAATAATAGGAGAGAAAAGGAAATGGAATGACAATCACACAGGAGGGAAATTTGAAGGAAACGCCAAGAAATGATTAACCCGACAACCATAAAGGAATTTCTTATGGGTAGCGCGACAAAAGAAACCACAGACGGAAGGTCAGCCGTGGTGCAGTGTCTGTCAAAAATATCACCATGGTAAATACATAATGGTAATCTGTTATAACTGCAAAAATAAGGGACATATATCCCGAGACTGTAAGAGCCCTACCAACCCTAAACCAGTTTGTTATCAGTGTGGAAACGAAAATCACTTTCGTAATGAATATCCACAATTGAAGGGCAAGGCTCCGATCAACCAAAATAACCCTCGTGGAAGGGCTTTCGTAATGTAGGCTGAAGAAGCTCGACATGAACAAAAAGTAGTAACGGGTACGTTTCTCATTAACAATCAGTACGCGACAGTGTTATTTGATACATGAGCAACTCGTAGTTTCATTTCAAATACATTTATACTGTTACTTAATCTAACCTCAGAGAAACTAAATCACAAATATATGATAGAATTAGCTGACGGTAAAATAATTGAAGCTTGTGAAATCATTCCTAACTATACTTTAAACCTAGATGAGTATTGTTTTGATATAGATCTGATTCTTATTGAACTAGGAGGTTTTGATATAGTTGTGGGTATGGATTAGTTAAGTAAGAATCAGGCTGAAATTATGTGTGGTAAAAGGATGATAAAAATTCCTTTGGTTAAGGAAAATAGGACACTCTGTTTGTATGGAGAAAAACCTACAGGTGCTATGAAAATAATTTCTTGTAAGAAAGTACAAAATATTTAAGAAAGAAATGCTTAGCTTTCCTGGCCCATATAGTTGATACAAAACTAGATAAGATAAATCTACAAAGTGTTCCTATTATCAATAAATACCCTGACGTATTTCCTGATGAATTACCCGGTTTGCCACCCCCTCGTCAAGTAGAATTTAAAATAGAATTAATACCAGGTACAGTCCCTATTGCTAAAGCACCGTATCGTTTAGCAACAACAGAAATAAAAGAACTAATGAATCAATTACAGGAATTGTTGGATAAAGGATTTATGCGCCCTAGTGTATCATCTTGGGGAGCACCAGTTCTATTTGTTAAGAAGAAATATGGAACTTTTAGAATGTGCATTGATTATAGGGAACTCAATAAAGTCACCATAAAGAATAGGTATCCTATCCCTAGGATTGATGATTTATTTGATTAGTTGCAAGGATGTAGTTATTTTTTCAAAATAGAATTAAGATCTGGATATTGTCATTTAAGAGTAGAGGAGGAAGATATACCAAAGACTACATTTAGGACTAGGTATGGCCATTATGAATTTCTTGTAATGCCATTTAGGTTAATCAATGCTCCAGCAGTATTTATGGAAGAGCAGTATTTATGGATTTAATGAGTAGAGTATGCAAACCTTATTTAGATAAATTTATCATAGTCTTCATAGATGACATCTTGATTTATTCTAAAAATAAGGAAGACCATGAACAACACTTAAGGTTAACCTTGGAATTACTACGAAAAGAAAACTGTCTGCAAAATTCTCAAAATGTGAATTTTGGAAAAGAGAAGTACAATTCCTAGGACACATAGTTAATCAAGATGGGATTCAAGTTGATCCAGCAAAGAATGAAGCAGTAAAGAAGTGGGAAATTCCAAAGACACCAACCGAAGTGCGACAATTCCTAGGTTTAGCAGGATATTACAGGAGATTTATAGAAAATTTCTCAAGAATAGCTCAACCTTTGACAAAATTAACTCAGAAAGATAAGAAGTATGTATGGGGAGAAAGACAAAATGAGGCATTTGAACTTTTAAAGAATAAGTTGTGTAGTGCTCCTATTCTAGCACTTCCAGAAGGAACGGATAAATTTCTAGTATATTACGATGCATCACGCCAAGGTTTTAGATGTGTTTTAATGCATCGGGACAAGGTAATTGCGTATGCATCTAGACAACTTAGAGGAAGTGAAAAGAACTATACTACACATGATTTGGAACTAGGAGCAGTAGTGTTTGCACTAAAAATTTGGAGACATTACTTGTATGGAACTAAGTGTGTAATTTATATGGATCATAAAAGTTTACAACATATATTTGATCAAAAGATGTTGAATATGAGATAAAGGAGATGGATAGAATTATTAAGTGACTATGATTGTGAAATCAAGTATCACCCAGGAAAAGCAAACGTAGTAGCTGATTCTTTAAGTAGAAAAGAAAGAATTAAACCATTACGGGTTCGTGCTATGAGAATGGAAATATATTCAGATTTGTTAAATCAAATTCGAGAGGCCTAACAAGAAGATAGATTGAATATAAAAGGACAAATAAAAGATTTGAAAGAAGAGATAGATGGAATCCTGAAATTCAAGGGAAGAGTTTAGGTGTCGGATAATACCGTGCTTAGAAAAATTCTCCTACAAGAAGCACATAAGTCAAGATATTCTGTGCATTCAGGAAATAACAAAATGTACAAAGACTTGAAAAGCCAATACTGGTGGCCAGGCATGAAGAGAACAGTCGGAGAATCTGTAGAAAAGTGTGATGTCTGCTCAAGAGTAAAAGCTGAATACTAAAAACCTTTAGGATATTTGCAATAACCAGAAATCCAAGAATGGAAATGGAACCAGATTACTATGGACTTTGTAACCAAACTACCAAGGACCACAAATGAATACATCATAATTTAGGTTGTAGTAGATAGATTAACCAAATCAGCACATTTCTTGCCAATTAGGGAAGACTATAAGATGGAAAAGTTAGCAAGGATCTACATGAAGGAAATTGTATCCAAGCATGGAATACCCATTTTAATTATATCAGACAGAGATAGCAGATAGTTAGCAAGGATCTACATGAAGGAAATTGTATCCAGGTATGGAATACCCATTTCAATTATATCAGACAGAGATAGCAGATTCACATCCAGATTTTGGCAAACTTTACAGAAAGCCTTAGGAACTCAGATAAGCTTGAGTACAGCATACCATCCACAAACAGATGGACAGAGTTAGAAAACAATTCAAACATTAAAAGATATGTTACGAGCTTGCGTATTGGACTTTGGTGGAAATTGGGATATACACTTACCTTTAATAGAATTTTCCTATAATAATAGTTATCATGCAACTATTGGAACAACAAGCCTTGTATGGAAGAAAGTGTAGATCACCTTTGTGTTGGAATGAAATAGGAGACAGACAACTTACAGGCCCTGAACTGATACAAGAAACATCTGATAAGATCACTGAATTTAAAAATAAATTGAACGCAGCCCGTGATCGACAGAAGAGCTATGCCGACAAAAGAAGAAAGCCATTGCAATTTCAAATCGGAGATAAAGTCTATCTAAAAATATCAACCATAAAAGGAATCGTCCGATTTGGAAAACGGAGTAAGTTAAACCCTAGGTATGTTGGCCCATTTGAAATCACTGATAGGATTGGTCCTGTAGCATATAAGTTAGATTTACCTCAAGAATTAAGTGAGGTGCATAACACTTTTCACGTATCCAACCTAAAGAAATGTCTAACAGATGAGACATTAAAAACCAATTTAAGAAGTCAGGATAGATAAAAAACTCCATTTTGTGGAAGAACCAATAGCCATTATAGACAAGGAAGTAAAAAGATTAAGAAAGAATAGAATCCCCATAGTAAAAATTAAGTGGAATGCAAAAAGAGGACCAGAATTTACATGGGAAAGAGAAGATGAAATCAAAAGGAAGTATCCCTATTTATTTGAAGTCAGTAACCAGATAAGCCCTTCTCAACCCTAGGAACTACTCTCCAAATGAATTTCAGGACGAAATTCTTTTTACGGTGGGAGAATGTGACAACCCTAAAATTAAGGTTAGAAAATTAACATTTAAATAAAGATACTTATACGTATTACCCAATATTTGACCAACCATTTATGAATTATATATGTGTTTTATGTGTATATATATATATGTGGTACGTATGCATGCTTGCATGCATGCATAGAATTTACGTATGCATGGATTCAAATGTATAAACTTCTCATTATTTGATTAGTTATCTCTACATTGTAACACCAAACATACATCAAATGAAATGAGAAACAACCTAACCAAACATCACAATACAAAGATAACATCAAGAAACTTGGTATCTAATCAAACCTTAGACACTTGAACATCAACTTAAGCACCACCCAGTTAAAATCTCGGTTCATTAGAACAATAAACAACCAAATTAAACCTACTAAACATTACTTAACCTTGCATTGATGACTTGGTGAGTCATCTATCTTCTTGAACCGCCACCTAGCATAACCGAGACACCATGCAACATCTCAAGTTACCACCTATGTATAAGGATCAACTAAGCACCCCTAAAGACCACCACCTCAATACCCTAAGCCTAGGAACTAATCATTACAAACCCACTACATGTAGACCTTCGGCCGAAGGACACTCCACAACCACCATTCCATCGACCACAACTTTACACCACCACCACCATCACTCTCGGCTTAAACCTCCCCACCCCTCGGTTCACGAATCACTACCATCACTGCCACCTTCTACTTTCTCTCGGTTACCATAACAACCGCATACCACCACCACCTTCACACCATCACCTTAAAACCACATACTAGTATCAAGCTCAAGGAGAACCACTTCAACCGGATTCACCACGGAGTTAAAAGCTATCATCAACCTCCTTCACCCTTTCCTAATCAAGGTTCTATCTTCTAATCAATAACAAACTAAGATATATATGTGTTTTAACAAACACATATAACCAACCCTTTTGGTTAAACATTCAAGTTCTTCACAAAACTTTACAAACACTTCAAAATCAGTAAGAAAGGTTTAAAAATCTGAAAAATATTGTAGACCATGAAATCAAACAAAAAAGATTACAAATAAAGGGTTGAAATTGTGAATAATTTTGATAAATTCGGTTTATTACTAAAACGACTGTGATTGTGGGAATAAAAACTGAAAACTTGTTAGAAACATTATGAAATAACATTCTGCAAATTTTGGTATGATTATGATAAGTAAATTAATTTATATAATTTATTTAAGTTGATAAAAGAAAATTTTCAACTGGAAGATCTGAATTTTTTAAAAATATGTAAAATTTATATGATAATCCTTATATTTTATAGGTATTTTGTAATAAAATTTTATGATTAAATTTGCATACATGCCTGAGTTATGTATTTTAGAAGATTTTGTAATTCAGAAATTTGTAAAAATATCTATACAATAAGATAAATCATTAAAAATTCATATAAATTATAAGATTCTTCTATTTATAATATTTGTAAATTTCGTGATTTTTGAAAATATATAACTATTTTTCTTGAATTTTCTAAATTTTGGAAAATTCACATTAAATTATCTACTGTGAAATATTGATCAAGAAATTTATGAGATATTATGGACTATTAGGTAAACATTCTAGAAACATTTCGATATTTATTAGTTAAAGCATCTATTTTTTCCAATTTATGTTATGTTTGTATTAATTCTAGCAAAATATCTGAAATTTGTTATTAGTTGAAATTTTTATATTATTGATATTTTCTGATGATGTTGCTACTAAACTTTTGAAAATTTTTAGTAATCATAGTTACTGTTTTAAAATTGTATAACTGAGGTGCTGAAAATTTTAAAGAAAATTATTTTTCTAACTTATAATTAATTTTATAGGTTATCGCTGAAATTAAGGTGAGACTCATAGCCTCATTTTGTATCTATAAGTTTTTGGGGGAAAAAGCATACTATTTTTACTCATGTATAAGATTTGAAAATTTACTGCCAATTATGTTAACAACCATTATTATCTGATTTTTATGATTTAAATTTGACAGTTATTAATCACTTATGTTATAAGTAGGTTTGGTTGTTATTTTGCATCAGGTTATGTATTTTGTTCAAAATACCTATAATCTCACCAACTTTATGTTGACTGTTTTGAGTATGTTTTTTCTGGAAATCATCATGCCTAACAACATTATATTCTCATTTGATGTATATATTGGCTGGGGTGAAATGGTGAGAAAAGTCTGTGTAAACCTAACTGTTAATCTGTACGATTTTAGCCTATCGATGGACATTCACTTCCATCGTCTCTGAAGATGTAGCAGTTAATTTAATATGTTTTTGTAATAGGGTTATGTTAAATTTTGTGTACTAATGATAATATAATCCGAACTAGTATTATGTATGGAATATGTTAAGGTATTATGTCTTTATGTGTGGTTTGTAAAATTTCTGATCAATGCGTTCTGAACAAGCTAGTCACATCTATAGTATTTCACGCTTCCGTAAGGATGTGACACATTTATACAAAGAATCTCTTACAATCAATCGATTTTGTTCACTTATATTTTGTTTGATTCGTTAGGGTACTATAAATTACTATAGTCAACTACACTAAAAATACTAAATTTGAATACAACTTCATTTAAAAAAATATCGGAACATTAACATAAGAAAAAGTAAAGACAACAGCAAATTCTGGTTTTTAAAAGAAGTTAAAGAACAAAAGTTACTATAGAAAAACAAACTATTAGAAAATCAAACATGATAAATTGTACATATATATACAATGGTATACGGTATTCTAACGTACATATTTAGCATCGATTGTGTTGATAGACCAGTGGTAATGGTAAAAAATAAATTTGAGGGCCACCAAGCTTAAAACCTAGATAGAAGTAATGTTGGTTTATAAAAAATAGTAATTTACTATTTGAGTCCATGTGGATTGTATATTTTAGTATTTGGGTACCTTCAGTTTTAAAAGTTTGATTTGTACCATGACTTTTATTTTTCTTAACTTTTGAGTCTTTGGCTAATGCCCTTAGATATTATGTTAAAACTTTTAAGAATAGACTAAAATGCCCTAAGTACTCAAATGGTTATTGAAAATATATACATACCACCAGTAATGATTAAACCCTATCACTTATCTTAAATCCATTTTTCTTTGAACTAGATACCTAGCCACCACACTTGTTCATGACCAGCCACCACATTTGTTTGTTACCAACCACCACACTTAGCCAACATCGACCATGACCACACCTAAACCCGTCCAAAGTTTGTTGGCCACCACCAAGGAACATCGTTATCACCCGTAACAGATCTAAACCACTAGTTAGGATCATCATCGCACACCCACCACTCCCCACCCCACCCTTCGTCTTCCTTCCTAAGTTTGCCACCCTTGTCTCAGATCTGCTCCTACTCCCAAGTTACCCACATGCATGGAGATTTTGCTCCTTCACATTATTTTTTACCCTAAATTACTATAAGTTTATTGGTTTCTTTTACATATGAGGAATTAAAATCGATAATCACAAACCTTAGATGCTAGCATATTATACAATATATGTCTTATTATTCTGTTGAAAAGTTTAGAGTCGCGGGGTCTTATTGGAAGCGGTCACTCTGTCTTTCATGATAGAGGAAAGACTTGTCATCACTCCACCCCTCCTAAACCCTACACATAGGTTACTATGGTGGGGTATACGAGGTATATTTGTATGTATGTTTGTAATCACAAACCCTAAATGTTTATATTAGTATATTTAGCTAGGGGGTTGATGGTGGTTGCGATAGTGACTGAACATGAGGTAAACAGGTTGGTATTGGCGGATGTTGATGGAGAATAGTGGTCGATGATGATGGTTGGTGATGGTGGTGGTGGTGATTGTGGTCGAGGATGATGAGGATGACCATGTTGGGGAACGATGATGATGATTATGTTAGTTTGGATCAAATAAGAGGGGAAAGGGTGGGTTTTCATAACGGTAATTGTGGCTTACAAATTAAAATTAGAGTAAATCTCGCTTTTGGTCCCTGTGTTTTGCAAATTGACTCCACTTGAGTACCAACGTTTATTTTGTCTCCATTTGAGTACCAAACTTTAAAAAAGTTGTCTGTTTCAGTCCTTTTGACTAACGGTGTTAACATTTTCTGTTAGATTTTTTAAAAAGACCAAAATACCCCTAAGTCTCCCTCACACCACCACACACCACACACCACCGCACCTGCATTTACTCCCTCAACCCCACCATGAAAACCCCATTCTTCTTCATCATCATCTATCATTTCTTCCTCTTAACAACTATTCTCACAGTCTCCGGCGCCACCAACTCCGGAGCTCACAACCGTCGTACGCTGCACCAACCGTTTTTCCCTTAGATTCACCATCTGCACCTCCGTCGTCGTCGCCGCCTATAAATCCACCGTTAATCCACCAACTCCGGAGACTATTCTCATAGTCTCCGGCGCCACCAACTCCAAATCTCATCACCCACCACCACTCTATAAATCCACCAAATGAATCGCAAAAAACCACCAATTTCACCTTCACCTAAACGTCTTCTCATCTCAATGGCCATCATCTCCATCCTCTTCATCTCCCTCATCATCTTCACCCACCCAACCACCACCGCCACCGCCACCGTCCGCCGCCACCACCACCACCCACCCTCAACAAAACCTTCATCATCTTCTTCAGATCTGATCCTACAAGCTTGCAAAGCCACAAGGTACCAACAGTTATGCCAATCCTCACTCTCCAATTACCCTAACAGAAATACCAACGAAATCATTCAATCGGCGTTAACTGTTTCCTACAACAACCTCCGTCAAGCTCAATCAATGGCGCAATCCATCCTCGCCGCAGCCGACGGCAATCCCGATCGGACCACCGCCGCCAAGAACTGCATCGAGCATCTTCGCAACTCCGACCACCGGATCAAATCCACGGTGGACGCCGTGCCACATGGCGAGATGAAGAACGCTCGTGCTTGGAGCTCCGCAGGGTTAGCCTACTAATACGACTGCTGGTCGGCGTTGAAGTACGTGAACGACACGAAGATGATCGACAAAACGATGTCGTTTCTCGACACGTTGATCGCTTACACCAGCAATGCCTTGAGCTTGATGATGGCGTACGATGTGTACGGAGACCAAACGGCGTCGTGGAGACCGCCGGAGACGGAGAGGGAGGGGTTTTGGGAGGGCGGCGGCGGCGGCAGCGGTGGTGGTGGTGGTTCGGCTGAGTTGGGGGTTCCGGCGGGGTTGAAGGCGGATGTGACGGTGTGTAAGGGCGGTGGTTGTGATCACACGACGGTGCAGGCGGCGGTGGATGTGGCGCCGGAGTGGGGCTCCGGCCGGCGGTTTGTGATTTGGGTGAAGGCAGGGGTTTATGAGGAAACGGTGGTGTGTGGTGGTGGTGGTATGTGGTGTGTGGTGGAGATGGTGATATTTTTATAACCCTTAGGGGTATTTTGGTCTTTTTTAAAAAAAATTTAACAGAAAATGTTAACACCGTTAGTCAAAAAGACTGAAACAGACAACTTTTTTAAAATTTGGTACTGAAACAGACAACTTCTTTAAAGTTTGGTACTCAAATGGAGACAAAATAAACATTGGTACTCAAGTGGAGTCAATTTGCAAAACACAGGGACCAAAACCGAGATTTACTCTTAAAATTATCTCTAAATGTCGGTTTGAGTGCCTAAGGTATTTAGTCTTTTTATAAAAAGTTACTCAAATGGTTGAGGAAACCTTAGTTAATCTATAAATCAAACTTTTATAACATAAGAAACTCATATAGTTAGAATATGCAATCCTCAAGGGGTCAAATAATAATTTACTATAAAGTATTTAAACAAATCATACATTCTCGGGGTAAACGCTAGTTCTAATGAAGTCATACAAATGGCAAATACATTCCATTGCAACCCAAGTTCATTCCAATTTATAATTTTGTTCCAACAAGGATAAAGTCAACTCTTGGAAACCAATTTCGGAAAAATTTCAAATCATAACAGAAATTAAAGACATAATCTTTCGGGTGAAGAATAACTTTCATAAAGTAAGTTTTAGCAAGCTTACCATTATAGTCGTTCTCACTTTTTTAAGCACCAAAATATATGCACAGCGAGTTCAAAAAAGAAGAAGAAAATTCCTTTTCGGGTGTGATATGACCAACAAAAAGTTATGTTAAGGTCTCATGAAACATGACTACCGCACCAAAAAAGCTCAAATGTCCGTCAATCAGAAGCCTATAGGCCTTAAATCTTGAAGTACTTGCTAAATGCTAATGGAGATTCAAAAATGAAATTCTCGCCTATGGTCAAAACTCAAAAGTAGTAAATTCCATCAATTTCAAAGAATGCAATTGAATATGTTATCACTACATTCATGTCCATCGAGCATCTGAAAGAACATTAACAATAATAAAATGATTTTTAAAAACTCTTTATAGATATCAACAGAAACAAAAGTCCATCTACTATTCCAATGCTCATTCGCTAAAGCAATCAGGGCATACATACATACTTCACTGGTGCAAAATACCACAAAATGCTCCGACGTCCAAAAACGATATCATCAAGATTTTAGTGAGCATCCAATGCAGATCTAGGAAAATAATCCATACCATATTTTTAATCTCATTATTGCAGCCTATGAAAAAACTAGAATGACGTCTCCTTCTAACACCTCTCCGCCTTCCATCATGAAGATTCTCCAAGAAATAAAACAATTAGGTTCCCTTGCGTAAATAATCATGCTAAACTCCATTTCTTAAAATGCTCTTCTTGGGTTTACTTCAAGATAAGTTATGCGAAATTGAAATTTCAAGATAAGGTGCCCACCTATCCATTTTTCAACCGGACCGAATCCCCATTCTAGTTAGGAGGAAACTCATTGTTGAAAAAACTCATTGGTTCAACTCTGAACATTTTACTCAAATTGAGACTGAAACCCATAATCTCCCCTTATTTACATATAATAGGTAACTTATTTTAACTAGTTGAGCTAATATTCATCGGTCTCACGTATATAATTATCTGACACTTCTAAAATTAAGGAAAAAAGTGTACTTTGTAGGCACAAGCCAATGATTGTTTGAGGGAGTTGTGTTTTGGACTAGGAGACAAATGAGTCGGATACGCTCTTACTTACATGGTGTGATTTCTTGTTTCAACCCCACAATTTTTATGGCCATAATTTTTGTCTCTCATTCGACATCAATTACAATTTTGAAAATTTAAAGCTATTCTTTTTCTTCTGCTGCTGTTCAAAGAAAGTATATATAAAGTTTATGAGGGCCATCTTTGCTTAAAGAATTAACTTTAATTTTATTATGATAATATTACCGGCTTGATTAGTTATGTGTTAAAGTTAATAAACATGCATGAAAAGTTATCTATATATTTATTTGTCTTAAGACATCATTTTAACCCAGATACATGTAAAATCATGTAACGAACTTGTCATATTTTAAGTCGCTTATCTAAGCAAGTTAAACGTGTTTTGATAAAGCTATATGTAGGGGGCTGTTAAGATGCTGCCAACTTAAACGTGTCAAACGATCAATATATAAACTAGATATGTATTTTAAAAATTTTATTCCTAAATTTAATGTGTTAACCACATAAATTTTAGTACAACCTAAATGTAATCCGTTTATTAAACATGTTATACATATCAACTCAAAACAATGTGTGTTTTTTGTTAAATGAGTTAAACTGACCAACCCAAAACCTAATTACATGAGATGTATTATTTGCTACCTAGTTTTAATAAAAAATAGTTAAAACCAATAAATATTATTATTTTTATTATTGGAATAAATTATTATATTTATAAATTATTGTGGCCTTTTACGTATATGTGTAAATTTACATGAGTTAAAGACTTCACGTGTATATAATAAACTACATAGCGTAATCATGTGTTGTGTGTAGTTGAAAATTACACATTTGTTAGTTCTTTTAGCACATGTGAATTTACAATGTACATATGAATTTTAGCGATAATTAGTTTGTTTGCTTGTCGAAACAAAATGTAATTATGAATTCATGCTGATTTGCAATGATTAGTTGTTTTTTGAATGGTAAATCACGCTACTACTCTTACGTTACTTCATATTAAATTATTAAATTACGTGGATAGAGGTATTCTTTAATCTCTATTAAAATGTTAATTTGTTTTAATTTATTAAGTATTTTAAAAGAATATACTTCTACTATATGGATTTTTAGTAAAAACTAGTAAATAGCCCTCACGTTTAGTTGCAGTTTCCTAATGTGTAATATTGAAGCCAATTATCTAATACAACTAATTGTGTGATCTTGAAGCTAATTAGCTTATACAACTAATATATATCGTCTAATCTTGAAGCCAATTAGATAATACAACTACTATTATGTTTGAAGCCAATTAAACTAATTCAACGTACTAATGTACCAACTAACATCACTTTGTAAACAATACCCGTAATATCTAGACGAAATGTAAATAGTAACAGGCGTTTGTTGTTTACTGATTTCTTTAAAGTTTAGGAATACAACCATGATTTTATAAAATCACAATTGATAGTATAATCGAAACGAAATAATAATTAAATTATTGATTATTAATGTGTATGCACCAACACAAACCCTAATATTTTGTACACCAGCATGCATGGCATTGTAGCTTATTAAAACAGTTAGACTTGCATGGGAACTATTTTCATTCTCGATTGAATTTTCTGTGCAGTTTAAGTGATTTCTACTTGCATGTATTTTTAATAAACAGTAAGAAAGATAATAGGAATCTTCAGTTCTCACGGATATTATTAGCCAAAATTAGGTAATCACCTTCACTATAATCTCAAGAATATTACTTGAGGTGGAACCTTATTCAAGTTAATTATTGGGTGACTAAATATCAATTAAAATAAGAGAATCCTCGGTTTGTTTATTATTTCAATCGAAAATGTCAAGAAAGTTTATGCAAAGAGAAAGAAGGTGAGGATACAAGATACAAGACAGATGTTTAAAAATAACCCAAGATAGATAGTGTTGATTTAACATGTTAGATACAGAGCCTACATGGGAAACTAGGTACGTCTATGGTCCATCAAGATGTTTAAAAGGCTTGTTTCATTAGATTACATGCAACGTTGCATGATTCTCACAATAGGAAGTTCTTTTACCTCACTAATTTTCAATATTGTTTTTACAATTTTATCATTCACATTTCAAGTCAATGATTTATATATGTTTTAACTCACGGGTTACATGGGAGATAATGTAATGTTTTATACTTGAGGAAGTAGTTATATGCACTGTCAAATACTCATTTATGCCACTCATTTTTCAATATATATATATATATATATATATATATATATATATATATACAAAACAATATGTTAGTTCTTAGCAATCTAGATTTAACTAAGGTTGTAAGAAAGTAGAGCTTGAGCTTAGCTTGTTTTGATTTTATAAAAATAGATCACAAGTAATACTCGTGAGAAAATTTTCAAGCTTGAGCTTAGCTTGTATATTAATTAATTACTTTATTTATATTTTTTATAACAAATTTTATATATCTTTATAATAAAATTAAATAAAAATCTCATTTAGGCTTACAAACCGGGTCGAACTCGACATCTAGAGCCTGGCTCCAATTTGTTTATTAAATGAGCTATATTAGAAGCTCTAGCTCAGGCTTGAGCTCATATAAACTCTTCTTGATTATAGCTTTTGTCGAACCGATCACGAGTAGTTAATGAGTTGATTTGACTCATTTACACTCATTATACGTTGGTTAATATACAGACTTAGTGGAGTGCAATGTGTATGTCAAATTGTAGAAGTTATCCATATGTTGGTCAACTTAGGGATGATTCACTTGATTGCTTTGAAATTTATTTTTAAGTTGTGCTACATAATATGGGATCGGTTGGCAATTTGATGGTCAAATGGTCAGACTATAAAGAAACGTGCCTTGGTTTTTATTCATGCTAAATTGCTAACCCTTTACTTATAAGGTTAACCACTTAACGTCTATACGTTAGCCTGTTTTTTAGGGTAAATGTACGATCATATCCGTTTTCCAGCCAGGATCGCACCTTTAACTTTTTCAAGAGGAAACTCACAACTGAAAAAACCCTCTAAATCAACTCAAAGCATTTTTGCTGAGTGAAACTCGAAACCAAAACCTCTCTTTTTTTAATTTGTCTTGTATACTCATCTCATCCACTTGAGCTAAGAAGAGCAAGCTTTGTGATTATACATTGCGCATTTTGTTGTTAGTCAAAACCCCTGCCTTCGATGATGGCGTCACCTATGTCATAGCACTTCTATCAAGTCAAAGAGGATATTGAGGAAAAGATTAATGAAAATCATAATCAAACCCATAAATTACATCCCTCATAAAACTATTGATTGATTCCCAATAAATTGCATCCCTAATTAACCAAACTATTAATCCCAGGGAAGAATAGATTGTGGATTGTAAAACGAATCAATGTCAAGATTAGTAGTCAACATAATAAGTTTGTGTAGAAATCTGACAAATGTGTCGTGAACAATTTGGAGATTTGAAACAAAGATTTGAATATTAATTTAATTCCTTGTTTGTTCGTGTCTATCTTTTGTTCAGTCTTCTGTTTTATTATGTCAAACTGACTGATTCTTAGACTTGTATGAAAAAATAACTGAACATTAAAATATTGCAGCACTCTTATATTTATAAAAAAATAAAAAATAAAAAATAAAAAAAAATAATTGAACATTAATATATTGCAGCACTCTTATATTTATACGGTTCTACAAGTAATTTTGATGTATAAAATTGAATCCTATTTGTTTGTGACATAAACTATTTAGGAAATATCACAAGTATATTAAATATAATAGATTTAAAAGTTAATAAAGCCTTTCTTTTATTAAAATTTATAATAAAAAGTCAAATTAGTATAGCTATTTTCCCTCTTACTTATTCAACCTTACTTGATTTTGCATTAATTAAACAGTTAATTAGAGAGATAATACTTGTATTTTGAATAAGAAAAAGGTTCAAATACAAAATGTATTTTTACTACAAAGTGTGAGAATACACAATGCGTCAAAAATAGACACAAAAAATTATATCTCACAATTTAAATCGAATTTCAAAAAAAAGTAATTCGGAGCTTTTGTTCCCCTAGTCATCCTCACTAAGAAAAAAAAATAAATGAAAAATTAAAAAAAAAATTAAAAAATTAATGTTTTTTTTATTGTGTCATTTATGAAAGACACAATAAATTCATTGTGTCATTATGAAAGACACAATGACTCATTATGTCAATATAAAAGACACAATGATATCATTATGTCATAAAAAGACACAATAAAAAAATAATTTATTTTTTTATTTTTTTTCTGAAAGATGACAACGAGAGGAACAGAGGCTCCGAATTACTTTTTTAAAATTCGATTTAGATTGTGAGATGTTAATTTTTTGTGATTTTTTAGTCTCATTGTGTCTTCTCACACTTTATAGCAAAAATACACTTTATAGAATAAACTCACTCTTTGAATAAAGTAATATGTTTAGCTTCTAAAGCCCTAAATTCTATAATTTTTAGATGAGTCACCGAGTTAAAAAAAAAAATTAAACTTGTATTGTTGCTTTAGCACCGATACATCTGCATAACTAACTCCTAATTAAAGGCAGTCCATAGACAAAATCTTTTGTCAAAAAACCAATATAACACTAGATATATACACATATATATGTATTAAATATTTGATAAATCGATTAATATAAATATATTTACCTTATTTTAAACCATCATTTTATGTTTCTCCATTCAATGCTTCCTTTCCTTGAAATAGTCCCAGTCCACGCCTCCCACATCTCCGATCACCAAAACCCCCATCACCACCCTCCGGCTACCGGAATATTCCACAACCCACCGCTATGGACCGCCGCCCCCTCATCGCACTAATAATAACAGCCACCGGAATATTCCTCCTCCTCATCTTCTTCCTCACCCGACGCCTCTGCCACCGTAGCAAAAGCCACCCACAACCACCCCCAATCCCACGCGCATCATCTCTCCAAACGGGTATCACCAAACTCCACCAGCGAGAAACCCTCTTCAACAACAAACGACGAGCCAACTACTACGTTCTCCGACGAGGGCTCTCGTCGAAACCCCTGTTCAATTGGTCCGATCACCCTTCTCTCATCGCCGATGCGGTGGAGAACGGGTGGTCGAGATTCGGTTTCAGCAGCTACACATCGTCGCCGTCGGTCCAATCGGGGAAATCGATTCTTGGGTACTGCGGTTCCGCCGGCGACGGGAAGGATTCGCCGCCGGTGGAGGTTACGTGGGAGGTTTTCGAGGGTTCCGGCGACTTCATGCAGAAGATCCGGCTGAACTCCGGGTTGAAAAGGAATATTCCGGCGAATAATCCCTCCGTCGTCCGATCGGCGTTGCCGTTGCCGGGGCCGGCATTGGCGAACTCATCGCCGTTCCCACAGGAGCCGTATTTCGAAATTACGATTTTGCCCACGTACGGAGGTGAAATTGGGGACGATATGAGTGAAAGCACGAGGGTAAATCGGGAAGGTGAGAGGATTAAGCTGATACAGGGGGCTCCGGCGGGCGAGAAAGGTTCGTCGGAGGCGTTGGTTCATGGGGTAAGTACGAGGGGTGGTTTTGCCAAAGGTGAAGAGTTGAGGGGGCGGAGTGGGGGAAAGGATGTAGTTGAGGGGGTATCGGAGATTGGGGTTTTGTTATCGGTGGGGCTCGCCGGCGGTGGCTCGTTGCCGGCGAAGGTACCCGGAAGTTACCCCGGGTCAATCGGGTTTAACTCCGACGGCTCTGTTTATCTAGAAGGTATGGTTTTATTATTATTTGTTCAAGTCAAAACACACCACCGTTGCTTATTCACTTATTTGAAAAGGTAAAATAAATAGCTTCTAGAATTTAAAAATAATAATATTATTATTATGAATATATATTTATTTAGATAAACATAATAGTTGTATAAAAATAGATTTTATATGGTTTTTTGAGAATAATATACTTTTAAGCATATGATGCATGCTTGAAATTATAGTTTAACTTAAGTAATTATCACGGAGGATGATAAAAACAAGTTTTATTTATATTTTGGGTTAAAGAATCAACTACGAAGCATATGATGACAAAAGGCAACTACAGGAACTCCACCCCAGGACAAATGTGACCCACAATTTATATTTTTATTTGTTGTGGTTGATAAAAATGTGTGTATTAATATATGAAGTGTCCCACATCATTGTTGTTAGTATTAAGGTTCTTTTTAGTCCTTGTGTCTTGTCCTCAAATTGGTCTACAATCTAAATTTATATTTGGTCTTTACAATCTAAATCACATATCGTATGTTTGATTATATGTTAATTCGTTAGCGTTACTGTTTTTGCTATCGAGCCAGGGGTTTCTTTGGAAGCGGTCTCTCTACCTATCTGGATAGAGGAAAGACTTGCCACCACCTACCCCTCCCAGACCCTGCTCTTAAGTGGGATATACTGGGTTTGTTTGTTTGTTTGTTTAATCTAAATTTATATTAAGTAACTAATGATGAAGAATTGTGAAGTAGATAAGTTATTGTATAGGAATTAAAACCATTATATTCATTCTTGACTTTCAATATTGATTAGATTTGATTTTAGATATAAATAATAATGAAAATTCTTAACTTCTGTTATTATAGGAGTTAAACTAACAACCGAGTTGGAATCTGATGAATGGGGAGAAGTTGAAAAGGTGATTGGGTGCGGGTACAACCCAAGCCAGAAGAAAGTTTACTTCACCGTAGATGCCAAACTTGTACGTGAAATCTACTGCACTACAGAAGAATTCGAAACACCTCTATATCCAATACTCTCATCAAATAGTGATGTGACGATTCTTGTAAATTTTGGACAGAATGTCTTCAAATATACACAAGCTAATTTGCATAGGACACCAAATCCTTGCTTCATTGGACAAGCGGCGGGTTCTCCAATTCTAGGATTCGAAGATAGTAGAGAGCTTTTCTCAATGGGAAGAATAGACGCACACTGGTTAGACAGATCTACAAAGAGAAATGTGCAATATTTTGGGAGTGTTAATAGAGGAATGTCCGACTATGACGAGTCTTCTGATGGGGATTTGTTTGAAATCGTGTTAGACAACAATAGTCGTGGGAGATCACCAAGCATGCATTTTTAGCGCAAGATACATACACACTTACGTTTATCATCCTTTTATTTTGTTGGTTAGATGTAAATTGATTTGTTATAGGCTAAAATTGATTTCTATTTATTTCCATATCATGAGGGATTTAAAAGTAAGTGAGAATTAGACTTGACCCTATGAATAACTTTTAAACGTGTTTTATGCTCATTCCACTTGGTTTAAAACGCATATATGCTATGGTATTGACATTGACTTGTGACATACAATATATCATTCTTTAGAGGAAAGATATGAGCTATTTATCGATTTTTATTTTGATTTTCAATTTTCATAAAGGTTTTATGGAACAACTTACACACCTATATACTTTCACTGCTAAACTATATGAACCCGTAATATATACTTTTACCTAGGGGTGTTCAAATTCGGATATCCGAATATTTTGGATAATTTCACTATCCGAATCCGAATCTGAAATTTCGGATATCCGAAATTTCGGATTCGGATTCGGATATCCGTTCGGATATCCGAATTAAAAGAAATTTTATATTATTTAATAAATTTTATAAAAATATAATAATTTTTATTGAAGTTTTTATCGGATATCCGAATTTTTTTATTAAAATGTCATAAATATCTAAAAATGTCCGAAATATTTAATTAATATTTAATATTTTTAAATTTTTATAAAAATATTTTGGATATTTCGGATACCGAAATATCCAAAAATTCTAAAAATCAATATCCGAATCCGAATCCGAATTTTCGGATATCCGGACTTCGGATATCCGGACTTCGGATATCCGGACTTCGGATATCCGGACTTCGGATATCCGGACTTCGGATATCCGGACTTCGGATATCCGGACTTCGGATATCCGGACTTCGGATATCCGGACTTCGGATATCCGGACTTCGGATATCCGGACTTCGGATATCCGGACTTCGGATATCCGGACTTCGGATATCCGGACTTCGGATATCCGGACTTCGGATATCCGGACTCCGGATAATCGGACTCGGATATCTTTTTTACACCCCTACTTTTACTTTTAAACTATATGAACCCGTAATCTATCTTATGTCAAAATTTGAAATGTGGTCTCCTACAAAAAAAATCTTTTCTCTTAGCACTAAGCTATCCTCCCAAATGGCATTTCAACAAATAATTTGACTATTTGAGTTCTTTTTGTAAGTGGTATTCTGTTTCTATTGTTTCCTTTTCTCTACAAAGAAGTTTAACCGACTTCAAGCACCATAAAACATTATAAATTCTTTTTCTCTTTGTACATGTCACCATGATATAAAACATTTGAAAATCTTACTGTTTTTATATAACGATAACTATGGAAGATACATGGCAACATCACATTATTTTCATCAATTTTTTCCTATTTCTCTATGACTCTCTTTTTAGTAATCATATTGTTTACTAATTACTAATACTATTATTTAATTGTTTTTTAGATTTAAATGGGTTTTTAATAAATTAAAAAATAGATCTTTTTATTAATGTTATTTCTAAGGTAATATTTTTTTTATAAAATAAGAAATTTTTCTAAAATATTAAAATTTAACTATAAAAAATATTAAAGATAAAAAATATTTTAAAATTGATATTTTTAAAATATAATCTTTTGCAAACAAAAACTAATTAATATTGAGAGTTATAATAAGAAGGTTTTTAGAAATGTTGTTTTGAAAACAAAATTTTCATTTTATTTATAATATGTAAGATACAATCATATATTATTTTAGAACACTTTTTTATAATTAATAAAATTTTATCATATTTTATATTTTATTTATTTAACACATGTACTATATGGTTTTAGTAAAGCTGGTAAAAATATAAATGGCAGAGTAACAGAAATATACACATGGGCCTGTTTCAATACATTGTTTTGTTTTCAGTTGTGGACTTTTGTAGCTGATAATGGGCTCTTTTAAAAGTTGTCACATTTTACGTAGGTTCTTGCTATTGGACCTTACTTTCAAAATTCAAACCACGTGCACATCTTAAGTCTTAACCAGGTTCGAAATTGGTTTAATACCAAACCGATCCAACATTCTGAGACTTTTGAGGTAGTAGTGCACAAATCAGGTTCAAACACTAACCCGGTTCGGGTTGAACCCGGGTTGAGTTATACAGTGGTGGAGCTTGAACTCTTCTGTAAGGGGGCGGAGACGAAAATAATTTTTTAGGAGGATATAACTATATATTTATACAAAAATTTACACTAACATGCCAAAAATTTAGATTATCGTACTAAAATTTAACACTACCAACGAAAAGTTAGGTTCCCCGGCCCCTATGATGCTCCGCCAATGGAGTTAGGGTCAATGGTATTGAGATCAGGTTTGATCGAATTGAGGTATGTTCTTGTGGGATGAAACCCTACCTGATAGGAACCGTATGGGGGTTGGGTTGGGGTTTAAAACCGGGTTCAAACCAGGTTAGGTTTCAAACCAGATCCAAACAAGATTGGATTAATAAAAATTAAAAATAAATCATTTACAAAAATTAATCTTTTAATTAATATTTAAAATTTTATAAACAAGAACGTATAAATCCATTAAAAATTGTAGGCGAGTTCTTCGTCAGATAATAAAGACGATCAACCGGGTTGTGTTTCTTGAACTTGTATTTTCTATTCAATTAATAATTCATCTACGAGACTTGATCAATCGAGTATTCGTTTTGTTTGAAATATTTTTTCTACATAATATTTTCTTTGCTTCCAATAATTTAAACAATCGCGTCTAATGGTAGTACATCTTCTGCGAGTGTAATGTGGTTGGAGAGTTTCTTGAATCAGTCTGGTCGACCAAGGATTTTGGAAGCAGTTGACTAGATTTCAAACTTCGTCATTCATTCCTAAATTGTATTAACATCCAACTTTCGCATACCCCTCACTTCCGATTTTTGACCTTGAGCCGGAGTGCTTTTCAACGACTTTTAATATCTTGTTAAATACTTTCTCAAAGTCATATTCAAATCCGATTTGAAAAAAGTACCAAATGCCTTGCATCGAGCTTGGTTTTAATCAAATGACCGATTAAACCGGCTCAAACTAGGTACTACCCGGAGTAGGACTTGTTCAGGCTAGGAACCAGGTTGGTGAGAATTGGGTTCGATCCGGGCCGCATGGTAGTCAAGTTTAGGGCTGTAAACGAGCCGAGCCAAGTCAACCCAGGGTGGGCACGGGCTCGTCTCGTTTAAAAATCGAGTCGAGCCAAGCCGGCTTGTTTATTTAGCGAGCCAAAAATGTTAGTTTGGGCTCGACTCGTTTATATACAAGGCGAGCTAAAACCGGCCCTCGGACCAACTTGTTTATTTAAAAAGGTTACTTTTCTTATTTTTCACAAATATTTATATATAAAAAACAGAGCCAACTTGTTTATCTAAAAATGTTAGTTTTCTTATTTTTGATAAATATTTATATATAAAAAACAAAATATATATTTTTATTATTATTGTTTCATCTTAACTCATTAAAACATAGATACGAGATTGGTATTTCATGAACTATGATCATTTTTTATAAAAACATATTTAGTATGCTTTATTAGAAAATTCAACTTGATCATATGTTTATGATCTATTTAAATAATATGACATAAATTTATTTTATAATTTACAAAAAATGTAATTTAGTCTTTAAATTAAATGAGCCACGAGGGAAATCACAACCAAGCTAACAAATTATCTAACGAGCGAGTTGGCCTTGGCTCGGGCTCGACTTGCTTACAAATCATGTCGAGCCAGCTCGGCTCAGTAACAAATCGAGCATATTTTGAGTTAGCCATTCTCGAGAGATCTTTGATCAAGTTATGAACTGCGAGCTTTTTGAACAGCCCTAGTCAAATTTACCTGTCATGGTTTCGGGTCGGGTCATCGGGTTAGTTTGGTTCGTTTAGGGGACCCAGGGTCGGATGTGAACCTTTTGGGACACAATGCATTGAAACTGGTCAAACTGTTCCGAATTGAATTAAAACTAGTTTAAATTTGATGGTTTTCTCTTCCCTTCATAAACTAGACCATTTTTGGAAAATCTGGTGTTGACTTACTTTGACTCCATCGGAACCAAAGCTAAAATCGAACGGGGCCAAAAGCAGATTTTGGAAACCTCTAGTTTTCCTCATTTTTTCGACCAAACTAGTTTACCATTCCGCATATTTGATGACCAATCGTCATGATACACGAGTTCAAACCATATTTACTATTAATGTAACTAGATTTTTTCCTGATGCGCGTTGCGCCAGAAATCCACCACGATCTCAAATATAAAGAAACGAATACAAAAACACGTAGTAATGGCGGTAATTCCAATGTAATATCCTAATGCATCAAAAAAGACACAGAAACATATCACAAACAGATGTTACGCCATCATAAAATCGAACATTCCTCATGAAAGTGAGCCTCATCGTGCAATAAAACCCCAAAAGTGCATTTTGTAATAAAAGTCATACTCTATCGTAAAGATGATACAAAAACACTTAATTTTAAATATGATTACGTTTTCAACAAACATACATGGAAACATTGGGGGAAAGAGCTAAAGACAAATGTGAATTTTGTTGTTTTAAAAGAAATTATAAAAGAAAGTTATTAAGAAAACAAAAATTATTTGAAAATTTAAATACTAAATATACTACAAGGGTCATAATAAAAATTTAAAAAAGAAGAAATAAAAGAAAACAACTACGTGTCAAAAATATAACGGTTGAGTACTGATTATTTAAGTTGGTTTTTAAAGTATATAAAATGAAAAGGTTTGGTGGTCAATATTAAAGATCCTAAAACTTTCTTGTACCTAGGATTGTGTTATTATATAGATAGATAATTATGGTCGAAATACTTATTTGTCGATTCAATATACTGTTTATATTGGACTATGAATGTAACATTCTAACTTCTAAGCTAAAAACTATGTAACTTAAGGTGTTTAAGTTGTTAGCAACTCATTGCCTATGTGTTATAGACACTCGTGCTTGTTTGTTTGAAAAAGAACTAGGGTTTTGAATATTACCGATGATTTTTGGTTTTGAAATGAATTTTATACTTTAAATAGATTAAAAACAAGGTTATTGACTACTATAACTTGCTAGAGATGTAAAACTCCAGATTTTAGAAACTAGACGGTTTTGTATAAGGAAACGGTCTTCATGAAATTGGTCAAATATTACCGAGAATTGATATTTGAATACAAATTAATATTTAGGCCTCGCGTTACAGCGGGGGCGTAAAACCATGCCAAATAGCAACAACGTCATGTCATCAGCGACTATCAACACCGGAAAAGATTGTATTAAAAAGGAAATAAAAAAGAAAAAAATAAAATCGAAAAAAAGTAGACGTAAAAACGTAAAACATTAAAAGTCATAACCAAGGCGATCTAGGACCCGCACGTTGCAACATGATCGTTAAATGAGAAAATTAGGTTTAACAACTTTGAACTACACGCGCTTGTTATGACATGTTAACTTTTAAAATTTAAACCAAAATATAAACAAAAAATTTGTAATGCACAGGGACCAGAGTATAAGTTTTAGGGGTTAAGTTGTAAAATATGTATAAATTAGGTTTAAAATATAAAATTAAAGGAAAAAACAAAAAATATGTACAACTTTTAATGCTTAAATTACAACCATCAATGCAACATTTAGTTTAAAATTAGTATATATTAAATTAAAGTTTAAGAAAATAACAAAGGTGGGTACAACCCACTAAACATATAATACAACCCATTAAGCATAAAAAAGTTGATAATTAGTATTATTAAATTGATGTTTGTATGTTAATAGATATATGAATTATTGTCTATCGTCATTGATTTTTGTTAGATTAATGATGTCATTTTCGTGTTTTATTTGTTTTAAGTGTTTAGATGACTACTTTGTATTTTTATCCATGTAAATACATCTAAAAAAGTGTATATTTATTTAACATATACTATTTAGCAAGGTTGCATTGATTATTATACCTTAAGCAATAGAGGTTTTGCATATCTTTTGTTTTTTTTAATTTTATTTTTTTAATTTTATTACTTAATACTTTTACATCTTTTACAATTTAATTATCGCTTATAGTTTTTCACTTTCAACTTTAATTCTCTATACTTTCTTCTTTTATAAATTTTTCGTTTACATGTCGGGCTAATTTTTGAGGGGTTAACATGTCGTAATGTGAGCGTGTGATTTAACGTTGTTAAGCCTATTTTTTCCTGTTTAATGGCCCTGTCGCAACGTCCGGGTCCTAGATCGACTCAATTATTGTTCTTAATCTTTTATGTTTCACGAGCGTGGTGTAACGTTTTTACGTTTACTTTCCGTTCAGTTTTATTTTTTTCATTTTTATTCTTTCAATACAAGTTTTTTTGGTATTGATGGTCGCTGATGATGATGTGACATTTGTGTTACTTGGTATGGTTTTACGCCTCTACCGCAATGCGGAAGGCTTGATACTAGTATACTTCTAATTACCAACACATTTTTTCATTATTCATTTGTACTTTGTGCATTTAATGTTTTATGGCTTCACATATGGATGCAAAGTTTTTTTTTTTAAATGACATTTGAGTCCCTTAAAGTTATACTTTTACCCTTTAAGTTTAACCATCTATACATACACGTTTACTTATTTATGTCTTTTAGCACACTTATAATTTTTAAAATATGATTGGTTATAAAATTTCGAACAAACATTTCAAAGTTAGTTTTTAATGGTTTTACGTTTCCGCCGTAATACCGGGATCTTAATGCTAGTTTAATCGAATTTACTCGATCTCTATTGTATAAAAAAAAGTAAGTATAAAAGCATACTACGTAATTTAATTGAAGTTTCAAAATTTCTTTCAAATTATGTTTGTCATAGGGGAAAGTTAAACTACAAACTTTATTTTTCATACAAAGTGTTAAAGTTGTCATGTAAGAAAAGAACACAAAGATGAAACTTTCATGCAAAAACTGAAATTATCACGTAGTGATAAAACTATCACTCATGAACTTCTTGCATGATGATTTCATTGTCTCGTTTTGATCTAATTACACAAAAAGGTCGGCTTAAGGTCATGTATTGTTAAATACAGGTTCTGAATATCTAAATCCTAGATGGATGAGCATAAAGAATTTGAAAAGGAAAAATTACCAAAATGATCAATTGACCAACTCAAATTACGAAAATAACCATTGACCATTCTTTTGATGAAAATAGACTTTTGACTTTGACCCTCGCCACCGGCGAGGAAAATTCATGATATCTCGCCCATGTGGATTAAATATCCCTCGCGCCACGTGTCTGTATCTCGCCCACGTGAATAGTGCGTATTTAAAAAAAATAATAAAGCAAGGGGTCCGTCATACGAGGCGAGGGATTTGACCTATCCCTCACCCACTCAGCGAGGTCACATTGTTCCAGGCGAGTGATTTGACACATCCTTCGCCCACGTCAGCAACCATGTCAGCGAGGTAGTCGAAGTAGGCGAGGATGTGACCCATCCCTCGCCCACGTCAGCGAGGGCACCTTGTTCCAGGCAAGGAATTTGACCCATCCCTCGCTCACGGCACCAGCCACGTCAGATACCAATTTTAAGTAGAAAACTTTTATGTTTCATTTAAGAAAAACACGTTACGGCTAATAAATGCATATATATATATATATATATATATATATATATATTACTATTAATAATTATTATTACCTTTCATTTAAGAAAAAGACGTTGGCAAAACCCGCGAAGGACAAATCAAACTTGCTTCAGTGGCCCAGCTCCAGCTCATATTTTTCTTCTTTTTGAGTTTCTTTCTAAAAAAATATAGATGAAATAATATTTATTATTTTGGTGTACGTATAAAAATATTCATCAAAATGGATAAATCTAATACTTTTTTAAAAATTTTAATTTTTAACTCCAAAAACTTTTCACCCCACGTTCATATAAACGATTCCTCCACTTTATTTATTTTAGACGACACATTTATAACTGCAAATCCAACTTTAATTTGTGATCTTTTTTATTCTACTCAGGCTTGCGATATTAATATTTGATCAGCTTAATAATATATTATATTTTTATTTGTTCAGCTTCTTAATTTTTATTTTCAGTTGATCAGTTATTGATTTTAGTTCTATCAATCAGTGATTTTGTTCAAACTCAAGTTCAATGTATTGATATTAGTTTTTTTCAATTTTATTAATCGATTCCCTCACGTTATTGAATTTGCTTAACTCAATTTGTCATATGCTTCTGTTAGTTTACTTTATCAATCCTTTTAATATGCGTATGCATTCTATCGTAAACTGTCGATTTTATTTGATGTTTTTTATATTTTTCTTCTAATGAGTATTTGATATTGAGACCATTAGTTGACTGAATTTAACATTTTTTATATGTTTTTATTAACATTTTGTTTGTGGTTGATACTGAAACGATTAAGTTTTAACGTTTTTAATGTGCTTTTATTTTTAGTTGAAAAATGACATGTTAAAAAATTCAAATCGAATGTGAATGTTGAGGCGCTCCTTCTTATGTCAGATATAATTGTGTTGAATCACGAGTTTACTTGAAAATTTAAGAACATGTCTAACACATTTACCTTTTAATGGTAGATCTCCTTCAACACCGTTTGCAAAATGTCATTTATCACCACTATATATTATGATATTAACTGATATTTTACAAAGTTTCAGAGAATTTTAAGAAGAAAGTAACAAGAAGGTTGAGAAAAATATAAGATTTCATAAAAGGTAAACATTGTATTATACAGGACAAAATAAAATTAAATTAAACTTTTAAGTATTTAAAACACAATAAATAATTACAAATCTTGAATTTTTTTGATTTAAAATAGTTTTTTTTAATTTTGGGCGAGGATGGGTATTTTCGTAAATATGGACGACGGATTCACATAATCCCTCGCTGAGTCAGCGAGGAATTGCAGACACGTCAGCGAGGGATTGTAGACACGTCAGTGAGGGATCCACGTGAGCGAGGGATCCACGTGGGCGAGGAATTATGCCATTCCCACGCCAGGCACATTTTTCGAGGCGAGGGATTCCCATATTCCCTTGCTGACTCAGCGAGGGTTGACACGTGGCAGTCTCCGATTGTTTTTTTTTAATTTTCAATTTTGACCAGTTATTTTGATAATCCATTTTTATCAATTGGTTATTTTGGTAATTTTCCAATTTGAAAAAGACCAATATCAATGTGGTTTGGTCAAAGATCATAAATAATCCCTCGCTATGATGGTCTTGTTAACGTGGTGATTGGGGTTTTGTATATTTACATACACACACACACATATGTATATATATATATATACATATATATATACAAAATAGCTGTATCTTTTGCAAGATCTTTGTAATAAGGAAGAATATAATTAAGACTCCCTAAAAATTTTTGTAACTGAGTTTTATCAGTTATTATGTCTGGGAACTTTATCCCAAATTCAATACTTCTATTGATTGAAATTATATTTCCAGTTTCAATATTGTGACCCAAAAATCTTATTTTGGTTTGGAAAAGCATCATTTTTGGTCTAGATATTACTAAACCATTTTTTATAATGATATTTTTTAACAACTCTAAGTGTTTAAAATAAGTTTCAATATCTTTTGAAAATACAAGTATATCATCTATATATACTATTATAAAATCACTATAAGGAATGGAAATATCATTCATGATATTTTGAAATTCAGATGGGGCATTTTTCAGAACAAACGGCATTACATTCCATTCGTAATGTTCGAAAGGAACTGTAAAGGCAGTTTTATATCTGTCTTTTTCTTCAATCTGAATTTGCCAATATCCAGATTTTAAATCAAACTTTGAAAATATTAATGCATCATGCAGTTTTCCTAACAAATATTTTTATTAGGTATAGGATATCTTATCCATTTTAAGACTTTATTTAGGGGTTTATAATTGATTACCAGCCTTGGAACACCCCTTTCTTGTTCTGAATGTTTATTTACATAGAAGGCTGTACAAGACCAAGGAGATTTTGAATCTCTTATTAAATTTTTATCTAATAAAAATTGAATCTCTTTCATACACAATTTCATATATTGTGTATTCATTTGGCATGGTCTTGCCTTGGTTGAAATTTGATTTTCTTTGAAATCATTTTCATAAGGAAGAGAAACAATATACTTCTTTCTTTCCCAAAATGCATTTGGATGGTCATTACATATTTTTAAACTAAATTGGTTTTCAACTAGTTTTATTTTTCCCTATAATTTAGGGTTTTGTATTTTCTCCTGGATACTTAAAAAAATATTTATTTTTGTAAAAATTTAATTTGATTAATCTTTGCTTGTAAAAGATTTTCTTTTACTTGATTGATTTCTTTTGAAATTGGATTTACAATAAAAGGAAAATATATCTCCTTTCCTTTGAATGATCCAAGGATTCCTTTAGTATCTATATACTTTAAAGGAAATATTTTATTTAAAAATAGGGTTCCAAGTATAACTTGGCTTGTAAGGTTTTTTACTAGTAGGAAACTAGTAGGAATACAAACCTTATCTTGACATATATATGCCCTAGGTATTTTATACTTTATCTGGAGCTTCTTTCCACTAGCTGAGCTAAGAGAATACGAAGTTTTATGAAAGTACTCAGTAGGAATTAATCCTTCTTGAATACAATTTAGATCAGCACCACTATCGACTAGTGCTGTAACTTCTATGAAAAATTTATCACTTATCAGGAGTATTATTCTGATATGCCATTTTTGGGTAGTGATGATTTCTAATAAACTGTCTAAAAATCCTACACTTTCTTGTTACTGTTGAACAATTTGTCTAAAGGATATAGGATTTTTTTAATGTTTCAAGATTTATAACTCTTTTTCACTTCAAATTTTAAGTGATCAATTTTTTTCTTCAAATCCTGTATATCTATAGGTTTTTGAATTTGATTTTTTTCATTTAGATGCCTTTTTAGCTCTGCTAATGAAAAAGGTTTTAAATCCTTTTGTAAAAAACTGGAAGAGGTTTCCCATTCTGTGTTTTTTAGAAACGTTTGATTTATTTTTTCTTGTAAAGAATTGTCATCAATTAGTTTTAGAATGTCTAAAATCTTTTTGTTAGAACATTCAATTCCAATCTTTAGAATTGTGAGACAAGTTGATATAAATCTTTTTCTTTAATATCTGAAGAGTTTTTACAACAATCTTGTTTACAAGCACTGGAACAAGGAACATCTTCCCCTTCTTCTGTAGTATAAAAACTTTCATTTTCTATAACGTTTAAATTTCCATTTTCTGAAAAAGATTGTTCAGATTCTGTTTTAGAGTCTGAGTTTAAAGGAATTTCTGAAATCTTTTCTTTTAATTCTTTATCTTCTAGCTTATTAAGCTTTTTCTTTACCCAGCAAGTCCTTGCTTTATGACCTATTTTGCCACATCTCCTACATTTAATAAGAGGTTTATATGGAGATTTTTCTTCATATTTTCTCTTTCTATCAAGTTTTCTATCTTCTCTTTTCTGGACTTCCTAGGTCTAGAGGTAGACTCTATGCCAAACTGGCTACAAAATTGACCTAATTGTTTCTTCTCATTAAGAGAATGTTTCTTAATCTGTTGGTTTAATTTTATCTCATTACATAAATTTAAACCTTCTTGTACACAGGTTCCTATAAGTTTACCAAATGTGTAGTTATCATAATCAATACTAATATCTTCTTTTCTTAAGGATTTCCTTACTCTTTCTACAAATAAAGAGGGAAGACCATCTATAAACTTAGACTTCCAATGAGAGCTATTTGACTCTGGGAGTTCCATGACTTTACATAGAAATGTATCCTTATACCACCTAAATGAGGTGAGAGTTGGACACCTAAGGTTTTGGAGAAGAGTTCTAATATTTTCAGAATCTTCCGACCACCTTCCTATGAAATGTTCTATAATATTGATGATTAAAGAATAGACAGCATTACTAACCGTATTCCCGTCTTCTTGTTTGATACTATTAAGGATTTTTTTCCTTATCATCTTGAGATAGATAATTATCCCACCAGCCTTTTAGCTGACCTGTAAACCCTGCTATTATCATATTGGCTATGGTTTTTGTGGAATTGCCATTATTTTGGCAGATTGTACTATACATAAGCATTCTATGTACAGTATTATATATTTGGCCTTCTGTATAGCCATCTATGTTCCACTCATAAATCATTTTCCCACTGTAGGAATTATTGATAGCATATTCTTGTTCTTCTAAAAGAACATCCTGAGGTGTACGCCTCGGGTAATAATACTTTCTTTGAATTGGCTTATCAGCAAACTTTGATATTTTCAAGATTTCTTCTTGAATCTTTTGTTTGTAATTTTCTTTATTAATATCAGTCAGTGTATTAATGTGTAAATATTTAAAGGCAATAACTGACTCATTTAAAGTTTTTATTAAACTTTCATCATATTTTGTTCTAAAATCTATAATTAGGTGGTAGTTGTATGCTAGGAGTAGCAACAACTTCCTTTCCTCTTTCTATATTAATTTTTTGCCTTTCTTGGACACTAGATAATATTTTATCTATTTTATTTGATAAATCCTGAAGCTGTTCCCCAAGAATTATCAAATATAAATTATTATAGTTTTGTTGTTTTATTAAAACATTTATATGTAAAATTATTACTGGTAAAGTATCATCTTCCAGTAATTTTGAAAAGCTTGAAAATATTCTTCTTCTTTTCCTATTTTAAAAATAGTATTTGTAGGAGGGAAAATATTCGAAATAGTTTTCCCATTTATTTCAAAATTTCTTTCAAGTACAGAAACTATGGTTTCCGTGTATTTTTCAATAAACAAAGGAACAAAAGGTATAATTTCATTTTTCTTGGTTAAATCTTTGTAATATTCTTCTTTAAAGAACATTTGAGTTTGTTTTTCAAAATTTTTAAAAAACCACTTTCTAAATAATTCCCATTTGGGCTGTTCAAAATCTTTTGAATTATTCTTTCTCACCAACGATCCTGGTGAAAAATTAATTTTTTCTTTAAAATTTTTGTCATTCATAAATTATACAAAACTTATTTCAGACTCGGTTAATTTCGGGTCTATTTTTTCACCTCTGACTATATTATCAGAATCCATTTTTAATCATTCTATTTTTCTTTCAGGATATTCTTCTCTTAGATAAGAAGTAGATACCCTAGAAGGACTCTTCACAGTATACTCTATTGGAGATATGTGATGGTAGTGTGATGATACTGACCTCGAGATTGAAGGCTCATTCTTTATTCTAAAGTTTTCAAATTGTATTTGAACTGTTCTTTCTTTTGATTGAGTAATATTTAATGGATTATGATCCATATATTGTTGTGAGGGGATAGCTTGATCTAATACCCAATTTTCTAGAAAGTTGATTTCTTCCCATTTTATTCTTCTTCTTGTAGTAATATTTGATTTTCCAAAATTAGTTTCTATCACGATGGTTTCATTTAATGGTTTATCTACCATTCTACATCGTGGATTTAAAGTATAAAGAGGTTTATAGTATATCCTGTAACATACACAGATAACCTCTGACCCTTGAGCATAACTATACCCATGAGTTTTAATATTTAAAGTTAAAGCATCTAGTATATTAATATCAGATAGCGATAACTGTAAATTTAGGTATACATTAAAATAAACCGGGTCATGTGCCAGGCTTGATTGAACAATCCCTATCAAAGATTGCTTCCAATCAAAATTTCTAGCATCTCTTAGAGCTGCTACAAAACTTTCAGGTAAACCCTCTAATGTTAAGGGCTTAAAAGCTATTTGAGCGAGGCCAATATGTATAAATTTATATTCTTTTTTATATTTATTTAAATCTTTTGATAATAAAAGTTTTATCATCATATCTTCTTTATTTAAATAAATAGTTTCTTCAGTTGTTTTTACAACTTGTTTTAAACCTAACTTCTCAAAGGTTCCTAATTTATAAATTAGTTTATAATCCATTTTTAGAATTCTCCAATTATTCAATAATTCTAAATTATGAGGAATATCATATTCCTCTTCCATACTGTTTTTTACAGTATCTGTGGTCTTTAATATATTCATAATTTTTATGAATATGACAAGTGTCGAAATACACATAACATAATCTAGATTCAGAAATACCATGGCTCTGATACCAGTTGTTAGCCTGTCAGTCCCCCCAGGGGTATGGAAGTATTAAATTTGGGACATAGTTCCCAGACATAATAACTGATAAAACTCAGTTACAAAGATTTTTAGGGAGTCTTAATTATATTCTTTCTTATTACAAAGATCTTGCAAAAGATACAGCTGTTTTGTATGATAGACTAAAAAAGGATCCAAAACCTTGGTCTATAGAACATACAAAAGCAGTTCAGACCATTAAATAAAAGGTAAAAAACCTTTCTTGTTTAATGATAGCTAACTCACATTAGGAAAAAATTATAGAAACAGATGCTTCTGACACTGGATATGGGGGAATTCTAAAACAAATATCTCCTACTAAGCAGGAACATCTGGTTAGGTTCTATTCAGGAAAATAGAACAATAGCCAAAAGAACTATGCTACTATTGAAAAAGAAATTCTTGCAATAGTCAAATGTGTTTTAAAATTTCAAGATGATTTATACAATTAAAAGTTTTTAATAAAAACAGACTGCCAAGCAGCCAAATATATGTTTAACAAGGATTTTAAACATGATGTTTCTAAACAAATGTTTGCTAGATGGCAATCTCATTTAGCTCCATTTGATTTTGAAATTATTTATAAAAAAGGGACTGATAATAGTCTTCCTGATTTTCTTACCAGAGAATACCTAAATGGCCTACAATAAAAAATCATTAGGACCACTGAAGATGATATTCGAAGATCTTCAAGAAGAAAAAGCTTACTGCTTAATAGCACTTCAAATAGTGAATCAAAGACGCTATGACATTGAAAATGACGGGATTATCAACCCATTAACAAAAATCTATGTTATAGGAAAAATTGAATTAAGAATCATTGGTCTGAAAAGAAGACTAAATGAAATAAAAGAAAAAGAAATTATAATTTCTTGTGGATAATCCATATGATTTAAGTTTTACAGAATGATCCCAAGGGATCGTGGCGGTGGAAGATCTTCCTCTCATAAGGGAAGAGGAAATTCTCGCATTATTTCTCAAAGAGGAAATATGAAGTTGGTGGCTGAAAACATTGGATCAACTCAACCACTTCAGGATCAAACAAAACTCTACATAAAAAGTTCCAAGCCTATAAGGCTACCAAAGAAGAAATCCTTTATAAGGAATTTCTGGCTGGAAAAGCCGTGAGAGAAAATTCTCAAGAAACAACTGCAGCATATGCAAAAACAGTCTCAGACGATTCTGATGATGAAAACTGGGTGAAAATGCCCAAAATAGAAGTCATACTTCTGCTAGAAAATAGAGATCTTAGATGAAAAGATCAACCATAGCTGTTAATAAACAGATACATGGACACAGGATTCTATCCTGTAGAAACATATAAGCCAAGAGCTTATTATGAAAACATTTTGAGAAAAGAATGTTGTGAGATAGTGAATTATCAAGGTTCCAAAAATAAAGGAATCTATTTTAGCAAAATTGTTATCAAACAGATAATATCTGTTGAAGCTTGGGGAGTATCTCCTCTTAAAGAAAGGGAGCTAATACACCCTGAAACTAAAGCCCCAATCAAATATAATTATTGGGATTACAAAAATGCTTTTAGTAAAACATTTTTATATGAAAACCCAGATCATAGGCATTCATGATTTATCAAAATATGCTCAAACATATTTAAATCGGACATTCCGATTTGGTTTTTCCAATGGTGGAAATCATATGGTCAATCAATAAACATTTTACTAGAATTATATAAAAATTTATACGCTCAATGGATTGAAGTATCTCTACATTTGATAGATGCACAAACTAATAATTGTTTTATTGAGACAATGTCTTCATTATACTACTTTGTGGAATTTAGCATTCCATGGATCTGAAAATGGATCCCAGAATCTGGTTATACCAGTGACAACATATATTGCTTAAAAAGAACTTATTATACTAAGTTCTGAAAAAAAAATGCTAATGATTAAAGACGGAGTTCTTGAAAGCCAACAGACAGTGGATTATATCCAAAATGCGATAAGCACTTATGAAGAAAAGATTCATTCAAAGAATAGCAAAGAGCCTCCAAGCCCGTTCAAACATATTGTTCAAAAATCAAGATGATCAAAGGCACTGAGAAAATCAGTGAAAAAGAAATGATGGACTTCTACATGACAGAAGAGAAAAAAGATTTTGTCAAACATTTTAAGGGAAAATCCCAGTCAACAATGTCCATTTCAGATGATGAAACTGAAACTTTCCTACCAGGGGAAGGTCAAGATCAATAAGATCAAGAGGAAGAAGGAGATATCTTATGTCATCCTTATGTCATAAAAGTGACAGAAGAAATGGAAGAAACTCAAAAATCTGAAAATCAGAAAATCAAGGAATCCAAGGCAATAATGAAGCCATAGTCACAAGTCTTCAAAATGGAGTGGCCGATAAAGAAAAATAATTTTCTTCAAAACAGTTGTCCGTATTATCATATAATTGAGGATATTGTTTACTTTTTCTATTTTTAATGTCTAGTAGGGCCTATAATAGGTGCAGAAGTGAATTATTGTGAATATTCGCAACATAATTCGAGTCTCTTTACTCCTATAAAAGGAGGGTTTGTGTTTAGTTAAAGACAGAGTCAATACTACTACTACTAATCTTCTTGTAAACATTTCTTTATAATATTATCTAAAGTTGATCTTTGAAGTTCTATCTGCACAATTTGAGGTATTTTCTTTCTTAAATTTTACAATGATCGCCTCCTATATGGAAGGCTAACTTAACAAGTGTTGGGGTACCATATCATGGTCTAGCCAGAATATCATATATTATTATTAAAAAAAGTCTGGAAACAAGAATGGTGAAAAATTACAGAGAAAGTATGTGGACGGGTCGTAGTCTATCTAAGATACCATTGTGGTGATCGAATTCTGGGGACCTGTTAGCCGATTGAAGCCTAAAATAGCGTGAGGCGTTTAAGGGTCTGACCTTCACTGATCACATATTGGTATCCTGGCTTTAGACTATGTAAAAAGATCCTTTCGGTCCAAACTCTCTAGATTATAACCATGACTGTTTTCTTTATATTTGTTTTAATATATGTTTTATAAATTTATTTAATACTTGCATACCCCTGGGGGCCTGACAGGCCAACAAGTGGTATCAGAGCCATGGTAATTCTGAATCTATATTATGTTATGTGTACTTCGACACTTGTCATATTCATAAAAATTATGAATATATTAAAAACCACAGATACTGTAATTCATAAAAATTATGAATATATTAAAAACCACATATACATATATATATATATATACATATACATATACATATATACATATATACATATACATATATACATGTACATATATATACATATATACATATACATATATATATACATATATATATAGAGAGAGAGATAGAGAGAGAGAGAGAGAGAGAAGAGAGCTGTAGAGAGTGGGTAGATTGAGAGAAAACAATTAATATTTTTTAATACTAAGGACACTTTTGTCATTTGACAACAAAATTTAACAGATTTTTTTACTGGTGTTAATGTAACGGTAGTAAATGATAAGTTTTGAAAACCACAAAATAACTAGGAAGGATTTGAATGGAAATTCAAACAAAATAGAGCAATTGAAAATGGAAGTTTACTCTTTTGTTTTTATTCTTGTTGTGGTTGCTTTTAGCAGTGCCGTTCATATAGCTCCCGATCCGGAGCTAGCTTGAAGTTCGCTTGGATAAAACTCGAAGAAAAACTCTTTCAAAATGACCCGGTTTACAAAAAACCGAACTTAGTAGCGCCGGCTCGGTATGAAAACAAGTTGAACTCGACTCGGTTCGTGACAAGCTGAGCCGGATCGGTTTAGCTCGTTTGTTAGCTCGGATCATTTGTAGTATATATATATATATATATATATATATATATATCTATATATATATATATATATATATATATATATATAGGATGTGGTTCAAACGAGAACCCTTGGTTTTTATGAGAATCCTTTAACCCACTCTCAACCATTGATCAAAATTTGAGTGGTCAAGATCTTTTTCTTCTTTTTTTATTTAATAAGGACAAAATAGTCAATTAAACCACATCTATTACCTACTATTTTCTTTTTCTTTTTTTTATTTAAAACATTTTCCCCTTATTTTTAAAACCTTTATAACTTTTTAATACATTGTTATTTTTTATATAGATTGCATCATTAATTTGGTTATATTTTTCTCGTTAATTCCCATATAATGTTGCAAATTGTATTTTTTTACCCGAATTAGCAAAATTACATCGTGACCTACACTATTGTTACACCATTGTAAAGAAACTTTAATCTTGCACTATAACTAACAGTAGCATCATATAATCTTGCACTACTGTATCAAATTTTTACACCCGATATTAAACCACTCCAATTAACAATAACATCCACATTACGACAACCTAACAACCAAATGACATTACACCATGTTATACTAATATAATCTTTAGCAAAATTGTAACGAAAACATCTACTTACACTGTTAAATACATGATATTACAGCACTCCAACTAAAAGTAGCATAATCATTACAACAACCAAATGACATTACATCAATGTAAACCAATGTAAACTAATGTAAATCAATATTAACAAGTGTAAAACAATTTGTAAAACAAATGTAAAACAAACTAATCGCCATTACACCCGATATTACATCGTTCAAACTAACAGTAATCCCGTCATTACAACAACTTGACAACCAAACGATATTAAATCATGTAACTACGCCACTGTAAGCAAATTTCAAAATTATAAAGAAATTAAATGAAAAAATACACAACTGTAACAAAATTAACCTAATGTAAAACAATCTGTAAAATAATGTAAACCAATTTGTAAACTATTGTAATTACACCACTAATATTTTTTCAATGTAAAACACTTTAACTAAAGAAAAAACAACATTTTGTCTTGTGTGTCTTCTACTACTCTGTAAACATGCGTGAAAACTTGAATGTGAGATTGAAAACTTATTTGGGTTTGTGTTTTGAGAGATAGACTTACTTTTGTGGAAACCCATTTGTAGGTTTTCTTGTTTCCTTCATTTTTAACATAAAACCTCTTCTTCTTTTGAGAGAAAACCCATTTATGGTTGATAAACCCACGGCTGTAGTGGTGTGCTCGTGGTGGTGGAAGAGAGGTTCTAGTGGCTGCAATGGTGGTGAGCACGTGCTATCGGTGGGAAGTCTGTTGGTGGAGGTCGACTAGTGGTGATGGTGTGGAGGTCAACCGATGATGGTGGAAAGGAGTTGTGGTGGTGGCGGTGGCGGTGGTTTGCTCGTGGCGGTCGGTAAAAAACTGCAGATCGGATTGCTTTATCATCAATAAAAATCAAAAGAACATACCTTCTATAGTTTGGATGAGCAAAATTTGAAGATCTGAGAAACAATGTAGAACAAGAAGAGAAAGAAGAAAATGAGAAATGAAGAGAGAAAATTGTAGATCTAGAAAAATTAAATTTGTAAGAAAGAGAAAAAATTGTACTTTTTAAGACATGTGATCTGACAATTAAATTAAAAAGGACAACATCAAAATTATCTATTTACCCCTCAATTCATCTAAACCATTGATTTGAAGTATGTAATATTTAATAATAAATCAATGGCTAGTGTAGGGTTATTGGGTTCTCATAATTTTGAATGGTTCTCATATGAGCTCAATCCTATATATATATGTATATATATATGTATATATATATGTATATATATATAACATATATAATTGCATTTGCTCATTTGTTAAGAAAATAAAATATTTTTGTAGCTACTTTATGTCAAACTATTAAACTATAATGTTAGTAGTAGATAGTTTTATGTGATGTTTCTATATATTTGTATACTAGAATGAATTATTCAAGCATAGTTTTAATTTATTTACTAAAAATAGACTACTAAAGGTATGTAGTTTTGCGGGTTTTGTTTGTTCGATTTAGATTTAATGAAATTATTTGTTCTTTGTTGAAGTTAAACTTAGTTTCTTTAAATTGATATATAGAGTTAATTTTATTTTTAATTTTGATTTTTTTATAAAAGTAATTATTTTCCTTTAAAAGTCTAAAAACATTAATTCAAATCCAAAAGTTTCATCAATTATTTTATTTTCAGTTCAAACGTTTAATTATTTTGGATTAAAGTTGAAACAATTGATAAAACTTTTGGATTAAAATTGAAACAACCTATGAAACTTTTAAATATAAGTTGATGTCTTTATTTTTTGGAAGAAAATAATTATTTTTGTCAAATCTCAGAAAGTAAAATCAAATTGAACTTTAATTTATATTTTATGAAACTTGATATAAACCAGTTATGAGTTATTTAGTATGTTGAATTTATTTTTATTTAATTTTTCGATTGTGTTTATGAAATAAAAACCGAACCAAAACGAGCCGAGCCGAGCAAACTCGGTTAAAAACCTAGTCTAGCTCGAGCCCGGGTTTTCATCTCAGTTTAAAAACTGAACCGAGCCAAGCTGACTCGGTTTAAATTAGAGCCAAATTAGAGCTTGCCCTGACCCAGCTTGGTTCGGGTCGTGAAAAGCCCAAGCTTTTAACGTAAAAATAGAAACCAAGAAAATGTAAATCTTTTTGTATTTGAGAAATCTACATCATGACCAGTTCCTATATTAATAATCTTGATAGCTAAAACAAACGAATTTTTCTTCACTTTCTAGAAAAATAAAGAGAGTGAAATGCACGCTATTCTTTGTTGACATTTGAGCCTCTTAACATCGCCTTCACAACTTTAAAGGTAGAAGGATCGATTATTATTTATTTGTATAATGAAAATTATGAAGATTCAAAGATAATGGTCGCAGACGAGTCCTTTGCTTTCATAAGTCACTATAAGCATCGTCGGGTCGTCTAATGCTCTTTCAATATGTTTTCTTGCTGGACAACCTCTCAAACTGCTACACTTGTAATAACCCCTAAAATCAATAAAACAAATATTAAGTATAAGAATAAGAATACTATTTGGAACATCATTATTGTATAATAATTAATAAAATTATGTTACATTTAGATGTAATTATTTTACACGCACTATATAAGTTCATTCAATATACATACAACATACATCAATTATAAGTAGATAAACGCAGAAATAACGAAAAAACATAGGTACAAATGTTTTTGTGAAATTGTAATTAATTTTTTTATTGAATAATTACAATGATAATAAAAATAAGAGGTGTAATTAAGTAACAATTTATATAAGTAATCCAAAATTAAACCGCATAACATTATTAAACTAGCTATAATCCAAGTCGCGTGTTGCGCGAGATTTTGATCTATAATAGCAACACGTGTTTGGTGGCGGACTTGACGGTTACACGTATAAAACGCGACATCCACTACAAATATAATTACAGTTTTATCGGTAAAAATCTATTTCGTTATAGACTCAATGAAAACACATTTATATAATTCCAATGTATTACTAAGGCTCAGTCTTCATCACAACCTTAACGTTTAGTTTACAACACTAACACCCCTGGGAACAACAACCGGAACAAAGAGGCACGACCATAGAAGCGCAACACAAAAGATTAAAATTCAGGGGCCAAGATCGTATCGTATACATGAGTGTTTTCGACAATATATGTAACAGAAGGCTCAGAAGTATAGTTCACAATGGCTGCGACATGTTCCATCGCCTCGCCATAACAATGAACACCGATCGAAACTTGTTTCCTCATAGCCATTCAATCTTTGAGTTCATGGTTCATATATGTCAAAATCCATTATCATGACTTTTTCTGCCCTCTCAAATGAGTGTAATTGTCTCGGATAAACATAGGTGCATCGTCATCAACACAGTATTGCCATTTACATCTAGGGCACAAGACCCTAAACAAAGCCATAGAAGCATAAACAGGAGCAAACATGCAAAACCCAAGTGGCAAGATTCATAAACCCATCAGTCCACAGATAATCATAAGATATATTCAATAACCCAAAACAAAACCAAAGGGATGCACAGGTTAAGAACCATAATGTCTCAGATGTTTTGGCGATCACCATCATCGATGAAGTAATATCAATTTTACAAAAAGACATGACAGAGAGAGCCGTAGGGTGCCTTTGGTCAGCAACCGAAACCAACCCTTATCAACACCACTAAAGAAACCCAAAAATCATGGTAAAAGAGAACCGCATGGTAGGAAACAACCCAAGGTGGAGAACAACCACCAAACACAACCCAACGCACCGGTCGAGGTTCTCCGGAGGTAGGTGGGGGTAATCGCACTATCCAAACAGCGGTGGCGCTTGCGTGACGTAGTCGAAGGTTGTAGCAGGACAACCGTCTTTCTATCTCAAAACAAAAATTAAAGGACAGAGGGGTGAAATGGAGCGACAGGGGAGAGAGATGGTGACAACCAAAGGCCGGCGTTCCACGTTAAGCAGGCGGTGGAGACCATGAGATCCACAACCTCCGACCGCCTCTTCACCAAGGGAGAAGGTCGGCGACATAGGCGGGAGGCGGGCGGCGACCATTCGCCTCTTCGGCACCACCGACCACCGTAAAGTCACCACCATGCACCACCTGCTTCCATTGTAAAACAACCAGCACACATCCATAGCTCTTCAGTCTTGAAAGAACTTATAAGGGGTGAAGTAGGTGGGTGCATCTCTGTAAGGCCCCGTTCCCGGGCACCTCACAGTTGGTCATTCACAGCATAAAATATACATATTACAAGTTAAGCAGCGGAATTATGTCTAACAAAAACATTCATTCATTATAAAAACTGTTGTTAAGCAATACATTCTAGTTTCTAAGTCACAAAATATTTAATTGAATGAATTACAGAACAACAGTATCGTCAAAGCAAAATGGATGTCAGTCTTCCCGCCAAGTAGCCACCCCTGTGTGCCATCCTCAGCAACACTACCTGTGAACTGGAAAATACATAAAAGTCAGCGTTGCTGAGTGAGTTCTAGTTTTATAGTTAAAATACTTTATTTTTCGTTCAAAAACCATTCCTCATTTGTCACAAGTGATCATACATCGTACGTACACATAGGTAATACTTTTATTATCTTCATCATCGTTTAATTCGTACTTTTATCATTCCTCTTTAATTAAACTGTGAGTCTTTTGCAACACCAAGTCGCTCACCTCTAAGCCAACCACAAAGATTGACCTACATTCCTGTGAGTCTTTTGTGACACCAAGTCACTCACCTCTAAGCCAACCACAAAGATTGACCTACATTCCTGTGAGTCTTTTGTGACACCAAGTCACTCACCTCTATATCAATCTCAAGGATTGATCCTGTGTGCATCCTTCGGGGTAGCGAACCCGCATCACAGTTGAGCTAACACCTGCCAGGGGTGTGCACCTCCATTCATTTGCTTGCAAGTCTTTCGTTCATTCGTTCACGTTCCATTCCTCTTTATCATTAATCTTTCACTTTATTAATGATAATAATTATTGATCATGATTATTCCACATAGAAACATACAGTATTATTATTAATAAGTATAATAATAATAATACTAATAATATTATAAATAATATTATTCATACTCTTAATAATATCCCTAATCATAATATTAATCATAATATTAAGAAAAAGGATATTATTACATTCAAACATCATCATACATTTACCACCATTCATAGCATCATGCCATACCTAACAATATTTTATTAATAATATTGTTAACATTAATAATACACTGATAATAATATCAGTAATAATGAGGGTTAATCATACTCATCATTATATGCATGAGACATGATCATTTATTAACCCTAGTCAATCCTGGTAAAAACCTCGAACTTCGGTATTTCAGGAATTTCCTGAAAAATTCTAAGTATCCTAGGCGTTTGAGCCCTGTTGGGCGTATAAGCCCTCTGGCCGTATGAGCACTATCGGGCGTAAGAGTACTGCTGGACTTTTCATTTTACACTTAGAATTATTTGGTCATACGACCACACTGTTGGTCGTATGAGCACTATTGGTCGTACCATTCCCCAGACTTAGAAATATATTCCGATCATACGACCACTGTTGGTCGTATGAGTCCTGTGGGTCTCATACTTAGAAAATTTCACATTGTCATACGACCACTGTTGGTCGTATGAGTCCTATTGGACTCAACACTTAGGAATATAATCTTGGTCATACGACCACACTACTGGTCGTATGAGTCCTATTGGACAACAACACTTAGAAACATAAATTGGTCATACGACCACACTACTGGTCGTATGAGCACTGGTGGACTTATCAACCTGCATTTATTTATTCTTAAGTCCAAATTTCAGTAGTATTAGTAACCTGTTCAGATATCTAAGCCCCAAACATCAAAATGCCTAGTTCTAAACATACCTACATGATTCTTAGGCATAAATCTAACATAATCATGAACATGCATACAATCATTTCATACGGGTATCATCCCAAACTTTACAAAAACATATATATATGCATTTCCAGCCCCAAAACGTTTAAAAATCAGTAAAAAGGGGTCTAGAACTCACCTTTGTTGCCTTCTTCAAATGTCATACTCTTCACCTGAGCCTCCTCAACTGTTCTAACACCTAGAACACACACACCACACCACCCGAACACACAAGACACATTTATAAGCTCACATACGGTTCTAGAATCATCTAAACTTCAAAAAAATTCGAGATTTCTTACCAAAAACTTCGAATTCTCCTTCTTTCTCTTTTTAAAACTCGAATTCTGCTTTCTCTCTCTGAAATTTCCGAAGAAGGTAGTGATGTGAAACAAGGGTGGGCGGCCATACCACCTTTTTGTGCCAAATAAATATAAACTTTGCATATTTGGCACTTTTGGCCCCTTCACTTTGGTTGACTTTTGTTTCTTTCTCTTTTTCCTTCTTTTTCTTTCTCCTTCTTTTATTTTCTTTTTAAAAGAATATACGGGTGTTACAAGTCCACCCCCCTTATATAGGTTTCGTCCCCGAAACCTGTTATTCTTCAAACAGCTGTGGGTAGTGCTGTCTCATCTCTTCTTCAGTCTCCCACGTAGATTCGGATCCCTTCCTGTGCTTCCACTGTACACGCACAAGAGGAACCACTTTATTCCTCAACCTCTTTTCTTTACGGTCAATGATTGCCACTGGTTGCTCCACGTAGTTGAGCCGTTCGTCTACTTCAATATCCTCCAGTGGTACAACCATGTCTTCATCAGCTAAGCACTTCCTCAGATGAGATACATGGAATGTGGGATGAATTCCACTTAATTCGTCTGGCAATTCGAGTCGATAGGCCACCTCTCCTACTCGTGCGATAATTCGGAAAGGTCCTATGTACCTTGGGCTTAGCTTACCTCGTTTCCTGAATCTAATGATTCCCTTCCAGGGCGAGACCTTCAACATGACTCGGTCACCGACCTTGAACTCTATCGGTCTTCGCCTCTTGTCAGCATACGACTTTTGCCTATCTTTCGCCGCCTTCATAAAGGCTTTGATCTTTTCTAATTTCTCAGTCGTTGCTTCAATCACCTCAACACCTCCCAATTCCTTCTGCCCAATGTCTCCCCAACATACGGGCGTCCTACACCTCCTACCGTATAGCATCTCGTATGGTGGCATGCCAATACTGGCATGATAGCTATTGTTGTACGAGAATTCTGCTAACGGCAGGTGGTCGTCCCAACTTCCTCCAAAATCGATCACGCACGCCCGAAGCATGTCTTCGAGTGTTTGGATCGTCCTCTCAGACTGACCGTCCGTCTGAGGGTGATATGCTGTACTAATGTGTAGCCTCGTCCCCATCGCATCATGAAATCTCTTCCAAAACTTGGAGGTAAACCGGGTGTCGCGATCAGATACAATAGACACCGGCACACCATGACGAGCTACAATTTCTTTGATGAACAGATCCGCCAATCTTTCAGATGAGTACGTTTCACGGATCGGTAGGAAGTGGGCACTCTTTGTCAAGCGGTCAACTATCACCCATATGGCATCATACCCTTTCGGGGTACGTGGTAGCTTCGTGATGAAATCCATGGTGATATGTTCCCACTTCCATTCGGGTATATCCAACGGTTGGATCTTCCCGTAGGGTTTCTGGTGTTCCGCCTTCACTTGTAAGCAAGTCAAGCACTTACTTACGTACTCCACTACGTCACGTTTCATGCCCGGCCACCAATAGTCTTTCTTCATATCGTGGTACATTTTGGTAGCACCGGGGTGAATGGAGTATCGTGTCTTATGGGCTTCGTCCATAATCCTTTCACGTAGATCCCCGTATCGAGGAATCCACATTCGCCCAAATCGGGTCTTAACACCTAGAGTGTTCTCACCCAATTCCGTCACTAGACCTCTCATCCTTTCGGAGTTAAGACGATCTTCTTTCAAAGCCTCATCTTGAAACTCCTTAACCTGTGTCATCACGTCGGAGGTCATAATCAACTGATAAGCCTTCACCCGGATCGGCTCAGGCCTTTCTTTTCGGCTAAGGGCATCAGCCACCACATTGGCTTTGCCCGGGTGGTAATGGATCTCACAGTCATAATCTTTTATCAGTTCCAACCACCGCCTCTGCCTCATGTTTAGATCCTTCTGCTCGAAGAAATACTTCAAGCTTTTGTGGTCAGTGAAGATTGTGCACTTCGTCCCGTATAGATAGTGCCGCCAAATCTTCAACGCAAAAACCACCGCGGCTAATTCTAGATCGTGTGTGGGATAGTTGACTTCGTGGGTCTTCAGCTGTCGGGATGCATAGGCTATTACCCTTCCACGTTGCATCAACACGCAACCTAGCCCAGAATAGGATGCATCCGAATAGACCACCAAGTCTTCATTTCCCTCGGGCAAAGTCAAGACAGGAGCTTGTGTTAGTCTCGTCTTTAATTCCTCAAACGCATCCTCCTGTTCTCGACCCCACACGAACTTTACATCCTTGCGAGTTAATTTTGTCAAATGTGAGGCTATCTTGGAGAAGTCTTGAATAAATCTCCTGTAATAGCCCGCCAATCCCAAGAAGCTACGAATCTCGGATGGCGTCTTTGGTGATTTCCATTGCATCACAGCCTCCACCTTCGCTGGGTCCACCATGATCCCCTCTGCATTCACCACGTGACCTAGAAATTGTACCTCGCGTAACCAGAACGCACATTTGGAGAACTTAGCATACAGTTTCTCCCTTCTCAAAGCCTCCAACACTTCCCGAATGTGGCCGGCATGCTCTTCTTCGCTCCTTGAATAAATCAGAATATCATCGATGAACACAATCACTGATTTATCTAACATTGGCCGACACACCCGGTTCATTAAATCCATAAAAGCAGCTGGCGCGTTGGTCAACCCAAAAGACATGACGAGGAACTCGTAGTGACCATAGCGCGTACGAAAAGCTGTTTTAGGAATGTCTTGCTCCCTCACTTTCAATTGATGGTAGCCAGATCGAAGATCTATCCTCGAGAACCAACTGACACCCTGGAGCTGATCAAACAAGTCATCGATCCTTGGTAAGGGGTATCTGTTCTTCACCGTCAGCTTATTCAGCTCACGGTAGTCGATGCACATCCGCATACTACCATCCTTCTTCTTTACGAATAGAACCGGAGCACCCCAAGGTGAGATACTCGGTCGAATAAACCCCTTATCCAGCAGCTCCTGCAACTGATCCATCAACTCTTTCATCTCCGTCGGAGCCAAGCGATACGGTGCTTTTGCGACAGGTTGGGCACCCGGTATCAGGTCGATCTGGAACTCGATCTCTCGGTCAGGTGGCAATCCCAATAAGTCTTCGGGAAACACGTCTGGAAAGTCACACACCACTGGCACATCGCATAGCTGTGGTGTTGGCGTCTCTACATTCTTTACATAACATAAGTAGGCGCTACATCCGCGCCTCATACACTTTCCCGCCACCGCCATCGAGATCACCTTCGGAATCGTCGTAACTCGATCGCCATAAATTGTCACCTGTCTTCCGTCGGTCGCCGTCAGTCTAATCATCTTCTTTCGGCACACGATATTCGCTTCATAGGTTGCTAACCAGTCCATCCCTAACACTACATCAAATCCTCCTAGGGGCATCACATGTAATCTAGCAGCAAACCTATGGCCTTCTAACTCTATGGCACAGTCCTCTATCACATCGGTAACTCTAGTGGACTTACCAGTAGCAGTTTCTACATCAAAGGGCTCATCAATGCATTTACTACTAGCAGATAATTTAGCACAGAAAGTAGCAGAAATGAAACTCCTACTAGCACCAGAATCAAATAACACAGAAGCAAGAGTTTGATTTACTAGGAACGTACCTGATACAACATCGGGGTCCGTCCTAGCCTCCTCTCTGGTCATGGTGAAAGCTCTGGCGCTCGCCCTCTGCCCTTCAGTTCCGGCCGTCTTCTTTCCCCCGGAACTCTCAGCCCTTGGCTTCCTGCAATCCCTGCTCATATGGCCCGCCTCACCGCAGGTGTAACACCTCAGATCCTTACAATCCTTCAGCATATGACCCGGCTTCCCGCACTTGAAACACACGTTGAGCCCCGATTTGCACTCACCCGTATGCTCCTTCCCGCACTTGCCACACCTTTTGGGCCTCGAGCTTGATGACCCCACCCTTCGGTCATCCACTTTCATCCTTTTATTGTTCGGAGTAAAACCGCCACGCCCGAACCGTTTCCCATTCCAGTTTCGGTCACCACCACCAGTCTTCTTCACCTCCGCATCCGCTACCTTTCTCTCATCGTAGAGCCTCCCAGCCAAATCTACTGCCGACCTAAAAGTGCTTGGTCGTGCAGCAATCAAATGCCTACGAATATCGGCTGGCAGTCCCTGAATGTACCGGTTAATCTTGCGAGATACCGGTGTCACTTGGTCTGGCACCAGCCTTGCCATCTCATTGAACTTGGCAGTGTATTGCTGGTGGTTCATGGTTCCCGCCTCGAGTTGTAGAAATTCCCTCTCAATCTTATCCAGTTCCCTGTGAGGACAGAATTCCTCAATTACCAGCTTCTTCAACTCGGACCACTTCATCTTGCTTATGGCCCTGCTGCCCTCAGCCTGGACAATATTGTCCCACCAACATAGGGCTGAGTCAGTAAAGGAGTGGGTGGCAAACTTCACCTTCTGATCTTCCCGGCACTCACTGATCTCGAGTACCGCCTCCATCTCCCTTACCCACCGATGGGCAGCCGCAGCATTGCCATTTCCATCAAAAGTCGGGGGCCTGCACCTCTGGAATGCCCCGTAATTGCATCCCTTGGTTGTCACCCCTACCACATCATCTTCCTCTTCATCAGATACTACTATCTCTGGATCTGGTCGTTCCTCTCCTCCCTTGCTTTCCTTCCCAGTTGACCCTCTCCTATCCTCCTTCTCCTTCCTTTCCTCATTCCTCACAGCACGAATAACATCAGTCACCACAGATGGCATAACTGCCTGCAGGACTTGGTGTACCTCATCAGCAATCGCCTCCCTAGCTGAGGCATTCAGGCTCGCATTCTCGGTTTCTTCATTCCGGTTAGGAACCTCAGGGTTCACAGGAGTCGTCTCAGGAGCTTTAGTACTGTTCCTAGTCGTACGCGGATGACCTCTACCTCTAGCAGCCTTAGAAGGTTTCTTCCCAGCCATTCTCCTATGCACTATAAGATTCAAACACTAAAACAGTCATTCAAGGAATAGCTCAGTTTATGTCAAGTATAGTAAGTCCCTAATTACAGTGGCCAGTTGTGATTAGCCACTTACTTTACTCTTCACACCCCAAGCACTTCCTATCCTGACTACATCAGCATCTAAATCTATTAAGAACACATAAATCACATAGCACACGCACATAACATTGATTAACTTTTAAGAAAAGCAATACCTGATGGCACATGGCTACTCGGGCTGACATCCCTCTTTCCGTCCCATTCTCAGTTTAAGTTAAGGTTTATTTTTGAAAATTTACCCGTTTCACTTAAACTTTAGCTCTGATACCAACTTGTAAGGCCCCGTTCCCGGGCACCTCACAGTTGGTCATTCACAGCATAAAATATACATATTACAAGTTAAGCAGCGGAATTATGTTTAACAAAAACATTCATTCATTATAAAAACTGTTGTTAAGCAATACATTCTAGTTTCTAAGTCACAAAATATTTAATTGAATGAATTACAGAACAACAGTATCGTCAAAGCAAAATGGATGTCAGTCTTCCCGCCAAGTAGCCACCCCTGTGTGCCATCCTCAGCAACACTACCTGTGAACTGGAAAATACATAAAAGTCAGCGTTGCTGAGTGAGTTCTAGTTTTATAGTTAAAATACTTTATTTTTCGTTCAAAAACCATTCCTCATTTGTCACAAGTGATCATACATCGTACGTACACATAGGTAATACTTTCATTATCTTCATCATCGTTCAATTCGTACTTTTATCATTCCTCTTTAATTAAACTGTGAGTCTTTTGCAACACCAAGTCGCTCACCTCTAAGCCAACCACAAAGATTGACCTACATTCCTGTGAGTCTTTTGTGACACCAAGTCACTCACCTCTAAGCCAACCACAAAGATTGACCTACATTCCTGTGAGTCTTTTGTGACACCAAGTCACTCACCTCTATATCAATCTCAAGGATTGATCCTGTGTGCATCCTTCGGGGTAGCGAACCCGCATCACAGTTGAGCTAACACCTGCCAGGGGTGTGCACCTCCATTCATTTGCTTGCAAGTCTTTCGTTCATTCGTTCACGTTCCATTCCTCTTTATCATTAATCTTTCACTTTATTAATGATAATAATTATTGATCATGATTATTCCACATAGAAACATACAGTATTATTATTAATAAGTATAATAATAATAATACTAATAATATTATAAATAATATTATTCATACTCTTAATAATATCCCTAATCATAATATTAATCATAATATTAAGAAAAAGGATATTATTACATTCAAACATCATCATACATTTACCACCATTCATAGCATCATGCCATACCTAACAATATTTTATTAATAATATTGTTAACATTAATAATACACTGATAATAATATCAGTAATAATGAGGGTTAATCATACTCATCATTATATGCATGAGACATGATCATTTATTAACCCTAGTCAATCCTGGTAAAAACCTCGAACTTCGGTATTTCAGGAATTTCCTGAAAAATTCTAAGTATCCTAGGCGTTTGAGCCCTGTTGGGCGTATAAGCCCTCTGGCCGTATGAGCACTATCGGGCGTAAGAGTACTGCTGGACTTTTCATTTTACACTTAGAATTATTTGGTCATACGACCACACTGTTGGTCGTATGAGCACTATTGGTCGTACCATTCCCCAGACTTAGAAATATATTCCGATCATACGACCACTGTTGGTCGTATGAGTCCTGTGGGTCTCATACTTAGAAAATTTCACATTGTCATACGACCACTGTTGGTCGTATGAGTCCTATTGGACTCAACACTTAGGAATATAATCTTGGTCATACGACCACACTACTGGTCGTATGAGTCCTATTGGACAACAACACTTAGAAACATAAATTGGTCATACGACCACACTACTGGTCGTATGAGCACCGGTGGACTTATCAACCTGCATTTATTTATTCTTAAGTCCAAATTTCAGTAGTATTAGTAACCTGTTCAGATATCTAAGCCCCAAACATCAAAATGCCTAGTTCTAAACATACCTACATGATTCTTAGGCATAAATCTAACATAATCATGAACATGCATACAATCATTTCATACGGGTATCATCCCAAACTTTACAAAAACATATATATATGCATTTTCAGCCCCAAAACGTTTAAAAATCAGTAAAAAGGGGTCTAGAACTCACCTTTGTTGCCTTCTTCAAATGTCACACTCTTCACCTGAGCCTCCTCAACTGTTCTAACACCTAGAACACACACACCACACCACCCGAACACACAAGACACATTTATAAGCTCACATACGGTTCTAGAATCATCTAAACTTCAAAAAAATTCGAGATTTCTTACCAAAAACTTCGAATTCTCCTTCTTTCTCTTTCTAAAACTCGAATTCTGCTTTCTCTCTCTGAAATTTCCGAAGAAGGTAGTGATGTGAAACAAGGGTGGGCGGCCATACCACCTTTTTGTGCCAAATAAATATAAACTTTGCATATTTGGCACTTTTGGCCCCTTCACTTTGGTTGACTTTTGTTTCTTTCTCTTTTTCCTTCTTTTTCTTTCTCCTTCTTTTATTTTCTTTTTAAAAGAATATACGGGTGTTACAATCTCCTAGTTGTACCTTATGCATCGCAGATGCTAAGCACTGTTCAAGAGAGACATAGAGATGAGGGAGCAAGAGAGGCGGTGGCAAGACCACAATAGCGCTGTTAATGGCTAGAAGACCGCCACCTGCTCCACCTCAACCACATAAAGGAGGCAGAGCGGCAACAAGCTCCATTGCCACCACAACAGTCAAAATCGGTGATACAGAGATCCAACCAAACCGTCAGCATAACCATCGCCTTTGCCACCGTGAACAACAACGACAAGGTCGGTGCAAAATACCGTTGTGGACCTAGGCGGAGTTCTCTCTCCGCCTCAACTGCAACTCTCTCTAAAACCTCTCTCTCTCTCTTAAAAAGAGAACGAGACAACATTGTATATAAGCCAAACCTAAATCACGGTTGTGCATCGGAGGAGAGGCGGAGCGGCAAGAGAGGTCTGGCGGCCCTCCAACACAGCCACACCGCCACCACCTAACATCTGCTCCACTTAAAAGACAAAGCACATAACCCGAGGAGAAAGACGAAATACCGAAAGTACCCAAGCTACTGACATGAGGCCACATACTAACACCTAAACAGTTCGTAAACCACCTGGCATTGGAGCACTGTTCATTCCATTCGTTTATTAACATATAGGGTAATTAGTGACTTCTTTATTCTAATTTTTAAACGGCAAATATGAAACTACTAAACTAAATCATCTTAAACTACTAATGATAATTAGCCCAATTGGTTAAGCTTAGATACCCATGATATGTAAATAAATGAAGGTCATGGGTTCAAGTCTCATTCTAAGCAAAATAATCAGAGTTGAGTCAAGAGATTTTCTCAGTAATGGGTTTCCTCCTGAGGGGGTTGGGGGTGCGGTCCTGGCCGGAAAACGAATAGACGGGCCCGGTTAAAATAACACATATTTTTCAAAGCGGAGACGAACATTAATCGTTAAAAAAGTCATCTTAAACTGGTTTTTGCCAAACTTAAACACGTGTCGATGTTAAGAAAATTTTACATCTAACAACTCGCCTACAGCCTAGGCGGCATTTATTGTAATTACTCTATTATTAATAAAGATGGGGAATGAATAGTACCCAGGGTTAGAATTGTACTTTCACTTATTTCGTTTGGTTTCTCTAGAGCTTATGTAACCCCTTTATCTCAGAGAAAACCTTTTCCGTTCATGTGACCGGTGATTCGAATCACCAAGAGGAGAGGTTGAGTGGGCGACTAGGTTTCTTAGTTTTCAATCACTCATGAACCCTAGGCGGCGGTGTCGTGGCGGAGATTCATCGGCTCTCTATACGTAAGGGTTTTTTAGCCGGAAAATGACGCATTTGAACCCTAGGTGGTAGTGGTGTGGGGTGACGCCGCTGTGGTAGTCTTGGAGGGTACGTAGATGCACTCCGCGTTTCTAAGCTGAGGTGCTTTGGTATATGTTCATATTATTAGTCACTATTTCTCACCTGCTAGAAACAATGGGATGATACGTTGCGGGTCCTGATTCCCCTCCATTACAGCTAACACTCCTTTTTCTCTTCTTTTAAAATGATAAACTTTTGAAAATTAGTTATTGTTGTTTATGGGTGTGTTTTAGTTATGCTAATTTCCACCTGAATTGCATGGGTTTTTAAGGATTCATGGACCAAGATTTGTAAGTAATCACGAGGACAATTGTTTATGTGTTGTGATTATTCAAAATTGTATAAAGTGGTAGGAAAGTTTACAAGAAGGAAGAATTATGAGTATTTTATATTATCCAATTGGTAAGTTACCCTTTTGTTAAATTAGTGTAATCTCAAATCAAGCAGATCTTATGTGGTAATATAGTAATATATATAGTTCTTCACAAATTGAGACATTACAATGCTTCTTTGAATTTGGCACACTTACACATTTTAATATGTTATATCAGAAGGTCAAACAGTGATTTGGTTTATTTTCATGCTCTTTAACAAAGAAATGCCCTATTTCACCTTTATGTTTTTGCTTCTAATTATTGGTCTGATTGATTATGCAATATAGCTATGTCATAGAGTCATACAAATGTATGTGAATATATATATATATGTGGTTCTTTATTTGCTTTGATTTTTAATATTGATATTTTGGATGATAATGAACATATAAACATTCTTATAACGTATTCTTTTAAATGCAAAAATAAAAAGTTGTTATCATACTCAATATTGTCAATTCCATTCTAATATCAAAATGGAATTTACTAAGGTTTTCATGGATATGTTGTATTTGGTTTCGATTTGAGGTTATTAGTTAGATTATATTGTATTTGGTTTTGATTCTTTTGTGGATTATGCATTTCATCTGCCTATTAAAGGGATTATGATTGAGGTTATTGGTTAGATTATAGATCTGGGCCTACAAGGAAATTATGTCGATTAAAAAAAGCTACGTCAAAGTGTCGATGGCTTTTTTGGCATCAACAAGGGCGTTGTACAAAAGGAATTTCTTTGTAGGATTCATAATCAAAATCAGCAGCATAGTTATCTATCATGACTATGATATAAGTTTATAGATTTAAGTATATGCACTTATACAAAAAGTTTAAACACGGTTCACATATTGATAATGTTTAATGCCTAGAAAGAATCTCAACATGGTGAGTACACTCTTTGCTATTTTTATTTCTTTAAAAAAAATTAATCGGTTGCACATTGGGCATCAAACATATCAAAAGTATTTAAGATCTATTAAATTTGATCCGGTCTCAAACCTCATAATAAATCAAAACCCATTGTACTTTTAAACTAAACAACCCCCTGAGTGCAAAAGAAAGTGAACATATGTAGACAGAAGCTAAATACACAACTTTAATCTCATTTTGATTCATACACAACAGTCAACTATAACTAAAAAAGATTGTGCCAATTTATTCTAGTTTTACGTCATCAATCTAAGCCTAAGTCAACACCTTAAAGTTGGTTTTTAAGGCTCTTATTTTCGTGTACATGACCTGAAGGTATCACCTATACATGAGAACTTTGCAGTTGCACACTGGCGACACAGGTACGCTTTCATAAAAGTGGTGTGGGTAATGAGTTTGTGTTTAAATACCTTTTTTTTGCGAGTCAAAATAGGAAAAATGTTGTAACAAAACGATTTAAGAGGTAGTCAAAAGCCTGCTTTGTTTGTATTAATTCATTGCAAACTTTCTTAATCTGAACAAACTATTTCTTTTTTAATGCATGTGTAAAGTTGTGTTGCAGATTGGTCTCCTGGGGTTACTGATTCTATATGTGGGCATTGTATCATGTGAGAAGTGTGTGCATATGTTTAATCTATCTATTGAGTAGATGTTACTGTTTTTTCCGAGTCTACAATTGTGTCTTTGGGTAAATTATACTGGATTTAGTTTAAAAGGTCCTTTCAAGTCTTCTTCATGTTTTTTCCGAGTCTACAATTGTGTCTTTGGGTAAATTATACTGATTTAGTTTAAAAAGTCATTTCAAGTCTTCTTCATGCTCCTTTGCTTTTGAGTCTACTTCTGTTGAGGATACTTCTATTGGGATTATGTTTAACTAATAAATGGTTATTCCTACTGTTGCTTTAAATATAAAGCTACTAAAGTCGTGTTGTAGTGAGTCTATTTCATTTTGCTTAGGTGCTAATTTGAGTAATATTTAGACTATTGATGGCAAAATATTTTTTCCTTTTAACACAAAGGTAGTGCAAACAGATCTGCACCTCTCAGTTATGAAAGGAAGTTCAAACTTCAAACCCATTATTTGATCATCAATCCTCTTAAATCTTTTCTTTCTGCAACATAATCCATTATTTTAAGAATTGTATTTTTTATTTTGAATTTATTTCTCTGACATTTCTTAATTAATAATAAGGTTGTGATTGAGAAAGTTAGAGGTTTTGGGTTGTTTGAAATTGTTTGAATGATGCAGATCTAATATGGACCAAATCGAATCCCCCGCGGCAACGCGCGGGTGGATAAAACTAGTTAATAATAAATGTTAAATGTATTGAGTTAGAAAATTCAAAGCCTACGTTATCAATGAAGACACGAGTGTTAGTTGACTTTTTATAAATCGTTGACTTTTTATAAATCGTTGACTTTTGTCTTTAACTTCTGAAAGTCCACTAATCCTTGTGTTTATAGATATACTAGCTCTAGTAAACTCGTGTAATACACGAGTTGAATAAATAAAATATTAAATTAAATAAAAATTATTAATTATAAAATGATAGACTAAAACATGATATGATTGAAATTATGTATAAGTAATAGTTATAAGTAATAAAATAATAATATAAAATTTTTAATTTTTTTATTTTTCAAAGATAAATCAGACATTTTGTTTTAAAACAACATTACAGTTTTTTTTTAAATTTCCTTACTATAAATCCCTATTTTAATTATTTTTGTTTTATTAAAAAATTACTTTAAAAACTAATTTTAAAATATTACGTAAAAATAATTTTATTTTTTAGAAAAAATTTTTGTATAAAAAACTATCTATATAGAAATAACATTAATAAAAATTTATCTTTCTTAATTTATTAAAAAACTAATTATAATATAAAAATAAATAGATAATATTATTAGTAATTAATATGATTATTTAATAGGAGAGAGAAGCGGGAAAAATTTGATTGAATTGAATGTAGTGTTTACACGTGGCATTAGATGAGTCAAAAAAGTGACACGTGGCAACTATAGTTACCCTTTTATTAGAGTAGTGAGATTTTTAGATCTCTACATTAAACAATTTATATTAATACTATATATTTTTAATTAATGAAAACTTATATTAATACGAGGTTAGTCTCCATATATATACGGATTAAATAAATAAAATATTAAATAAATAGTAATAAAAATCTATACATTAAAAAAATCATACTTGAAGATTAAATATGAATATAATTACGTATAAATAACTACTTTAAATAAATAAACAGTAATGTATATTTCTTAAACTTTTGTTTTATAAAACAACTGTGAGTTTTAAATATTTTGTTTTAAAAAATGATTTAAAAAATTCATTGTATTTTGTATTTTATAAAATTTTTATTTTGAAAAGTCTGTTTTTAATTAAAAATAGATTTTTAATTTATTAAATTGTATATGTTTTAATTTGAAAAAGATATAGTAATATTATAGTATTCAATATTATTATTAACAATAGAGAAATGAGATAATAAGTATAATAGAGCTTACAATTGTTACACGCTTATTTTAGGTTTTTTTATAAATAGATAGATAGGCTAAAAACTATCAATTAAACAGAGTATAGTTAGTAATAAACAGAAAGAGTTACAGTATAATATTTTCATATAAAATATAAATAAAACTATATATACGTAATAGTTCAATAAATGAAACAATTGTACTACTTTTTAACTCTCTTATCTAAATAGTTTTATTTTTAAATATTCGTTTTAAGATTTTATATATATATATATATTTTATAAATATCTTTTTAAAACACCCTAGTTTTTAATTATGCTCTTTGTTTTAATAAGACTGTTTTAGAAATTTTCACCTGTGTTATAATTTTTTTAAACAAAACGATTTAAAATATATTGTTTGAAAAGGCTTAGTGTTTTAGAAAATTTCATATTATATAAAATTTTAGTTTTTTATTATTTAGATTTTAATTAAAAGATGAGATTTCTAATTTTCTTAATAAAATCTATTTTTAAAAAAATAGTTTGATTTAAGAAAACTATATAAGAGAGAGAAATATAGCAATTAATAACATTCATTTTTAATAAAAGAGAAAAATTTGTATAACTATTCAAATTACCATAACATCCTTTTTTGGAGGGAAAATTAATGTGTAAATGTCTAGAACATTAACAAGTGGTAAAAATGTGAGTTAAGAAAATGAAAAGTGATAAAAAAATTTTTGTTTTATTAAATACTATAGATTAAAACAATTTTCTCTTTAAACAACAATAAACTATACTTTAAAAAACTTTTTAACTACTTCAAAACAAGTTCAAACCTGCGTAATTCAAAAGAAAAAAGAAAAAAGAAAAAAAGATTTGACTCTTAAAAACAAATGGTATTCAAAAAAATAAAATACCAAAACAATTATAAGTCCAAGCAAAACCCTCCAGTGAATTACCCAAACTACCCTTAACTTTTATTAATCATACTTTATGACTTTTGGGCCGGCTACGTCCCCCAACGCCAGCGAAAATAACCAAATTTAAACCTCCCGTGTGTTTGGGATTATTTATTTATAAGCTAAAACTTATTAACTTTTTAAAAAGTTAAAAAGTAAAAGAAAAAAGTGTTTAATAATCTCAGAAAACTTACCTTTAAAAAAGTAACTAACTTACTAACGTTTAAAAAATTATTTTATTTTAATTTTATGTTATATATCTTTACTACCTACTATTAACTTCTCCTAATTTCTAAAAATATATTAGAAACTTATAAATTATAATTTATAAGTTAGCTCAAACTATTTTAGAAACTTCTTTTAAAAATTATAAATTAATAAGTCTTTTTATTAGAAGTCGTTTCAACTAAAATAAGCAATTCCAAACATATATAAGCTCGGTAACCAAGTTTAGTTGACGAGTCGACTCACATAGTTAATCACACTGACTCAACATCTGATATAACAAAGAGATATAATTTACCTCGGATACGGTGACCCTTTGATCGGCTTTTGACCGTACTTCCGCCACGAATAATCGTCCGGCGGTATATCCGCCATCTTCAAGCTTATCGCCGGCACCCTCACCACCCTCTTCAACCTCGATTTCCTGCAAATAATAACAACAACAACAACAACAATAATAATCAACTTTAAACCAAAACAAGGAGTTTCGAAATAATAATATTATGTATTCATACCGTTTTTTAGAACAATGGCATCGGCCGGAAGAACTGGTGCACTTATTGTGAGAATCCTCCTTCGAATTACACTTCCGTTTGAACGAAGAAGACGACGGATTATTCCGGCCGCCGGAAGACGCCTGAGAAAGATTCGTGATCTGAAACCCCTCGGTGTCTCCGGACAACGATGACAAAAACGACGTCGCTGGAGAACCACCGGCGGCGAAGTTTATAGTTGTCGCCGGAATATCCCTTTTCTCAAAAGATCCCGATTTCACCGACGAAATTTCCGGCACCCTTTGATGAATCGGAGGGGTAGAATACACCGTCTCCGGCTCCACCTCCGGTGGCAATGTGGGGTTTGAAATGGGTCCTCTCCGGAATCTGGCGTGACCGGTGGAGCTCCGATCCAGGTAAGAGATGAATTTTTTGAAGTTGTTAATGGTGATATCGGCGACGGCGACCGAATCGGTGGCGGAATAAGGTGGTTTACGGTGGGGATGGGCGGAGAATATTCCGATCAGAGTCTCGAGGCTCTGAAGTCCGGCGGATCCGGTTTGCCGGACGGCGAGTTCTTCCATTTTCCGGCGAACAAAACGACGTCGGAGAGTTTGTGATGATTGGAATTTGGAAGTGGGAAAGTATAATATTATTAAGGGAGAAGTCAAAAAGATGAAGCCGTGGGTGGTATTTGGTGAAATGACAAATTTATCCCTGGTGGTCTACTGCGGTCATAGGTGAGGCCAGTAGTATGGTTACACGTGTCGTGATAAGTGTCAGAGACCTTCATTTGTAGGTCAGAATTATTATTGATTTTAATAAAAAGTCAAATGTGTTGTCACTATTGTAGTATTGTTGGATTACTTTGCCCTTGAGGAAAAATGATGGGTATTATTTGTGGTATTTTAGAATTTAGATGTATAAATTATAAATGTGAACAATAGGGGTCAACCATACTAAAATGGAAAAACCTAGTACATCTCGTGCTACTAATAAAAACACATTCACAATTCGTGCGGGAATCACCTTTGGTTTACAGTTTTAGGATCATAATGGCAATTGACGGATGTCATATCAATAGCAAACTGGTACTGATTGAAAATCAACTATTTCGGTATCGGTGTTCGTTTTCTCATGTCTTCGGGTTCGATACCATTTAGTTATACTATTCTCAATGGTATTAGTATTGATACCGAACCGACAAAATTGGTAGGGTATTGATTCACACTTTTACTCATTTTTGATAAATTTATGAGTATTGATTGACTTTTCTAATAATAGGTCAAAGGAATAGCTAAGGACTTCTTCTCTCATTCTCATAAAATCAATATTTTCAGAATCGGATCGAACGTCAAACAGGACGCCTTACTGGTTTGGTGGTCGGAGTCGGCCCGGATTTAAGAAACGAATGACGTCATAATTATAAATATATATAGTATATTATATATATAGTTATATATATATATAATCAAATATAAGTAATTTATATATGATTTATATATGTATTTTATAGTTATATATAAAACTTAACTATATTGGTATATTTAACATATTAATTTATGGTTCAACACCCCGTTTTTACCAAAAAAAAAACAACAAAAAAAAAAACAAAATCCGGTCTGAACCGGTCCGATTCCCCGGTCCGACCACCGGTTTGGGCGAACCGGCCGGCAGCGGCGGAGCTTGAACATTATCATAGGGGGGGCGGGGGCGAAATTGATATTTTTTAGGGGGCCGAACTCGATATTTATATAAAAATTTACACTACCGGGTCAACAATTTACACTACCGGACAAAAATTTAACGCTATCAACGAAAAAAAGAGGGGGGCGGCGGCCTCCCCGATCTCGGCTATACTTCGCCATTGCCGGCCGGTTCAACCAGATCAAACCGAACGATAGCTAACCGGACCGGCCACCGGGCCGGACCGGCCACCGGACCGATCCGCGGGCGGACCGGCCGGTCCGATCCGGTCGTGAAAACAGTGCATCAAATTGGGGTAGCTCAAGAACTATAGAATCTCAGAAGAGTTAAATAAATTCTTTATGTTAGCGGAGCTGGAAAAGCCTGATAAATCCATGCCCCACATTCTAGCTTCATCTTTGGTTTTCAAAGAAAGAAAATCGCAAAAGAGAAAGGTAAGTTAATTCATTCTGGGCCTTAACTGAAAGCGAGGGAAGCCTAGGTTCGGTACGGTACTGATATAGTATCGATCTTGTAACATTTTACCCATTTTGAAAATGTCAACTCGAACTTGTTGGAGTCAATTATGAAAATAAAAATTATTATTTAATTCATTTCATTCATTTTAAAGTTTTAAATACAATATTTATGTTATGTATTCAATTTATATAATTTTATAATACATAAAATAAAGTTTTATAAATTTATAAAGTTTTATTGTTAATTATGAGTTTTTAATTATTAACTTAAAATAAATAATTAACTACAAAGTTTCAGGGCCAAAAGTGTAAGTAGGTTTTATAAACCTTTTCCTCTCTGATGGTTACCTCACCTCCGGGCACAGGTCCGGCGAGGCCACAAAGCCACGGATTTCACCTGTTAAACCCAATTAGAACACCCCATGAGACTCGGTCATGTGTTTCCAACCTAACCCCAATTTAATTCAAAAATATCAATTGATTAACTATAGCCAATCAAAACTGATGATCCTTGCTCAATTTCAAACCAAATCATGAACTGGTCGAATTAGTTCAAATCGATGAATGGAAAAGTATGTCAAGTCATTACAGATTCAAACACATCAATCAAAGAAGTTAAAAATGCATAATTGTTCTTAACTGAGCCGAAACCCTCAAATTCAAATTCTTGAACTCGTGGGTGTTGAAAAAGATGTGATCGAACCTATATAATTGAAGGAAAACCTTCGAATCAATTCATTTTTCCAAAACAATAATTTCACACACATACCATATTCAATTATCCTTATCCTTTCAAACCTGCAACCAACTCATTCATCATCCTCCAATTGATTTTAATCGAAATCGATATGAAGCTTTTGGTCTACATCACTCTCAGAAGCTTCACACGTGATTAATTTGATTACCATCATCTTTTGCATCTCTAACTAGATTAACGGTGAGGAATTTTGGTGTCAAGTCTAGAATTTTATTATTACTATCAAGTGAGTATTCATGTCACACTCTTAAAATCCACGTGTGAAGTTTTACCGCGAGACATGTGAACAAACAAGATTCAAGTCATTAGTTACTCTTAATAACCACTAAATGAACTTTCAAAAATAAATCTAAAAGTTTATAGGTTTTAAAATACTACGGAAGCATAAGTTAAATATTCAAACCAAATATTTAAAAGTAAATGCGCAAAACACGTGCCTAAAACTATAGTTTAAGATGCAACGTGTAACCAAAGTTCAAAAAAATAAATGTTTGCATGCATGCTTGACTCGTGTTGTTCTTCTACATACACCTGTTGTTAACAACCGGAGAAAAACATATTAAAGTGACAACACAAAGAATGGTGAGCTCATAAGTTTATAAGTAAGTAAAAGCATAAATAAATAGCTAGTGTAAATCATAAGCAATAACAATAGTGTTTCCGCGATAGAATCTAAGTGTGTTCGTTTGTTTGCCTTCCACATCCACTTACTGAGTCGTGACAGCTGTTAGTCGTTTAGGACTATGTTGCAACCGCTTGACCTCCAGCGGTACGGGTGACGATTATCAGACCTAGTAGTACTATCCAATATTTTCCGCCACTTTTCTTAATTAACGATCCAAAAGTGTAAGGGATTTTCAATGGTACACTACACTACGTTCATGCTATACACAGCTTATACTAATTAAAGCGTTTGTAAAAATATGTATTCTCCCCCAAAAAGAGTATGTAAAAAAGGGGCTTTGAACTTACCTTAAGCGTAAACGGAAAGTAATGCAATCTAATGATGAATGGAAAGACAACCCGTCAAATGTTACCTAGAATGTGTGAGTACATAATACATGCAAGACAAGACGGTTTTACAAACCCTAAGCTTTCAATTAATTCCATTCATTTAAGTGATTTTGAAAATATTGACCCAAGTTTGACCCTATTGACTCGTTGATGACAGGTTAAGTGAACTCATATTTAATAATCCAGCTATTCATAAGCTCAACTCAAATCATTCACGTATATCACATAATTAATCCAAAATTCTAGCAGGATTATTATACTAGCATAACTTATCATACAAAACATACGAATCTCAATAAGTATTCACCATGTACTTTACAATCAGATATAAATTCAAAATATACCTAATCACACATAGTGTTTAACATACGAATCTCAATAAGTATTCACCATGTACTTTACAATCAGATATAAATTCAAAATATACCTAATCACACATAGTGTTTAACCATGCACTACATACCATGTGAAGTAACTTACCACTTCACGTCATAAACCCCGCCAATCCTACTAAGCAGGGGCCTTAGATCTGCATGTGTATGATGTTCATCATCACATTCCCAAACATAACACCTACTAGCAAAACAATTCAAACATACCATATTGATCAATCATAACCATTAAGACATAAAACCCTAATTTTTTAGCATCAATCCATCAAATTACATAATTGCATCAACAATTAATTCACAAGCACTTAAACATCAAATTTCCTAAAGTAACATCCATATGATTTAACCATTGCATTCTAACACATCAAGTGATCCCAACAATCAATCTAGCATGATCCTAACACAACATGCATGCTCAAAACATGAAATTTTACTAAAGATATTAATAAGTTTTCTATTCGAGAAAGCAATATCCTATAAATCAAATTTTATCAAAACCAATCATTGATTCATTATATCTTCAATATAGTTCATAACAATCATTAGAGCACAAGAAACATCATAGAATCACAAAATCTCAAGTTATTGGAAATTAAAGTTTCTACTTTTAGTAAGGTACGAATTAGACGTTAAAATCTTGACTTTTATGCATAATCCACGTAAATCATCAATAATACTATCAAACTAACATAATAATATCATCCAATATAATTAATTTCATGTTTTCTTGCAAGATTGAATTAAGGTTTGTTCACAATGTACTTTTATGAGAAACAATGAAAAACTAGTTGAAAAACTTTACCTTGAGCATGCTATTAATCAACAATTAGGCTTGCTATCAAGTTGTAATGATCAAAAACTAATCAAAATCGAATAATTTTATGTTGTTTGGAGCTTAAAATCACAAAAAAGGGGTGTGGGGATTGGGTTTAAGACCACAATGGGGATTAGGGGAATTTATTCTTGGTATATATGTGGTAATAATTATACTATTTAACCCATTACTGTTTTTATAACTTGTAAAAGTCACTTTGTAACATTTTAAATAAGTTTATTTTCTTTAACTTTTCACTTTCATAAAGTAATAACTAAAATGTTACTCAAGTAGTTATTATCTCTCATGAACACATATAATTCACATAACTATGTGTTGAAACGTAAATCATAAAATAACACGTAACACTAAGATTCACTTAGTCACGTAACAACAATCAAAATTATCAATTAAGTTAATATTAGTTAAATCAATATTAAGTATTTTTAAGTCATCAACATTCAAGGACAACTAGCATGTCATTACGACACGTGTATGCAAAACTTAACGAATTTAACAGAGTTTTGGTAATGCAAATTTACCGAATGTCACAATTCATAGCTTATTTTCATGTGTTTTATAGTTTAGGAAAATCATATGATTCATATTTAATCATTTTTATTCATTGTTATTCCATTTCAAAATTCAATTCAAGATATTCTATGTTATTACTCGCAATCACATGTGCATAGTTAAATAAAGTAGATAACACAATCATTAATTCATGCAACCATTGTAACAACGATAGATATATTGTTTTGACAAACTCATCCCATATGATTATTTGAGTGGTGATGATAGATCTATTGGTTTGACAAACTCACACCATATGAATACCGGATTCACATATATTATCACAAGGTTTCGTCTGCGGATCGAGTCTATTCAATCATTAGGTTGATTGTATTTGGTTTTTCTTTATGTTATATTATTACATTATAAGTCTTGACATTGCTATGTGAATTGAATTGTTTCAATCTATATATGTATGCACAACTTTTGTTTATTCACCGGTTAATTTGTTAGTAGACTCGTTACTTTTTCATATGATTTCAGAAAATACAATTTAGAGGACTTGTTCATGTTCATTTAAGACTTGGACCTAGATTAATAAAAGATTTTTGCCGAGTATATGTTTAAATTATTGTTTGATTGTAATAAATTATTAGATTAGTATTATTTTCTAAAAATGACATTTATATTATTTCAATTATATTTATTACCATGAGTTATGAACAATTGATTCACGTTCGTCCGCTCTGATATTTTCGTTATTGGTTGGAGTGTGACAGATATCATCTCTAATATGTGAGTTTGAAATTGAAACTATATAAAAGATTTTGCAACATGTATTTGTTACATTAAGAAAAAGTCCTTTAAGAAGGTTTTGAATGAAGATGTAATGGATAGTTAATGAAAAATAAAAGTCCGCGGACAACAAGTATTAGATGTATCATTTTTTCAAGAAATGTTCATATTTGTATTGCTTTAATGCTTTATTTGTTGTTGTATTTAGTTTAAGTGACATATCGGACCGGAACTGAAAATTTCAACATCGATTTGAGATACAGTCGAGAACCAAAATAAGAAAACCCGAAGTAAATAAATAAATAAAAAAATATATATATATATACATATATATATATATATATATATATATATATATATATGATCAGGATCATTACAAAACTATTTTTTATTTTCAGAACCAAAAGAACCACTGATTTATATATATGTAAATTATAAACCATTGATTTACATAGATGTAAGTTAAATCTAGTGATATTTAGTTGTTTTTTTTTATAATTTATTATTACATGTCTGATATACACATATGTAAAACAACTCAAGTATTACCAGACTTAATATATATTTATGTAAATCAATGGTTCTGTAGTTTTGAAAATAAAAAGTGGTTCTGTAATGATCCTAGCCCTATATATATGTGTATATATATATATATATATATATATATATATAGAGAGAGAGAGAGAGAGAGAGAAGCATTCTATTGAGAACCATAAATATGTAAAGAACTACTAAAAACCACATAAGCAATGGACATAACACCTCGATAAATTGGTAATACTAAAAGATAATGGTTTGATTCTATTTTTTAATCATTTCTTTCATTTTAACACCTCGCTCATCAATTTTTTAGAAAAACTTTAAAATGTTTATATATGCAATACAATGTGTGTGCATTGATGCACATTATCAAAAGACTATAGATATCGTGATTTTTAAAAATTTATCTTAAAAGTAGTAAAATTACAAACATTTTTATATATTTATTTAATAAATAGTATAAGAGTTAAAGTGGTTTTTTCTGTTTTTTTACATATTTATGATTTCCAATTGAATGTCATTCTATATATATATATATGTATATATATATATATATATATATATATTTATATTTATATGTTTGGGTTTGCCTCTGACTGTGGCTTGGTGATCCTTGGCCAGCAACAAATGTCACTTATTTTACCATTGCGACATTTTTTTAAATTTTTTGTAATTACTCTAATTAATAATTTACACCAAAAAATAAACCTTTTTATTCTACTATTTCTTTTGAGTGATTTTGTTCTGCTATTGATTCTTCTACATTCATTTACTCGATAAAATAAGAAGCACGATATTAAAGTTTTACCATCATCATCCAGTACTTCTGATACATTTGAATCTAGCGGGATTCAATTAATTTGTTGCCAACGTTGACGAAGCTGCATTCGAACTTAAAGATATGACACATTAAAAAATAAAATATGTGCATCGTGATCGTGTAAATACTCATTAGATTCTAATGAGAAATTACTTTTGTAGATGTGCTAAAATACGAGGAAGATACACGTACAAAGATATTTCGGATGTCAAATGATTTATTTTTAAAAATTGTTGCAGATATAAACGCTATATTTTAATGGTTTCAAGAAAGACTTGATGCAGTGATGCAAAATAGTTTCACCTCATTACATAAACACACATCGACGATTAATCGTGACCGGTAATGTTCTCAACAAACAATATAAAATTTTAATTGTCTATTAGTACGTCATGAGAATGCGTAGAATATTTTTTCAATATTATTATTATTTTATCAGAAAATTTTTTTTGCGTTCACAAAATAACCATGACTTGAAATTTTGTATGTCAACATGAAAATAGACGTGGCATTCTAGGGATGCAAGTAACATCCAATGTACACATTGAGTTTGGAGAATTTATCTAACGAGTTTGCGATCCCAACATCACCGATTTAGGCATGTGTACTTTGATGTTGTTGGTTCAAACAACAACATCAATTTTATAAAGCAATCTCCATTATTTACTAACGATATGTACGAAATCGCTTCAACGTGCACAATTTAGTTTAAAACATGACATTACAAGTGACGGTACAAGGGTGGTTACTACCTTGTCAATGAGATACACCATAGTTGGTCTACTTTTATGAAATACTTTGTTTTGCCAACCAATCGTAAGAAAATAAAAAGCTAAAGAAGGTACAAGAGTCAGTAAGAAAAGATGTCAAATGAGCCTTTGGTGTTTTAACATCGAAATAGGCTATAATTCAGTGATGTATACAAGTATTATATTGCATAAGATGATTTTAACAAACAAAAGGAACGCTATTTCCACTGTACATTCCTAACCCTCTGATGGATACAGTTGTTGATACCAATATCATTTTGAAGTTGCGAGATCAAAATACAAGATTTCGAATGGATTTGATCTTATGGAACACTTTGCAACAGACTTGAACATCCCGAATTCAAACAACAAGTAGTTTAGCATTTTTATTTTTTATTTATATTGTTTATATATTTCTATTATTGAAAATTATCGTTTTATTCCTATCTTTTTAATTTCAAAATTTTATTTAGAGAAAATGAAACGGATGGTCCCGAAATTTACTTTAATTTCACTTTTTGTCGTAAGGTATGAAAAGTTACAGTTTTGTCCAACTGTTTGAATAAACATAACACTTTTCGTCACTCGATCAAACATCCATTAAAAACCCTTAGAATTTGACCATTTTACCCTTTCATTAGAAACAAAAAGATAGAATTCAATAATCTATGCTAATAAAGCAACATCTATATTAATAAAATAAAATATCTATAAGTCACATGTCATAATTTTACAGTCTCCACCTAGGCTTCACTTAAAATTTATACACGTGTGAGGGGCCAGGTGATACAATGAAGTTCTTTAATACAAAGAACTTTTTAAAAATGTCATTGTCTAAAAGAAACTATTTTTAAAAATTTTAGAGTGTTTAAAAAGATAAGTTTTTAAAGCAAAAAAAATTTATAGATGAAAGTTTGAAAAAATATTTTATTGTTTTTGTTAGATCTAGATTGTATAGGGCTAGATCATTTTTGTATAGGCTTAGTACTTGAAAATCAAGTCTTGTAATTAATATTTGTAACAGTCAAAATATATATATATGTGCTTTGAATCTATAGGATAACCCCATATATATGTGTGTTGATTTATGACTTGACAGGAAAAAACAATATACTTGGACGGATTCATGGAATTAACCAAGTGTAAGAAACATCTACGAATGAACAATTTTGTTAATCCGTAGATATGTTTCTTACAAGATCAAATGACCAAGTGAATGTTCCTGCGGATGATCAAGGACCGTGAAGTGAAGACTCCCACGGAAGAAGGATTTCCTACGGAAGAGCAACTTTGCTACGGAAGATCAATCATCTACGGAAGAACAAAAGTGCTGCGGACGACAAGACTCCTGCGGAGGATCATTATACTTGTGCGATTGCTAATCCCAAGAAGTCAAACAAGTCAACACAATCAATAACAAATCCCGAGAGATCCGGTGTTTCCTTAACCGACTCAAACCGTGTATAAATATGAGTCCTAGGTTTCACATCTCGGAGAACACAATCAATCAATATTACGGATATCGAGTTACATCATTGTGCAACCCTAGCTGCCGTCACATCAACATCAAACATCATTCGATTCACAGAATTCGTTGTTTATAGTCATTCATTATTATTCTTTGTAATCATTACATTATAGTTAATGAAATACATTTGAATTATTATTGATTTCGCATTCATTGTGTTTCTGTGGTTGTGTTCATAATTAATCATTACAAACAATTAAACGTCAATTAGTGATAATTCCGCGATCATTAAATTGATTTATTTTAATACTGATAATTCCTGAATCGCGATCCTTAGATTCACAGGTGGTATCAGAGCCATTGGTGCTCATTGATTTAGATCAATTGATTTATCAGTATTAAAATTGTTTAATTGATTTTCAAACAATTAAATCAACGACTTGTTGTTCAGCAAGCACTGTCTCATTGCTTATTTGATTTAGATCTATATTTAAATCAATTGAATACTAGATCTGTGTCTTTGATAGATTTATCAATTTTAGCATTTAAGTTTTGATTAATTCTTTTGAATTAAACATGAGTACTTTTGGTGGAGGATCTTATCAACCGCCAAAGTTGGAAACCAAAGCTGATTTTAAATCCTGGAAGATCAAGTTCAGGAATCATGTGAACTACACAGATTCTGACTTGTGGGAGACCATCACTCAAGGTCCTTATATTCCACCCACTCTTGGGCCGGATTATAATGACAAGAACCAGCCAATCAGCACTAAAGACCTGCCACCTGATGATGTCAAGAAGGTCAAAGTCGATATTAAAGCATACAGCTTGCTTAGTATGGCTTTACCAGAAGAAATCTTGATCAGGTGTGAAAACTACAAGACAGCAAATTCCCTGTGAAAGATACTCCACACTCTCTGTGAAGGGAGTGATGAGATCCGAAGCATAAGGAAAGACACCCTTAGATCACAATATGAAACTTTTCATCATATTGAGGATGAATCAATTCCTCAGCAACTCCATCGATTTATGCAACTTGTTACTGAGATGAACATCTTGGAGTTAAAATATACCACTGAGGAATTAAACAAGAAGATGCTCCACACTTTGCCTAAAAGTTGGAAGCAAACAGTCTCCATGTTCAAGAATACAATAGATCTCAAGACAACAGGTCTGGATACATTGGTTGCTAAGGTAGAAGCTCTTGAACTGGATGAACAATCAAGAAACAAGAGTGTGAGAACTCATGTCTCACCATATCACTTCAGGAAACCAAAAATGCTGGAAGTGCATTTATCTCAAACAATGAAAGTGATAACTCTTGTACTTTGAGTGAGGATGAAGAGGAAGTTAGTTTTTATGCATCCAAACCCACTAAGAAATCATCTCAAAGTAAAAATCAAAAGGAAAAGGGAAGATCTGAAGAGAAAAGGGAAACATCAGCAACTGCAAACTCTTCTCAACTTAACAAACAATCAGAACCAATAACTGTCATATTGGATTCTGAAGAACAAAAAGCAGCCTTTGCAGCTTTTAGTTCTAGCTTTCAAGCATATCTTGGAAGTTCACTCATATCAGCAAACATCTGTCAGCAAGATTTGGAGGAACTCCCTCCTGATGTAGTAGAAGAGATGGATCTACAATGGCAGATGGCAATGATTACTTACAGAGCTAAGCAATATCTGCGGAGAAATAAAAATCTGGCAGCAGCAAGCAAAACATCAAAGATTGGTGTTGATAAATCAAAAGTCAGATGCTTCAAGTGCAATCTCTATGGTCACTTCTCTAGAGAATGCAACCAACAATCATCTCCACAGTATCAGCATCAGCAGCAACAAAATCAGCAGCAACAACAATATCAGAATCAGCAATCAACCTCTCAAAGATCTCTGCATAGACAACCTCAGCTAACATCCCCACCAGCCATAAATACATCAGCAGGACCAAGCAATTCTAAGAAGACTGGGCTGATCATCCTTCAAGATGGCACGTGTGACTGGAGTTTGTATGAGAAGGAAGTGATAGAGGAGAATCAAGCATTAATGGCACATATGGAAAACAAAGCTCCTCCTATGGCCAGAGAGGTAAAAGACAGGTTATGTTCATCATCTTGTGTTGAGGAAGTTGAACGATATAGAGTCCATGCTCAACAATTGGCTGATAAAGTAAAGGAAACTATGATTTTAAATGAATCACACCTAAGAGAACAAAAATTATATCAAATTAAAATAAGTTCTTTACAAAAGGATTTAGAAAAATATGTTTCTGAAAATTACAGCCTAAAAGCCCAAGTTGAGCATCTGACCACTTCCTTAACAAAATCCATGGCTGGTCATGCATCAACTGAAGTGAAACTTCAGAAGTTTCAATTATCATCTCAACAATATGAGAAGTTGTTAAACTCTCATATTGAATCAAAGAACAGGTCCGGGTTGGGTTATAATGCTGTTGCACCACCCATTAATGATAACTACACACTTTTACCTGAAACAATGACTAACAATTTGTCAAAACATTTTGTGCAAAGCACCAAAATTGACATTAAAAACAGTCATGAAGCTGAGATAAGTGAAACTGAATCTGCTGAATCTGAATCACTTAAACATAATGAATCAGATTTTGATAAGTATGATGACTTGGATGATTCTGATGAACATGATACTGATCAACTGAACATTGGTAAGAATGTTCAAGTTGAAACTGGTCTTCCGCGGGTACTTGAAGAATCAAAGCTGCAATATCCTCCAAAGCAACGGAACATGCTGAAGACTATCTGCAAGAGGATTGCTGAATTAAATGAAGGACTTCAAGAACTGAACCTTCACAAAGTTGATAGCTGCGGATCAAGTGCAGAGATACCTTTGTCTTTAGAGAAAGGTAAGAAACAACAAAATTCAACAAAGCAAAAGAAAAATTCAAGTGTTGAAGATCAGCGGAAAAACAAATCTGAAGAATCCGTAGAACATCTGCGGAAGGCAAAATTTACCAAGTCCGTAGATCTTCTGCGGAAGACAAAAATTACTGAATCCGCAGAAAAGCAACGGAAGATAGAAGCTGATTCTGCGGACGAGGTAAAAAGAGAGACCAACACACATGCAAAGAAAAAGGTGAATATCAAGCAACAAATGACAGCCAAAGGCAAACAAGCAATAGCTGATGATGCTCCAAACAAAAACAAGAAGAAATCAACTGATGCTTCAGCAAGTGAGAAAAAGAACAGTAAAAAGAAGGATGTATCTGAAGAAAGTTCAGAAAAATATTATAAATGGTGTGATATGAAGAATCACAATACTGATGAATGCTATTTCAGCAGCTATTGTTCCATTTGCAATATGAACAATCACATGACTGCTGATTGTTACTTCAACAAACACTGTGCCATATGTGAGAAAAATAATCATTCCACTCAGGAATGTTATTTTAATAAGAAGAACAAGAAAAAGAGCAAAAAGAAGTCACAAGATACATCATCCGACTCAGATTCTCAATCATCAGTAAGTAACAAAGAGACAAAGATTCAAAAAGATCAACAAAAGTCAAAGAAAGGATCATCTGTTGAGAACAAGACTTCAAAGAAGAAAACACCAATACAGTCTAAGACACCTCACAAAAAGGTGGATTTGTCTGATAAACAGACTGAGGTAGTTGATGGTTTCTTTGACAACTTTGCTAAAGGAACTCCTGTGTCTCAATCAAAGCTGAAAATGAAGAAACTTTCAAAACTACAGGATCCTCTCCAAAGTTAAAATACCAACCAAAACAAGTCACTGTGAAGAAAGAATCAGATAAGCATGAAGGCATCCAGAAAACTGACTCATCTTCAACAGAATCATTCTCACAACCATCAAATCAAAAAGAAACAACTAATACTGAAACTTCAAGATTAATTCATGAAGGAGTAACTATTGTTGACACATCTGGCAAATCCAAGACAATTAAGCCTTGGATTGTCAATTCTAACTAATTTCTTTTTGTTTGCAGGAACAATCATGGAGAGCTGACAACAAGTGGTATGTTGACAGTGATTGTTCCAGACATATGACAGGAAACTGTGCACTTCTCCATGACTTCAAACATAAACATGCCTCTTATGTGGCATTTGGTGGGGATAAGAAGGGAGGTAAAATTGTTGGTGAGGGAATGGTAACTAATGGTGTTTTAACATTTGAAAAAGTAAATTACTGTGAAAATTTGCAGTATAATTTACTTAGTGTTTCCCAAATTTGTGATCAAAATTACTTAACACTATTTGATAATACTAACTGTTACATTCTTAAGCCAGGTTTTACAGTTCCAGCAGACTGGATCCTTCTCAAAGCATCAAGAAAAGGCAACACATATATTTTGGATATGAACAACACAACACTCACTAATCATGAGACATGTCTGCTGTCTAAATCTTCAGAAGATGAATCTCAACTGTGGCATAGAAGGCTTGTCCATTCCAACATGAAGAACATGAATAAATTGGTGAAAAATGACTTAGTCATTGGATTACCAAAGAAAGAATTTCACTGTTCTAATCATTGTTCTTCATGTTATAAAGGAAAACAACACCGAGTGTCTCATAAATACAAAACAATTAACACTAACACTACACCACTCAAATTGCTTCACATGGACCTCTTTGGTCCAACCAATGTGCTGAGCATTGGAAAAAGCCAATATTGTTTGGTGATAGTAGATGATTTCACTAGATTCACATGGGTCTTCTTTTTAAAACATAAGAGTGAAACATCTGAAACATTAATGGACTTTGTGATCAAGATTGAGAATCAACTTGATTTAAAAGTTAAAATTTTTAGGAGTGATAATGGAACTGAGTTTGTTAATGCTGATCTGGATTCTTTTTGCAGGAATAAAGGAATAGCAAGACAATTCAGTGCACCACGAACTCCACAACAAAATGGAGTGGCTGAAAGGAGAAATAGAACACTCATAGAAGCAGCCAGAACAATACTAGCTGATTCTCAGTTGCCCATTACTTTCTGGGCAGAAGCTGTGAATACAGCTTGCAATGTTCAAAATAGAACTTTGATAGTCAAAGAACATAATAAAACACCTTATGAACTCTTATTTAAAAGGAAACCTTTTATAGGATATCTTAGAGCTTTTGGGTGTCATGTGTCTGTTTTGAATACTAAAGAACAACTGGGAAAATTTTCTGAAAAAGCCTATGATGGTTTCTTTGTTGGATATTCATCCACTTCTAAATCATATAGAGTCTATATTCCAGAACATAACATAGTTGAAGAGACTCCCAATGTTTCTTTTGATGAATCCATGTTTACCACTAATGTAAAAGGATCATCTTGGTTATTTGATATAGATGCATTAACGGAATCATTTAACACTGGTTATCTGATAAATGCAGGTGTTGCGGATACATGCTATCCCTTTGTACCTCCAAGTTTGAATGAAGTGCCCCTGACAGCTGACCCACCAAGGGTACAACTTTCAACTGCACCTCAGCAAGAATCAAGTCAGCAGCATGAAGTTACGTCAGTAAATACATCCGCAGATGCTTCAGTATCCGCAGATGTAAGTCCTGCCTCAGCTGCTGAACTAAGGGATAAAGAGGAAGGGTTAAATCAACAAACCATGCCTGCAACACAACAATGTTCATCCGTGAATGGTAATGCATCTTCTACGGAAGTACAACATGCGTCCGTAGATGCTGCAGTTACTCCTGCGGAAGAACAAAATGCTGCTTCCGTAGAACCTCCTGCGGAAGAACAAAATGCTGCATCCGTAGAACCTCCTGCGGACGAACAAAATGCTGCTTCCGTAGAACTTCCTGCGGAAGAAGACAACCCAGCAGCAACTCATACACAAGCTGATCAAAATGAACATGAGTCATTTGATTATTTCATAAACTCAACTTCTCAGCTGACTCCATCTGCTTCAATGGGTTTCTCAAACTTGGAATCCACAGTTCAAGTTGATGCTGTCTCAACAAGCAGAATTCACAAGGCTCATCCAACAGACAATATCATTGGAGATCTGAATACAAGAACTACAAGGAACAAAGGAGGTGTGGCAAACAATTGTTTGTTCACCTGCTTCTTGTCCCAAACACTTCCTGCAAACATTACAGCTGCACTAAAAGACAACAGCTGGATTGAGGCTATGCAAGAAGAGCTATAACAATTCAGAAAACAAAAAGTATGGACTCTTGTAGACTTGCCTACGGGTCAACACCCAATTGGAACAAGGTGGCTATTCAAAAACAAGCTGGATGACAGAGGTATCATAGTGAGAAACAAGGCTAGGCTTATTGCTCAAGGATATACCCAGGAAGAGGGAATAGACTATGATGAAGTCTTTGCACCAGTTGCCAGGATTGAAGCTATAAGGGTTTTCCTAGCCTATGCCTCCTTCAAAAGGTTCACAGTCTATCAAATGGATGTGAAGTGTGCTTTCCTCTATGGGAAAATTGATGAAGAAGTCTATGTTGCTCAACCCCCTGGATTTGAAGACCCTGATTATCCACATAGAGTATACAAGCTTGATAAAGCTTTGTATGGTCTTCATCAAGCTCCCAGAAAATGGTATGACACACTATCATCCTTCCTGCTGAAGAATGGCTACAAGAGAGGAACAATTGATCAGACACTCTTCCTCAACATGAACATCAAGATCTTTTGGTGGTTCAAATATACATTGATGACATAATATTTGGATCAACCAACAAGAAGCTGTGCTAAAGCTTTGAAGACTTGATGAAATCTGAATTTCAGATGAGCTCCATGGGAGAATTGACATTCTTCCTTAGCTTACAAGTTCATCAGAAACCAGATGGCATCTTCATCAATCAAGAAAAGTACATTCATCAAATTTTGAAGAAGTACAATCTTGCTGATTCTACTTCATGCAAGACACCAGCATCAACAATAGACAAGATTGTGCCTGACCCTGCTGGAAAATCCGTAGATCAAAGATTGTATAGATCAATGATCGGTTCATTAATATACTTAACTGCCAGTAGACCTGACATCATGTTTGCTGTGTGTATTTGTGCCAGGTATCAATCAGACCCAAAGGAGTCACATCTGAATGCTGTAAAGAGGATTTTCAGATACCTGAAAGGCAAACCTGCATTGGGACTTTGGTATCCCAAAGATGGCGATTTTAGCCTCTACTCCTACTCAGATAGTGACTATGGAGGTTGTTACAACAACAGAAAATCCACAACTGGTGGATGTCAGTTTCTAGGACCAAGACTTGTTTCATGGCAGTGCAAAAAGCAAACAAATGTATCTGTATCCACAGCTGAAGCAGAGTACATAGCTGCTTCAGCAGGTTGCTCTCAAGTACTTTGGTTGCAGAACCAATTACTTGATTATGGTTACAATTTCCTTCATACACCAATTCACATTGATAATTCAGCTGCTATGTTTATAACTGCTAACCCAGTGCAACATAGTAAAACAAAACATATTGAAATCAGATACCATTTTCTGAGAGATTGCTCTGAAAAGGGTCTCATCAAGTTAGTCAAAGTAGACACAACCAATCAACTTGCTGATTTGTTCACTAAAGCATTTGATTCTGTTAGATTTAATTTTCTGATAGAATCTTTGGGGATGATTAACTTAGAATAAATAAAAAAAAAGCATATGACTGACTTTGTGCAGAGTAATCATTAAGGATAACTTAAGTGTCTGATAGAACATCTATACATGCATTATATAAGGGGAAATGATAGTAGACTATACTTGGATATTAAACAAAAACTCAATCTGACTTATATCATACTGATATGTGAGTAGGTTCATCTTGAGTGGAAACAAAGCTAAGAGCATGCCAAACTAAAAGCATCCGGTAACTGTCTGTGAGGATTCCATTTGAGAATCAGGAAGGTATGTTCTCTCCTGATGTGATCAAATCACTTACACAAGCACACTATGTAAAATACTTTATAATCTTCTATCTTTGCAAAGTCATATTCCCTCTGTTTTGTGTGAACAAAGACCTGGGAATGTGATTAACAAGTGTGATCTTCATTCTCCCTCTGTTTTGTGTAAACAAAGACCTGGGTTAAAGTTCACCTCTGTTTTACGAAAGTAAAGACCTGGTGACTATGAAGATCATATTTCAGCTCTAAAAAGGAATCACTTGTGATCCATTGTACATCAAGTCAAAGAGCTTCAACATCAAAGCATTCATGAGACTGTAATATGTCTCAAGATAGAACTTATAACTTAATGTACATAGTCATTAAGTGTGGAATGTAGTGATTTGCCTCACCTACGGAAGACATACTCTAATGATAATTGAATGTGGGACTCATGATTGCTACTGATTAACAAACTTCACAACATGATAAATAGCATGCCTAGTTGATACAATACTCACGTTTGAATTTCAGTGGATCCATATACTTGCAATCAGGGATGTATTGAATCAACTAATCAACATCAGCAGAAGCCAAGTTATAGTATGATCCCTCTATATATATATATGCATGCATGTAACTGTTTGTCAGATGTTTAATTGTTATCTCAACTGAATTTCTCTCATTTAGACTGTCATATGCCTGTCATGCCTGTTTACAACTTAAATTTATGATAAATGTAACAGTCTCACATTAATCACAAATTTAGGGGGAGTAGTTCATGCATGAAAAACAATAAAAGCTGATAATTGATCTGAATTACTTTGTAGGAATTGGAACTTGAGCACTAACTTGAATGCAGGATACAGGAAACTTGCTTTCCTGTACTTGATTGCCATGCAAATAAAGTCAACAATGTCCAACATCAACATTTGATTCTACTCATTAGATATCATACATTTGAAGTTTTAAAAACTTCTATGTTCCGCAGAAGTTTCAGTAATACCTCTCATCCGTAGAAGTATTATGTGATTTCTGATTCAGCAGCAAAACAAATGCATTGTTTGAACTTTTACATCCATAGATGTAAGGTTCCGCAGATGTTGACATCCGCAGATGTTGACATCCGCAGATGTCAGTGTTCCGCAGATGTTCTGCGAAAGAAATAATGCATTCTAAACACTTGGTATGCGGATAGGAATGGATGGGAGTGGGCCCAACATAATTAATAAAAGAACATAATTAATAAAAGAAATTAATATGTTCCCCTATAAATAAGGTTTCTGATATTTTTACAGAGCACTTTTTCACTTTTAACCTAGAAAATCACCAATTTTCCCTCTTTTTCAAATTTCAAAATATCCGTTCCAAGAACACATTATCAACATTATCCTGTAATCAATTACTGTTATTACAAAGGTAAATCATGTCTTAAACATCAGTACGAAACTGATTAATCGGTTATTGACATTCAAACGATTCAACTGCATGTTTTCTAACTTGATTTTCTTTACAGATGGATAATAGATTTGCTAAAGAACATAATGTGTGCGCGTTTTTAAACGCTGATGATCCGGCGGCGGAAGGATGTCGAGATATCATAAGATATCTCCGACGATCAAGGCTCTTCTACGCCTTGACGGCTGAGCCTGTGATCCATCAGGCGCACATAATCGATTTCTGGAACTCAGCAGGAGTCGAAGAACAAGATGATGAGGAAGTGATTGTGGCTGAGATTCGGAACAAGCGTCTACGAATTACTGAAAGCACCTTACGAAGATGCTTGGAACTGGGTGATAGAGAAATAGGTCACCCCGATGTATTCGAGAATGAATACATTGAGAAAATATTCAATCTGATGGGATATGATGGTGATTACGAGAAAGGGGAAATCAAAAAGGGTAGGCTGTGCAAACCGTACAGATTCTTGTGCCACACCTACCTGAAATGCATGTCAAACAGGAAGTCGGGACTCGACAGATTCTCTAGGCACATATCATCTGGGATCATTGGGATATTCGAGGGGAGAATCTATAACTACGCCAAATACATCTTCAATTGTCTGAGTGAACAAGTCAAACTGCAGAAGAATGACAAGATGTACATGTTCCCGAGATTCCTGCAACTGGTGATCAACTCAGAACTACCAGGGGTGGACAGAGTTGGCAATGTGTTTGTGCAAGCACACTTGAGCAAATCTGTGCTAAACAAGCTTAGTGGAAAGTACCAGGGTCAAGATATGCCAATGTTTGCACATGTATTAGATCCCCAAGCAGACCTTCCACAAGAGTTAGCTTGGGCAGATGAAGCAGAGTCATCTGCTGATTCTGCACAAGCATCTCACTCACCACTCCAAACACCACCACACCAACACCACTCATCAACCCAAACTTCACCACTCCAACATCATACACCTAGCCAAATACCCCCTCAACAATCACAATCACCAACAAGCTTTAACACCCAACCAACCTCCCCAATTCATCAACATCAATCACCTCTACTAATATCCTCATCATCCACCAAAAGCACTGAGCCAACATCTCCAGCCAAACAACAATCATCATCACCTTCTCAGTCATCATCACATGACACTCAACCTTTCTCTCCACTTCAAGCTCAATCGCCTGTACAACCACCACCAGAATCACCAAAACATTCATCCCCGGAAAGTGCTGGAACTGAACCTTTTGAGATAACTGAGTCCGTACACTCTGTACACTCAGGAGACACAGAGATATTATCTCAAGCCAGCACTGTTCCTATCTCACCCACACACACAGAAGAACATGCTTCATCAGCACATACTGAGCTCATATCTTCATTGAAAGATGAACAAATTGCTGATGAGCATGGGGAAGTACAAGGATCTGCTGAGGATGTCATTGCATACCATGATGATGATTTAAGTGACAAAGACATTCCTATCAGCAAAAGCTATTTGGTTGCTGAGTACAACAAGTTAGTACTCAAATCAAATAAGCGAAAAGAAAGAATTCAAGAGCTGAAAAGTGTAATCAAAGAAAAAGATGAAGAGCTGATGAAGAAAGATGCTAGACTAAAAAGGCTGAGAGAAGATGCTCTAAGCAACAATAAAGTCATTGATGCATTTTTGGATAGAGAACAAGAGTTGGAGGCTTCTTTGAAGACTGAGCAAAATGAGAAAGCTGAACTGATCAAAAAGAAAGATGCAAAAATAGAAGAGCTGAAAACGAAGATATCTGCTCTGCAAACAAAAGAAGCCCCAAGTACTGATCAACAAAAACAGTCGGGTGAAGCTGCTAAGCAAATGATTTCATACACCCGAAAAAGAAAATACATGGGAGCAACTCAAAAGAAACATGAAGATGAAAGCTCTCCAAAGAAACCAAAACTTCCATCCCCTGCACCTACACCTTCAGTAGATGTGTCTACTGTGAAGGTACCATCCACGGATGATAATGACAGTGAGAAAGAGTGGGAGGAACTGACAAGAATTGAGTCCCCCACTGGAGAAAAGGGTGGAAAGGCCGATGACCTTCTAACAACAGCTGACATCATGGAAGAGAGGCCTGACTCTACCATGTTTATGACCCTCATCAACCATGGTTTTCCATATGACAAGGTTGAGAGGATGAACACTTCTGAAATGAAGAATGCTCTGAAAGAGTTTGAGTTTGCAAGGTTCATAATCCCAAACTGTGATTATGAAGCCTTTACAACCTTTCAGTCATTGGAGAAGATAAGGAAAGATCTGGGCCACTGTGACACAGCCAAACTTACAAAGTACAATATGACTTGCTGGTTACAGGGCCATAACTACAAACCTCATGAGCTTAAAGGTAGAACTACTGGAGAACTTCGAAGGATGATGGAGCATGTAATGAAGGTGGAATTGGAAACAGGTGTGAAATTCAGAACCACAGCTCCTCATCCAACTGATGACAAACAAATCAAATTATCAGCTGATCCAATAACTGTGGAGCCCAAGGATCAGCATAAAGCAAAAGATAAGCTCATCAGGGAACCAAGGGAAGTCATCCCAGGCAAAGTATGGCCCCTTGGTACCACTGTTAGAGAAATCACTGATCAGAAGTCCACTTTGATTCAGTTGGTTAATCACCTCACAACTCCCAACTCAGCTGAAGAAAACAAGATCATGGCGTGGAAATATGATCAAGAGTGGGATTGTGTAGTGATCAAAAGGACATCAGGAAGAATTGAATACTTCCATGATGTGTTTTCAGTTCTCTGCCTTCCTGAGAATGATCTAAAGGACCTGCAAAGCCTTACCATGACAAATTATCCAATACATCCGAGAGGTAGGGACTTCTCAAGCAGAGTGGGTCAACTGAAAACAAGGTTCAAAGATGATAGGTGCTAAGAGAGATGATGAAGAGCACAGAAGAAGAAGTCAAGGACTGAAAAGATACAAGTCCAATGCCTCTGAATTAGTAGATGATGAATTCCTAAAGAGGGTTGGTTACAACAAGAGAACCTCAGCAGCCATCAAGCACATTGAAGGGACTCAATACACACTCCCTATCACTGAATGGGGATATGTAGAGAGGACAAAAGAACTGTTGTTGCTGAGGAATGCAGAGAACAAACGGGCTGAAAAGATCAGAATCTTTGATCTTGTGGAAATCAAGTTGCTTCATCCAAGCTACACTTCCTACCTTCATGACAAATTCTTTCCGAAGCTGAATGATGAAGCAGCTCAAAATGATCTGTTCCTGCATGTTCACATGATACAAGTGATTGACAAACTTCATGCAAAGGCCTACAAACGACGCAGACACAATGCAGGCTTGCTGAAGGGAACAGAGTATTATGAAGTCACAGAACTCCGCCTCTCCGAACAAGATGAACTTGAAGTAGTGAAGAATGACATAGTCTTGGAGACTCTCACTACAGAGGAGGATGTTCTGGGACTTGGCTTCGAGACTCTGAAGAATATCAGCAAAATGGAGATCAAATACAAGTATGATGATCAAAAGGCAGCTGTATCTTACTTCTACAACAAAATCATATCAAGAGTCAAGGAGCTAGCAGTTTTGAAAGACTGATTACAAAGAGCTAAGCCTAAGGGGGAGTATTGTTAGATCTAGATTGTATAGGGCTAGATCATTTTTGTATAGGCTTAGTACTTGAAAATCAAGTCTTGTAATTAATATTTGTAACAGTCAAAATATATATATACGTGTGAATCTATAGGATAACCCCATATATATGTGTGTTGATTTGTGACTTGACAGGGAAAAACAATATACTTGGACGGATTCATGGAATTAACCAAGTGTAAGAAACATCTACGGATGAACAATTTTGTTAATCCATAGATATGTTTCTTACAAGATCAAATGACCAAGTGAATGTTCCTGCGGATGATCAAGGACCGTGAAGTGAAGACTCCCACGGAAGAAGGATTTCCTACGGAAGAGCAACTTTGCTACGGAAGATCAATCATCTACGGAAGAACAAAAGTGCTGCGGACGACAAGACTCCTGCGGAGGATCATTATACTTGTGTGATTGCTAATCCCAAGAAGTCAAACAAGTCAACACAATCAATAACAAATCCCGAGAGATCCGGTGTTTCCTTAACCGACTCAAACCGTGTATAAATATGAGTCCTAGGTTTCACATCTCGGAGAACACAATCAATCAATATTACGGCTATCGAGTTACATCATTGTGCAACCCTAGCTGCCGTCACATCAACATCAAACATCATTCGATTCACAGAATTCGTTGTTTATAGTCATTCATTATTATTCTTTGTAATCATTACATTATAGTTAATAAAATACATTTGAATTATTATTGATTTCGCATTTATTGTGTTTCTGTGGTTGTGTTCATAATTAATCATTACAAACAATTAAACGTCAATTAGTGATAATTCCGCGATCATTAAATTGATTTATTTTAATACTGATAATTCCTGAATCGCGATCCTTGGATTCACAGTTTTGTTACCTAAAATTGTTCGTTATATGTAATTTTAATTATATTTTATCTAAATAAATATTTTATAATTTCTAAAAAAATAATTAACTATTAATTTATTTTTTTATTTTTTTGTTATTAACTTTTTGAAACATATTAAATAATATGTTATTAAAACTAATAAATTTAGTAACTAGCTTCTCTTTCTTTCTTTTTCTTTTTTGATAATGTAATCACAAGTTAGGGTGCAATTCATGAAATAAAACAAATGTTATGGACTAATTATGTTGGAAAAATGGAAGAGATTGAAACAAAGAATGAGTGTTTGAATTGGAATAAAATCAAAACAACATAATCCTCGCTGCTGATATCCATCAAATCTGTAAAGATAATCTCTATTCTTGGATTTAAATTTGGATTAGGGTTATGATTAATTAAACCAAAAATCGTAAGTCGGTGGCAATTGCTATAAAACCAACACTCCATCACCATTCAAGATACTTCATTCTTATTATTAATTAATCTATACGATTGATTTCAACCTGTGAAGTGATTTGAATTAGTATAGTTGAGAAGAATGTTAGAGAGCCAAGATCAAACCATCAACAACATACAAACCCAAATTCAGGAGTTGATGAGTGGAGTCAAATTTCTCATCAGTCAAACAAAGAAAGAAGAAGCATCAATCTCAATCACATCAGATGATACAATATTGGATGTGAAGAGTACTGGTGAAAGTGATTATGAAGGTGACGATTCGTGTGTATTCAATTCTGAGGCTGATACATTGGATCTCAATGAAGGTGACTATGATGGTGACAGTGAATGTGAAGATGAAGGTGAAGGTGAAGGTGAATGGACTTTGTTATTGATTGATTTGTTACTCTAGTACTATATTTGAAGTTTGAAAAGGTTATTAAGATAGGATATGATGCCTTGGTTCTTATGAATTGTGGTGTTGCTTTAGTTAATATGTGGTTCTTTTATTCATCTTTTCATCTCTTTGGATGTTGATGCAATATATATGATTTGTTAAATACATTGAATTATTTATCAGTAAAGCTACTGGGTTCTTGTTCCTTGCTGTTGCCCTGAATTATATTGGTATATATAATCAGAGATTAAACAAGATGAGACAATAATATGAATCAAGAAACTTGAATTTTCAACTAGGGTTTGTAACCCTCTGTTGTTTCACATGATCGGCTATATATTAATGATATAAACGCGATGCTTCACATGAAAATCTAAACAACTATTCCTGATCAATTAGTAATCATACATGTGTACATAATGACTATTTTACCTATTTACAAATACATAATATTTAGACTCTCATATCACATATTTGACCCATATATAACTTTATTAAATACATAATCTGTATTATCCCAATAACTGAACAAGGGGTGATTGTAGTCAGGTCCGTATGGTTATATAGAAAGAACCTTAACATTGATGGCATGTTAAATCTCTAAATAGCTTGTGCGATAGAAATCAAGGTCTTCAATTGTTATATTTGCATCGTCAACAACCTAATTTGCATCGTCAACAAACTATGTCATCACCTAAGAAGACACACATTAGGTTGGATGTCCAAGGACACGAGTGTCCACATCTAGATTCCGCATATGAGCCAAAACTAATTATCATGGGTCATCTCTAGTCCCACAGTTATTGGAATGTGTTTCCTTTGATATTCTTCATAAATTGTGTCCCCCTCTCGTAAAAGATACCACGGTATGTTGTTATGATTTAAAAAATTGTCATTGTACATGCCAACCGTAGATTACTATATATGACATCATTGTTCAGTTGGGCATTGATGAACCTTATAATGTGTTAGTGACTTGTATAGATTACGTACACTAAGAAACAAAATAGGTAATAACAAAAAAATTATATATGTAAATTACACAAACTATGTTATACAATCAAATCTTATAGATATATTACTTTACTATATTATTAAATGTGTGCTCACCTCGTGCATATGGCTAGATGTGGGCACCTAAAACTTTATTGGGTAGATTAACTTTGATGGCTAGATGCGTCACTACATAAAAGAACTTTATATAAGTGCAAACGATAAAAAAACATGCCTTGTTACACATTATAAGGCTAACATTTCATGTCTAGTATGACGTGCCCTTGGCAATTTACAAACATATGACAATTTATTTTATATTCTAAGGCCATGCAACAGTTTCTACCCAATCTAACATGCCCTTTGGAGATTATGTACACATGACAAATTATTTATGTTGCAAGATCATCAATTCCAACAAACACATTGACAACGATCTTCAATAATAACTTGTTTACATGCCCCTGGTAGGTTATGTGCATACAATGCCCAAACAATGATCTTTCATAAATTTTTATATTGGCAGGATACCATTTCTAGGCTTAAGAGACTTAAATTGCACTAGGTTATATTTTTAAATATAAATTCGACTGTAACCGGTGAAAACTTTATCTAAAAGTCTACAAGATATATCTAAATCATTCCTTAAAATCCTAGGTTGTGAGAAAAAGTGTATTTTTGGAAACCATCAAATTTTCGAAGGATTGGGTGGTTGGAAATACTTACCGGACTAATCACCTTGAACAGTTGAACATATTTTCAAAAGAGACTTTACGATGGTAAACGTTGCTCTTCAATTACTGACACTGCCAGTGAACAATATGCCCTTCATAATTCACTACTATATCACTGACGATACCTCCAAAGCTTAGAAAGGGTAATTATTAAGCCAGGTTTTGATGAATCCATTGTTATATTCTAACGGACTTTTCCATACGTCGACAAATTTCTATTAGTGACATCCTATCTCTTGTCTTATGGGGCATGGTGTGAAACTAGAGAAATGATGATAAAATCCCCACCCCGAATGAGAACACTACCCGCTGGTTCTAGTGAAAAAATAACCGCCATCGAAGTAGGAAATAATTAGCGAGATTCATCAGATGAGCTTGTGTTAAGTTTTGACAGTCTACCATACCACACAAACACAAAGGAAAAAATATGATGGGAAATGGGGAAAAATATATTGAAACCTTGCTAAGCAAGAAAACCTAAGAAATTAAAGAAAATCTAATGTGTCAACTCGAGAAAACTAGAGAACGCGAGATGACTCCCTCTCCCATTATAGTTAACACACTCGTATTTTACTATAGATTTTCACTAAATTACAATTACACAGAAAAGTTTGAAACTAACTATATATAAAATTGATGTCCTCTATATTATACATTATTATTGCATGTTTTTATCCTTGTTTAGGGATATTTATTGAAAATTTTACAAGATTAGATACTTATTTGCCTCAATTGTAATTTTTCGGGGTTTGATGAAATAATATGTACTTTTGAAAGTTTATGATGAAATGTAAAGAATTCCAGTAGATGAACATGTGTGTGCTCCCTTGTATTCTTGGTTTGATTTTACTGGTTTTATCATGAATTTTATAAACTTTTCAGGCTTGTATTTTGTTCTTGAGCTCATGATGAGCTAAACTCATTATGTCACTTTGATTTTGATAAAGTTTAGTCAACATTTGGTGATGTTATGGTAATTTCATAATTATTCTTTAATGGTTTTGTGTATTTAAGAGTTTGATTTCAAGACTTGCGAATGTTTATCTTTGTTAGGTTGGAAAACTCATAGTATATGCATTTATTCATAGGAATGCATTTATGGCCTTTGAACTAGGAACTGTGAAGGAAGTGTTGATTATGTTTGAAGAACGCTTGAATTTGCATCCTTTTACTTGTGTTTGGAAAAACAAACTGTTTATTATGATCTTGTCATGTTAAGTTTTACGCTCATTTTGGATTTATTGACACGAATTGTTAGTTTTGTGTAATCTTGACTTGGAAAACATATGTTGAACAAGTGCATATTATTATCTAGTGTAATCTTCACTTGAAATTTCATATATCATTTTATTTTCATTTTAAAACTAAAACATAACAACTTTGAACAAAAAATATTAAAATAATGTCAAATGTAAAACTGATCGAAACAAAACAGTCTTGTTTTATCGTTTTTCCTAAACAAAACTCAAACAATACTTTATGCTTTTTGGGTATAATCTAATTGTCATTAGATTAAATTCATGTTTTAGTCACTTAATTGGTAACAGTTTAGAATGCAAATTGAAACAAAGCATTTTCTCTAAAACTTTTCCTAAGAAATTAGTGTTAGAATTAGAATAAGATTAAAAATACCCAAATTTGGTGATTGCTATATTTTGAATTTGGTTATTTAAAACACTCATTTGATGATGTTCAAATAAAAAAAAATTGTAAGTACGTATATACGTAGGTTAATAGTTGGTTTTTAATTAAACAATTAGGTTTATTTAAGTTTTTGGAACGGCCATTAGCTTTTATTTATTAATGTAATTACTAGTTTAGGGTGCAAAATAAAAGTAAAACAAAGTTTAGGGAGTTGTGGTGTGCAAAATCGAAGAGATTGAACTAAGGAATCGGTGTTTGAATTATCAAAACAACATAATCCTCGGTGGTGATATTCATAAAATACCATAAGATAGTTATCTCGATCCATTCTTGGATTTAGATTAATAAACGAAAAATTGTGAGTCGGTGGGAATTGCTATAAAACCAACACTCTATCACCATTCAAGATAATTCATTCTTATTATTAACATATACGATTGATTTCAAGCTGTGATTACATTGAAGTAAGTATGAATAGCTTGATGGAAAGAGAGATGATGGAGCAATGCGCAGAGTTGAGAAGAATGTTAGAGAGCCAAAATCATGCCATCAGCAACTTACAAACCCAACTTCACGAGTTTATAAATGGAGTCACGTTTCTCATCAGTGAAACAATAAAACTACAAGCATCAATCATCTCAATCTCATTAGATGATGATGATGACGATTCATATCATGTGTTCAACTCAATATTGGATCTCAGCTGTGGCGAAATTGATTATGAAAGTGACTATGAAGGTGACGATGAAGATGAAGATGAAGATGAAGACGAAGTTTTGCTTATATTAGGATAGGATGCCTTCTTTGTTACGAATTGCGGTATTGCTTTTATTAATATGTGCTTCTTTTGTTCATCTTTTTCATCTCTTTTCATGTTGATGCTATATATATTTTTCAACATTTGACTCTAATGCAAGTTTGTTAAACAAAAAGATTATGTTAAAAGATCTTACGAGCCCGAAATATATTTATGCTACTATCGGGAAAAGGGCTTACAAGACTAAGTTGTTGGTATACTCGGTAAGTACAAACGTCATGATATGTAACATACCAAATCTTTGTTCAAGATATCTCAATATCCATTTAGCCGCTCTAAAGTGATAACGCGATGGTTGTTGCATAAACCGAGAGATTGTGCCAAAAGAAAATGTCATATAGGTTTGAGTCAAATAAACGAGTCCCTTGACTATTGTTCGATACATGCAGCCATCCATTGCGCCCCATCATTAACCTTAAATCAATCACTTGCGTTCATAGTAGTTGTAGACACTTTGCAAGTTACCATTCAAGAAAAGAGATGAAAAGATCAAAACTCAACATATTGGCCGACAAATCTCAACATATTGGCCGTGTACATGAATGAAGATCAAAACTCAACAATGTTAACCATTCATTTACCTATGATTACCGACAAATCACTCGTTGGCAATAGAGGGTCTCACCACAATGATGAAAAATAACCGCCCTAATAAACCAGTTCTGTACTAATGTAAACCACAAACACTAGTAATTACTACATTGATAGTTTAGGGTGCAAAATAAAGTAAAACAAACTTTAGGTACTTGTGCGAGAAAATTGAAAGAGATTGAATTTAGAAATAAGTGTTTGTATTGGAATAATAATTAAAATATCAAAATCCTCGGTGGTGATATGTATATATCATGATAAGATAATCTCGATTATGGGATGGGATTTAGAAATTAGTTAGCGATGGAATAAGATTAATAAGCCCTAAGTTTTTAAGTCTTTGGCGATTGCTATAATTCAACACTCCAATACAATTGAATTTACATGCATATGGTCATTCTGATTTCAGTAGTAGCAGGATAGCGAGCCGATGCCCCCGCTTATAGCATTGGCTTCGGCCCTTGCTATTGCATCTCGTAACAAGCACATGGACCAAACTGAGGTATTGCAGTATCCAGATGCATCGAAGGCAGAGGTTGCTGATAGTGACGGATCTAGATTACAAGTTCAAAGTTAACGTAAATAAATTTTTTACCATACTTGCAGTGGGTGAACCAGTAATTATTTCTTACGGGGTCACTATTTTTTATAATTAGCTTCTAACAAACTAACATTAAAAAAATTTGGGTTGTTCGATTGAGTCGAGTCTGATCGGGTCGGAATAGACGTAATTAAATTGCATCAAATTGTTAACAAAAATACAATGCCAAAATAAATTAAAAACCCTACATTTTATAGTGTTTCGTACGCGTTTTTATCTTTTGATGTTTTCTTTTCACAACAAAACGATTAATGTTCTCTAGATTTCAAGTTTAAACAATAACTAGATCATTAAATTAAAAATGTTCGTGATAAACAAATAACTATATAAAAGCATGCATAGTAGATTCATACACTTTTTACATCATCTATTTTTATTATATTATCATTTACTTTTAAAATTAAGTTTTAATAAATTATTATAGAAGTTTGAATATGAGTCATACTCTTATTATTCTAACAACACTCCTAATATATTGATACAAATTGTTTAGGTTTTTAAACAAAAAACAACAGAAACATCAATTATTTTATTTTCTTTCTTCTTTTACTTTTTTTTTTTTTTGCGTAAAAGAATAAATAAAATGTGTAAGACCATAAAAAATATATTGTTTTATTATGTTATATACTAGTATTAAGCTCACACACGTTATAACAGGAGGCGTAAAACTATGCCAGGTAATATTAATGGTACACCACCATCAGCAACCGGCCACCAACACTGAAGAAACCAATAAAACAAAAAAATCGAATGAAAAGTAGACATAAATACATTGAATCATACACTAAGCAAGCAAAAAATAAAACAATATGTATATTGATCTAGGACCAACGTGCTATGACGTGACCGTTAACCTGGTAAAAATAAGTGAAGAAACGTTGACCATTAAAAGTAAGAAAAAAATATTAAGGCTAAATTATAAAAGATGTAAAAATATTATGTTAAAATAAAAAGGTTAAATATTAAAAGAATGGGTACATCTCATAAAGCGCATAATACAACTTACAATGCATACAAATAATTAGTATATATATAATTTTTATTTTTAGGCTTATTATTGTAGTGGGTTGGATAATGAGTATTTTGGGTTTTTATGCTATTTTGTAATGGGTGATGGGTGATGGGTGATGGGTGATGGGTGATGGGTGATGGGTGATGGGTGATGGGTGATGGGTGATGGGTGATGGGTGATGGGTGATGGGTGATGGGTGATGGGTGATGGGTGATGGGTGATGGGTGATGGGTGATGGGTGATGGGTGATGGGTGATGGGTGATGGGTGATGGGTGATGGGTGATGGGTGATGGGTGATGGGTGATGGGTGATGGGTGATGGGTGATGGGTGATGGGTGATGGGTGATGGGTGATGGGTGATGGGTGATGGGTGATGGGTGATGGGTGATGGGTGATGGGTGATGGGTGATGGGTGATGGGTGATGGGTGATGGGTGATGGGTGATGGGTGATGGGTGATGGGTGATGGGTGATGGGTGATGGGTGATGGGTGATGGGTGATGGGTGATGGGTGATGGGTGATGGGTGATGGGTGATGGGTGATGGGTGATGGGTGATGGGTGATGGGTGATGGGTGATGGGTGATGGGTGATGGGTGATGGGTGATGGGTGATGGGTGATGGGTGATGGGTGATGGGTGATGGGTGATGGGTGATGGGTGATGGGTGATGGGTGATGGGTGATGGGTGATGGGTGATGGGTGATGGGTGATGGGTGATGGGTGATGGGTGATGGGTGATGGGTGATGGGTGATGGGTGATGGGTGATGGGTGATGGGTGATGGGTGATGGGTGATGGGTGATGGGTGATGGGTGATGGGTGATGGGTGATGGGTGATGGGTGATGGGTGATGGGTGATAGTCATTTATGCTTTTATATAATGTATTGTTTTTTTATAAATTATTAGACTTTTAATAAATGTAATGGGCTTATTATTGAAGTGTTGAGTTTAAATTTTTTTTAGAGGTAACGTAATTTCTTTTTAGGGGTAACGTAATTTCTTATCAGTGGTAATGTAAAACCGTAACTTTCTTTTTATATAAAATCGTAATTCTTTTTTACACTACTTGTAACAAGTTGACGGGTAGCGGAGGCTACCCCTCAATTATACATATGTCTGCCTCTGGTTACTGAACTGGTGCTTAGAAACGTAGAGGCAATCAAACGGTTCATGACATCAAGTCCAAAGAATCCTGAAGCGGTTTGCTAGAATTAGGGAAATATAGTTGTCCATCTAGATGTGACTTTTAATGAAGAATATTTGACGTTTATGAACAGATTAATTATTAGGATGCATGGTTTGGTTTTATTGAATTGTGGTATTGCTTGAGATTAATTTGTGGTTATTTAGATCGCCCTTCGCTAGTTGCCCTCTTGCCTCATTCAATAGAAAGTTGACTTACACGTCTTACTTGATAGGATACTTCATGGAAAGAGATTCAAGACTTTTGACAGTAGAGCGCTTGTTTGAAGACTTCCTGCTGATCGATCTCCCGCCTTCTACTTGAAAGCGATAGGCCTTTTCTATGTATATATTTTAGTGTAATTGGATTGACTAGTCGATCAATGTGATTACGATATCCATCCTAAGCAATGGGGGTACTAAGGGAGCGAGCCCCCTTAGTGGGGGTTCGGGGGCAGCGCCCCTGGGAGCGGGGTCCAAGGGGCGGCAGCCCCTAGCTAGGGTCGAGCTGCTATGTCAACGTAAAGTTTTTTATTTTGATAAACATTGCTTTATAAAAACGCATGAAAATTTTATTTTACCAAAATTTACATGTAAAACTGGAGGGTAAAAAGTGTAATATTTGATATGAAAACTGCCACCGGGCAGCTTTCTCCTCTTCCCTGCAAATATTGATTTTGAAAGAGATTGGTCATTCTGTTCTTTCTTCTGGTTCATGAACATTACACAAAAACATACTAGAATAAATATATAAAAATACTTGAGTATAAATTCTATTTTATATTTGGTGATTTGAAAGGTAATTTGGTCTTTTTATATAAATTTACATTCCAATTTCATAACAAATTAAACAAGCAAACAAATTTTGAATTTTGAAAGGAATCCTTAAAATTCAAATTTTAATTCAAATTCTAATTCCAATTCCAATTTTAATTCCAATGAATTCCAGGAACCAAACACCCCCTTATATTTTTGGCCTTTTTCTTTTTGCTTGGGAAATATTGGTTGATCAGAGAGCCTGGGGAGGAGTAGGAGATTTCGTTCAATTCCGATTCACTAGCCTCTGAAACCCCATTTTTCCATCAAGGATCAAGCAATGAATTATGTTAGTTCATTATAGGGTTAGGTAATTGGTTTTATTTCAATTCTAATTTGTCTTTAACAATACATCTAATTTTAAAATTAGGTAAAACTATAACATCTTAAACGGGTCAAACAGTTTAAATCGTATCACTTTAACCCGTTTTATTTCTTTATTTTGAACTTTATAGTGACCGTAGATGGTGTTTTCTTGAAGAGGTTAAGTGTTGTGATTTACGAGTTATATGGAGTTTATATTGTCCTCTATTTATTTCTTAATGTTTTCCTTTTCATTTTGTGTGTGTTACTTATTTGATTACCTTATTGTTAGGAAAACTTAGAACTCTCAAAACTGGTCTTTTGTTGTTAAGAAGCCAATCAAGATGTCAAAAGGAGGCTCTTACTTTTTTTCCCTTTAACCAGCAGTTTAAATCGTATCACTTTAACCAGCAGTTTTGACCAACAGAATGATTAATACTTTATAATATGGAGTTTTTCCTTGTTATAAATTTTATTTATCAAAAAGTTGTAAATTGAAAATTATTTACCAAAATGGTGTTTTTTTGGTAATAATTAATGAAAGCTTCACTTGTATGTTTCTCACTCCTAATATTATTGGATAACTATACTTTATTAAAAACTAATAATTTAATTAAATATTTTACTGATTTCAATCCAATAAATACTTATTTTTCAGTTTTATATTAGTAAAAAAATAAAAGATAATACTTTATCAAACTCATTTTGTATGATAAAAAAGTTACGCGTAATCATAAAAACCCAATTTTCACTTTGTAAATATAAAATTAAAATAGATTTATAAGATTACTGTTTTAAGATAAACTAAAACTAGATAATTTGTTTAAAATTTAAAAGAAGTTAGTAACAATAATATAGTTCTATTAAAGTTTTTCAAAAAGCTTGCGATTCATAACTCACTCAAAGAAAGATTGAAGAAATCTTGCTCGAATTTTGCTCAACTCGAGTCGGTTTGTACATTACATTTAAGCATTTGAGTGAGAAATAACATTAGATACAAACTTTAACATCATTAATATTTAAAAAATGACAAACTAGACAATCCAAGCGAACCTTTTCCACTCCTTTTAGAATAGTTGCGATTCACGAGTTTTTTTTGAAGAACTCATATAAAAAATACAATGTTTCTTTTATTTTAAATTAACTAGATTTGCTTTCTTGAACTTTTACGATTATTTATTTTATTTTATAAAAATTAAATTATACAATGTTTCTAAATCATTGTTTTGTGATTACCGAAAATTAATATTAGCATAGAACATGATTCACTACAAAATAAATTTATAAAGTTTATATTATCAAAACAATAAATTGAAGCAGGTACATTTTATAATTTTATTATAATTTATGATGAAGAAAAGACAAAAAGTAAAACCTGCATATAATGAGTAATAGGTTATTACCCCGTGTATTACACGAGTTGAATAAATAAAAATATTAAATAGTCATTAGTAAAAATTAATGAATTATAAAACAATCTTTTAATATAAGATATGATTGACATTACGTACGAGTGATAAAAGAATGATATCATTTTTTAAACTTTTTTTTTATTTTTTTGTTTTTTTAGAAAAAGTTGGTTTTTAAACAAATTGTTTCAAAACAAACCGTTTTTTAAAAAGTGTCATTTTTAATAATTTTTATATTATGACTTGAAATTAATTACTTTTATTTTATAAGAATTTTATTTTTAAAAGCCACAGACTTTAAAATATATTGAATTTTTTAAAAGTTTGATGTTTTTTTAAAAAAAAAGTTTCTTATTTTATAAAAAAAATATTTTTCTTACGAATTGCATTTATAGAAAGAACTCTTTTTAAAATAATTTATATTTGTAACATGAAAAGAATTAAATAATATCATTTGTAGTTAATGTAATATTTATTAGTAGAGAGAAGCGGGAAAATAAAACTTAGTAGCTCTAGAATTAGGACAAGTGGTATACAAAAACCTTCTTTTATTAGTATTGATAGAATAGATTAATATATAGAAACTGGTAAAAAAATTAAATCAAAATTTTTGAAATAATAAGATATCCAATAACAACAAAAGAGAGAAACTTACTAGCAAAAGTTTCCTTGATTTTCTCAACTAAAACACTATTTTCGTAAATAATTTTCAATCTACACCTTTTTGGTAAATAAAATTTATAACAACACTATTTTGGTCAAAAACTCTTATATTATGACACATAATAAAATAAAGTTTAGTTTAGTTTAGACTATAAAGTTTAGTTTAGTTTAGTTTAGATCATATCTAGTGATTGTTTAGTTAAAATGTACTATAACTTTTTTAAATTAATTGTAATATTTAACTAGTGTTTGGAGCCCTATCAATACAATAGTGTAGCCAAAGTTGTGTTTGGAGCATGTTAAGGGCTTAACACCTCATAGGTTTTGAACCTCTTTTAACTATTATTTAGTGGTGTTTAGAGCCTCACTTGTGTCTGTGTTAACATTATTAACGTTATTTCTTGTCCACTACATATAGTCTTGTAACTTTTAATATTTCCCCTTAAACTAAACCTTTAGTTTAAGAGAGATCTTCATCTTCTTTGGCTAGATTCTTTACGTGAGTTGTCTTGGTGGCGTCCTACAACATCCGATTTTGACAAAACCTACTAGTACACTTTTCTTATCAATGTCAGTTGTTTTGGTGGAGATCTACATCATCCATTTATCATATGTTATCATCTTTCTTTATGCTATATGTATCGTCGTGATAGGGGACTATTTTAGTGATATAATATGATTGAAGTACGGATATAACATGTTTACAAAACTTTTTCTTGTAAAACAACATTAGGTTAATTTCGTGACCTGGTTCGCAAGACTGGTGGGCCGGCTTCTTCTCCGACACAGCGATGAATTAGGATTAGGGTTATTTAGTGGGATTGACGGATTGTGTTTCCTTATAATTGTATTTTTTTTCTGGTTGAGAGTTATTGTAATTCATCTTTTATCTATTTTCTTGGTCATAATAAAAGTGATATTATTAAATTTTTATGTGTTAACATTTGTGTTCCTAGTTAGAGGTGTGTTTAAAAAACTATAAACTAAATATTTTTTGAATTCCAAATCATATTCAAAACCGAGAAAACGAATCCAAAATTTTATATGGATATTCATATCGGTTTTCGGCTAAGATATCGAATATACAAAATCTTGCTTATTTGGATGTCCCAACCGAATCCAAATTTAACTAAATAAACTGATTTATTAAGTTTACATGTGTGCATGCTATAGATACATCCGGGCTACACATTTGAGGCCATCAATTCTTACCCTATTTATATTCCAAGACCGTCAATTTTAATAAACTCACAAACAACATCTTCAATATTAAATCGCTGAGGTGCCCTGTGATATACATACCACATCCAACAACGATCTTTTATATTGTCATATATTAAGAGGTTGCCATTTCTAAGCTTTGAGAGACAAGTTGGTATTTATAAAGACAAATTTTGACATATTATCAACTGAAAATTTTCACTAGAAAGCTTACAAGGCAAATCTAGAATTTTTCCTTATAAGTTTAGGTTGTCATAACCATCAAATTTTCTAAGGATCTGCAGTCAAAATTAATCATCAAACTAATCATCGGGAACATCTTTTGGAAAAGTCTCTACAGTGGTAAATTTATACATATTAATAAAAAAACAAATGTAGCTATCACATGATATCTTTCGTGTTCACTTAGTATTTGTCCATGTATAGTCACCACAATTAACATTTTATTTTAAACAAAAATCAATTATGTCAAACTTTTCAAACTTAATCTTAATTTTCAAAATTTTTTTAGAGAATATAAATAAAAAATCAATTAAGTCAAACTTTACACATTTGTTAATATTTCTTAAATTAATAAATTTTTATTTATTATGATAATAATATCCTATAGTCCAGAATTTGATTTTTTTTAATAATTACTTACTCAATTTTAAAAGTTTACATATCATATAATTTAATATGATAATGATTTGTTTAATTAAAAGAACTTAAATGAATAGTTTTATGCATCTTTTATTAAGCTCGTGTAGTACACTAGTCACTAAAGGTCTATTTAGTATTAGATAATGGAACAGACGAATAAATAGAATGAATGATAGAATGTAATGGATGAAAGAATAAAATAAATTATTACATTTCAATGTCTTGTTTGATTATCCTTTACAAATAAATGAATCATTACTTTGTATTGTTGGTTAAGTATGAAAAAACAAAATAATAAAATGTAAAATTAGTTATGATTGTGATGGCGGGTGGTGATGGTGGTTGGTGGTGGTTTCTGGTGGCGGTGGTGGCCCGAGGGTGGTTTCCGGAGAAGGTGATGGCCGATGGTGGTTTTCAGCGGCGGTGGTGGTCCGAGGGTGGTTTCCGGTGGTGGTTCCCGGCGGCAACGGTGGCCGGCAGTGGCCTTCAGTGGCTTCCGTCGGTGACGGTGGCCGGCGGTGGTTTCCGCCGGCGGTGGTTTCCGCCGGCGGCGGTGGTGGCCTCCAGTGGTTTCCGATGGCGGTGGTGAACGGTGACGCTGGTGGCAGGTGGTGGTTTCCAGCGGCGACGGTAGCCTTTAATGGTGTCCAGCGGCGACAATGGGCTGTAGTGGTTCCGCTGGCGGTGGTGGCCTTCGGTGGTTTCCATCAGCGGTGTTCTCGGTGGCGGCGGTGACCTGCGACGGTGGTTGGCGGTCGTTGGTGGCCGGTGGTTGGCAGTGGTCGGTGGTGGGTAGTGGTCGGTGGTGGTCGGTGGTGTTGGTTGTGGTCGTGTTTGCTGGTGGTTACTGGTGACGAACGATCTTGGTGGTCAGTGTTGGTTGTTGTGGTGGGTGAGTGGATGGTGTTGGTGACTAATGATGAAAGAAGTGATTGAATGAAAAAAAAAAGAAGGGGGGTTGATTGAATGAATTTGAGTGAATGAAATCGACTACGTAATAGTTCATTACATTATTTTCACCAACCAAACACGTCTTTATTCATTCACCCTTAATGTTTAATTTTATTCCACCCATCACTACCTAACATAGTTGGTAACTAATGGTCATAAATTGGTATGTTTTTTAATATCTTTTAACGGTAACTCATGAACACCCTTAAAAATTAACAAGTATGTACTGTAAAATTTGAACTCTTAACCACTTAAAATTAGTATTTTTATATTCCATCTTCATACCAATAGACTAGATTCGTTTAGTATTTGAGATACTTAAAAGATATAGTCATATAACCGGATATACATTTCACGTTTATTGATTTTAGAAAAGTAAATATATATATAAATTCTTATGTATTTTTATATCTTATCATAAAATAAATATATTATTGAGTGCAGGTATGCATATCTTTTCTTTTTACACGTTCAGTTAGTCCCCCTTTTTTTAATAAGGGAAAATTATTAAAATATCAATTGACCAACCCTAATTACGAAAATAACCAGTGATCATTTCTTTTGATGAAAATAGACTTTTGACTTTGACTCTCGCCACCGGTGAGGAAAAATCATGATACCTCGCCCACGTGGATTAAATATCTCTCGCTCACGTGTCCGTATCTCGCCTACGTGTATAGTGCGTATTCAAAAAAAATAAAAAAGCGAGGGGTTTGTCATACGAGGCGAGGGATGTGACCCATCCCTCGCCCACGTCAGCGAGGGCACATTGTTCCAGGCGAGGGATTTGACCCATCCCTCGCCCATGTCAGCATCCATGTCAGATACCAATTTTAAGTAGAAAACTTTTATGTTTCATTTAAGAAAAACACGTTACGGTTAATAAATGCATATATATTTACTATTAATAATTATTATTACCTTTTATTATATATAAATAGAGCTTGTATTATTTAAAATGATGGTTGGCGAAGCCCGCGAATGACAAATCAAAGTTGCTTTGGTGACCCAACTCATATTTTCCTTTTTTTTGAGTTTCTTTCTAAAAAAATATAGATGAGATAATATTATTATTTTGGTGTACGTATAAAAATATTTATCAAAACGGATAAATCTAATACTTTTTTAAAATTTTTAATTTGTCATATACTACTGTTAGTTTACTTTATCAATCCTTTTAGTATGCATATGCATTCTATCGTAAACTGTTGATTTTATTTGATGTTTTTTTTATATTTTCCTTGTAATGAGTATTTGATATTGAGATCATTAGTTGACTGATTTTATTTAACATTTTGTTTATGTTTAATACTAAAACGATCAACTTTTAACGTTTATTTATGTGTTTTTATTAGCATTTTGTTTGTGTTTGATACTAAAACGACCAAGGTTTAACGTTTTTTATATGTTTTTATTTTTATTTGAAAAATGACATCTTAAAAAATTCAAATCAAATGTGAATGTTAAGGCGCTCCTTCTTATGTCAGATATAATTGTGTTGAATCACGATTTTACTACAAAATTTAAGAACATGTCTAACACATTTACCTTTTAATGGTAGATCTCCTTCAACATCGTTTACAAAATGTCATCTACCACCACTACATAGTATGATATTAATTGATATTTTATAAAGTTTTAGAGAATTTTAAGAAGAAAGTAATAAGAAGGTTGAGAAAAATGTAAGATTTCATAAAGGGTAAACATTGTATTATATAGGAAAGAATAAAATTAAATTAAACTTTTAAGTATTTAAAAAACAATAAATAATTACAAATCTCGGATTTTTTGATTATTTTTTTTTCAATTTTGGGCGAGTAGGGGTATTTTCGTAAATATAGACGAGGGATTCATATAGTCCCTCGCTGATTGCAGACACGTCAGTGAGGATCCACGTGGGCGAAGGATTATGCTCCATCCTCTCTCGGGAGGTAGACCACGTCCCCATTTCCTCGCCGGGCACATTTTTCGAGGCGATGGATTCCCCTGTTTCCTCGCTGACTCAGCGATGGATGGCACGTGGCAGTCTCCGATTATTTTTTTTCAAATTTTCAATTTTGACCGGTTATTTTGATAATCTATTTTAATCAATTGGTTATTTTGGTTGTTCCCTTTTAATAATCTCTCTCAGACATACGTGTAGTATTTAACTTGTACAGTTGTACTTTCAACACCACCACAATTGTTTTAATCAAAGGTATTTTCCAGGTATATCTTCGTTTTCTCCGGTCTTATAACTTATACTTTGACCACCACGTACTTTTTTTTCATTGAGATTATACAACCGGATCCACCTAAACCTAAGAAATTTCCTCTAGAGAGAATGAGGCTCTCGTTGAGAGATCCATTAGTGATTGGCCCACCCCTCCTGGCAAAGAAAGAAAGGCAGGTTCAGGCGATTGATCAAAAAAATCTTTCCTTCCCTTTCTTTATGACAGAGCAATTGAATGCAGCGGTGCGGGGCCTCTAAGATTATGAATAAGCTATTCATTTTCCTTCCTATTGAAGAAATTCGGCATGATGGTATGCATACTAGTTTTGAGTTAAATTAAAACGTGTTCGGATTTTGAGCATTTTGTAAATATCATTTACGAAAGAGTGGAGTCTTTGACATAAAATACACATGTGTCGTAAATAATATTTACAAAAGTTCTGGTGGTCTTTTAATGACGATTAAGATACTACGTTTTCATGGTTCATAACCTCGTTAATATGGAACTTTAATGCTAAATAGTTAAAAAATAACCTCTTGATGTTACATATAAACCATTTAACATTAAAGTTAACTCTTAAAAAAGTAAAAGTTATCAAACAATTCTTTGGTTTTTTTTAAGCAAAATAATATTTACAAAACACTTAAAACTAAAAAGATTTCAATTATCACCTAAGATCCCTCAGTCAAATAATGTTCAATTTAACAAAAAAAAATCCACATACATTCAATGTTCAATCAAGTAATGGCTCAGCGTTACCATTAATGATTTTTATTTTAATTTGTTAAGTTGAGGTACTCATAGTCATACCATGTAAATAAACGGGAGATCATGGGTTCAAGTCTCGCTTTGAGTAAAAAATGCTTAGAGTTGAACCATTGGTTTTTTCAATAATAGAGTTTCCTTCTGAGAAGGTTGACGGTGTGCTCCGATTAAAAAACAGATAGATGGATCCGATTAAAATAACAAATATCTTCTAAGCCGTGTGGTACTATTAAAAAAAAAAAGTATTGCGTTACCAACCCCCGTTACTGCACAAGTATATAAACGCACATCAACTCCTACAAACTCATCGAAATAATATTATAATAACACATCGATCAGAGCCACAACCATTCATCTTCATCTTCATCTTCTTCAATGGAGTCTGCAAATCTCAAAATCATATCAGATTCCTTCATCAAACCCAAATTCATATCAGAAGAAGCCAAAAACCCAACATACTTCTCCCCGTGGGATCTCGCAATGATCAACGTAAACTACATCCAAAAGGGCCTCCTTTTCGGTCGCCGGAAAATCAAGATTTCGCCATGACCACCTTCATCGACGACCTTAAAGACTCCCTCTCCGCCACACTCACCCACTTCCACCCTCTCGCCGGCCGTTTAGCCACCGTGAAACAAGAGAACCCACCGTCGTTGACGATCTTCATTGACCCGGAGAACAGCCCCGGAGCCAGATTCATACATTCCTCCGTCGACCTCACGGTGGATGATATTCTTGCTCCGACTGATGTCCCGGTGGTTGTTCAGTCGTTTTTTGATCACCACAAAGCTATCGATCACGACGGTCATGAGCTGTCGCTGCTGTCGGTGCAGTTGACGGAGCTCAACGACGGAATCTTCATCGGATGTTCAATGAACCACATGGTGGTTGACGGATCTTCCTTCTGGCATTTCTTCAACTCATGGTCCGAAATCTTCAACTCCCACCGGAAAAACGACCTCATCGTCCCCATCTCCCGTCCTCCGGTCATCCACCGCTGGATTCCGGCAGGATCCGACCCGATCCTCACCCTCCCCTTCACCCATCAACACCAATTCATCGACAGACCAAACCCACCATTGCTACGAGAACGCATCTTCCACTTGTCCTCAAAATCCCTCAAGAAACTCAAATCAAAAATCAACTCCCAATGCAACAGTACCAAGATCTCCACTCTACAGTCGCTGTCCGCCGTGGTGTGGCGGTGCATCACCCGCGCACGGCGGTTCCCGGCCGACAAGCAAACCGGCTGCCGGCTGGCCGTAAACAACCGAACCAGACTATCCCCGCCATTACCCGACACCTACTTGGGTAATTCGATCCAAACGGTGAGAGTAACATCAACCGCGGGTGATCTGTTAACCCGCGGTGTGGGGTGGACCGCACTGCGGTTGCACGAGGCGGTGGCGGGCCACGGGGATAGTGCGGTGCGGGAGTATGTGGACTCGTGGGTGAAGAGTCCGTTTGTGTATAAAATGAGGGTGTTTTTTGATGGAAATAGCATACAGATGGGGAGTTCCCCGAGGTTTGATATGTATGGGAATGAGTTCGGGATGGGGAGAGGGGTCGCGGTGTTGAGCGGGTACGGGAATAAGTTTGACGGGAAGGTGACGTTGTATGCGGGACGGGACGGGGCGGGGAGTATGGATTTAGAGGTGTGTTTGTTGCCCCAAAATATGGAGGTTTTGAGTGTGATGAGGAGTGGATGGGTGTTGTTAGAGGTGAAGATGTGTTTTGAAATGGTGTTAAATTTTCGGTTGTTTAGTTATATCTTTTTTTTTTGTTATTTATAACTTGTTAAACCATCATTAAGTTAAAATAAACATTAAGTTTTAGTTTTTTTTATACACTACCAACCAAATATGTTAAAAGAGGCACCAAAGTGGGACAAAAAAGAAAAAAAGAAGCAGAAGGTTTATCGAACAACCAATGAAAACAATTCATGTGTGAAGTGTTAACTTCTAATTTTAGGAGACGTCAAAAGGAGGAATACATTTAAGAGTTAAAAATCAAAATACCATGACCAAAGGAGATATTGTTTTAAAAACAGGACCGGTCGGTACTAAAAATTACAACCCGTTAAAATCGGAACCATCCGAAGAGGATGGGGAGGAAACATAATAAATATCACAGGGCATTACAAAATTATTGTTGTATTTATAGTTTTTTTTTTCTCTTTTTTTCCTTCAACTAGCCGCGGGGGGGGGGGGGGGGGGGGGGGGCGTTACGGTACAAATTATGACCGTGGATGATGGGACCGTTGGTAGTGTTGTTGTGGTGTGGCACGACGCGACTTTTACACGATGTAGGGGACCGGCGGCAGTGTTGCCACGCGGCGCCCGCCCCTCCCAGTGATTACGCACTCACCCCCTATCCTTCAACTAAAATTAACATGCTAAACTTTATTTGGCTTCACACATAGATTCATTTGATTGGTTGTTTTGTGGATCTGTACATATTTTTATCGTTTTATGTGACGGTTGAATTTTAGTATTATTTGTCAGCAGTGTTTTGACAAGATAATCAAAATATGTTTGTTTTGATAGATTTTCTTGATTCTTCCATGTAACTTAAAAAAACAATAAATAAGTCAATAGAAATAAAAAATACAATTATATACATAACAAAATTGGATGTTAATGAATACTGTTGGTCCCTGGTCACATCAAGGTTTTCAAGTCCTTTAATTATTTGGTTGTTTATTTACTACTAATATTTAGTAGTTTGAGTTTGAATTAGAACGGGGATTACGGATTGATCTTTATTCTTAATAATAAATATCAGAATTCAGAACAGTCATCGGAGTTTCCATAAAATCGGTTTGAAAGAAAAAACAAAGAGAGCATCCCTTTTGCTGTTCAAGCAGATTGAGACCAAAGGAGGAAAATATTAAATTTGCATTGACGAAGACTCAAACTTGGTGTGAGGAACAAGGCATGCATTGCACCTGCAACAAGAATTATTCATTATTTGAATAGAAGTGGGTCCAATGATAAAACCATTTGAAGTTAAAGTGATGAAACTTTTTTTAGTGTCATAGATTCCAGTACTACATATAACTAGTTGATGTAAATTAGTTGTGATGTAAAATTAGAAGCACGTTAGCAAAAAGAACCCTCAAAAAGTTTCCGCCCCCATGACACAAAAGATATATTGAAACACTCCATGTTAGATTTCGTAAAACAAATCATGTCCAGAAGGCCCAGCTACAAACCTAACATTGAGGTGAGAGTTGCAACAATTACGCATGAACGAGACTGAATCGGTAGAAGAATTCATCGGGAAACTAAGCTAGTACATTACTTAATTTAATAGTCTTGGATCAACCTTAAAAGACGCTGTTAAAAATTGTTGAGTAAATTACCATTTGCATCCCTGACATTTGCCCATTTTAACCACTTGCGTCCCTGCAGTTTCAAAATTGCCATCCGCCCCCTAACGTTTCGTGTTATCTTCATTTGAGTCTATACGTTTCATTTTTATCTCCATTTTAGTCCAGATGACTTAACACTGTTAGTTTTCCAGTTAAATTATTATTAAAAAGACGAAATTGCTCTTCACTCAACATCTTCTTCTTCCTCAATCAACACACAAGATTCCACCACCACCATCAAATTCCTTTACCCGAAAGACTCCTATCAGAGTTGTTCATCTTCATGATCTCAGCCCCGTTTAGAATCGCATTCGGTAACGCATCATTTACAGTCGACGGGCCGATGCTGATACGAATATGGTCACTGTTAATCGAGTTCGTGATGAAATCGGAGTAATAAGCTGTCGCTATATGCCCATTGAGCTTTGTAGTCAGATCAAAATCTGATAACACTCTTGAATCTTGAATGTAGACATTGAAGTACAGTTGATTTGGGGATGAACTCACAATATCACAGAAATGAAGACGAATGAAATACTGAAACCCTCGATCCACCGGAAAATCCCAAGTGACGTTGAAGTGGCTTTTGGGATCATCTTCCGACGCCATTCTCGCGGCGGTGCCGTAAACACTCCGGGGAGCATCGTCCACCGTAGCGCCGCCGTTGATGAACGCAAACGAACCACCGGAGGGTGTGAAGGTGATCTCGAGGTCGCCGGCGGTTTTGTTGACGGAATATTCCTTCACCGCCGCACCATCGGAATTAAAATCCGATAACAGAGAATGATCACGGGTTGAAACGGAGAAAGTTGCGGTTTTTAGATCGTAATTACTCGCGGACCCCATCACCACCATCGCGAACCCCATCACCACCATCGCGACCTCCAATCACCACCACAACCGCAACCCCCATCACCACCACCACCGCAGCCCCCCATCACCACCATCGCGAACCCCATCACCACCATCGCGACCTCCAATCACCACCACAACCGCAACCCCCATCACCACCACCACCGCAACCCCCCATCACCACCACCACCGCAGCCCCCCATCACCACCATCGCAAACCCATCACCACCATCGGAGCTTCACCGTCGCCGTCGTCAGCCACCGTGAGGGGATTTGGGTTTGATTTTGTGGTTTGATTTTATTGAATTAGTGAGGGATTTGGGTTAATTTGATGGGTATATAGTGAAGAAAGAATAGATAGAGAGAGAGAAGATAGTAGGGTGGGGTGGGATAAGGGTTTTTATTTAAGTTAGTAAATTACCGTTTGCATCCCTGAAACTACGAGGGTATTTTTGTCATTTTACAAAAACTAACGGAAAAATCTAACGGCGTTAGTGTGTTGGACTCAAATGGAAATAAAAATGAAACGTTAGGGGGCGGATGGCAATTTTGAAACTGCAGAGACGCAAGTGGTTAAAATGGACAAATGTCAGAGATGCAAATGGTAATTTACTCAAAATTGTTTGATTCTGTACCGGACAAAGTTTCTTCAAACATTTGCTTCAATTGAGCAATATTGGACCCATAATCCAACTATAACAAAATTTCCACACCCATTACCAAACTCAATCGAAACAACTTTTATTAATTAAATATAATTTTTATTATTATTCTATTAGAATTATTTATGTTATTTCAAAACAAATAAATTTGGTGGGTATGCCGACTGGGCTAGAGGGAGATGTGGTGTTTGCTTTCTTTTCTGTCTTTATTGTTATCCAACCACTCTTCTGAATTGATTTGGGTCCAACAATTTAAAAGCAAGAAAAACACGTGAGCTTATACAATAAATTATGAATTATAAGAACATTTTAAATAACGGACCAGAACCGACTTCCTGGGCCACGCGTCAAGCGCCCTCCTTACCGGTCTGATAAGTGCATCTGAGTCGCTCTCTGGTTCTTTTTATTAACGGTAGATGTACGTTACTCTAAATGTTATCCGTTTTTTATTCTGGACTGCACCCATAACCCTTAAAGGGAAACCCATCACCAGAAAACTTATTATCTTAACTCTAAATATTTTACTCAGATTGAGGGTTGAACTCATGACATGTCTATATTACATGTAACCAACACCCCGCCTGTATAGTTAACTGGGCGATTCAAACGATTCATCTGTCTTTAGCACCAGTTCAGTCCATGAGTCATCAGCAATGTTTTCAGAACCGGATCGGACGTCGAACCGGACGCCTTACTGGTTTGGTGGTCGGACCGGATGGACCGGATGGACCGGATGTAACTATATTTTAATTATGTTTATATATGTAATTAAATATAAGTAATTTATATATGATTTATACATATATTTTATAGTTATATATAAAACTTAACTATATTTGTATATCCGAAGTACTAATTTACGGTTTAACACCCCGTTTTTACCCACTAAAATAAAAAAAAAATACTGAAAACCGGTCAGAACCGGCCCGGTTCGCCGATCCAACCGCCGGTTCGGTTTGGACCGGCCGATTCAAATGATCAAAAACGAACTACCCCTGACCGGACCGGACCAGCCCCCGATTCGCGGTCGAACCGGTCGGACCGGCCGGTCCGATCCGGTCTCAACAACAATGGTCATCAGATGAGGGCATAAAACATGCTTTTATCGAATATTAAAAGAATAAAACTAAACAGTTCTAACTTCTCGACTTTTAATAAAATAAGGGTTTGGTTATTTGGACACCCCATTATTTTAAATCAACACCCGGGTACCCTATACGCCGCGTATGGGTTCATACGCCGTGTATAGGGTGAAATGTCAGAAAATGTTTTTTTCTCTATACGCGGCGTATGGGTCCATACACGACGTATATAAAAAAACATCTCTGACATTAACCTGTCAAACGAGGTGTCCGGAGGTCATACGCGGCGTATAGACCCATACACAGCGTATGACTTCAAATGTTTTTTCCTCAACACACTTGGGACGCACGAGACACTTATATGCCGCGTACAGGGCCATACGCGACGTATAGGTTAAGCGCGTTTATATTTTTTTGTTATTTTTACATATATTTTTTTATAAATAAATTTACGTCGACTGTATTTATATTATGTTTATAACTTGCTTAACCGACAATTTTAAATCGAATAACAATACAAAAATGAAAATAAAATGATAATATAAATAACAAAGTTTTTAGTACATAACAAAATAAAAGTTACAATGATAGTAATAATATAAAAACTACAACGACTCTGGGTAATGTCGAGGCGGTGACAACTCTGGAGCATCAATACCAGCAGCATGTGCTCGCGCATTCTCGAACTGAACATGCCAATGCATAAGATCCTCAACTTGATCGAGCCGACGACCCTGCTCCCTTAAACTCGCAGCAACCTCCTCCATAAATGTCTCCATACATGCAGGCAGCCTCACATCTTTGTAAATGTGTCAAGGAAACTGTGGCTGAGGTGGTGGTTGATGTGCTGGAGGCTAGTCATGCAGCGGTTGGTCGTGCGGCGGATGATCATGCGAGAGATGGTTCTCCTACTGCTACGGATTATCAACGCCGACCCGCTGAACAGGTGTCGGCTTCCAGACTCCCCGGGTTGAATAGAGAATCATATGCCACCAGGAAACTGGCGTATAATACGCATGCCGAATAACGTACGACGATCTAATCTCACCGGCTCGGTCGGAGGAGATACGTCAGCAACATACCGAATAACGTACGACGATCTAATCTTACCGGCTTGATTACCTAGATTGCACCGTACAATAGTATCTTTCTTTAAAGTTTGTTTATGGTTATTACTTTATATTATAAATGAATTATGAATGCATCCATTTGTATAATTAATGTGGTTTTATAGCATGCACCATTGTTTCTTTTACTTTTAAAACTGGTATGATTGATATGAGAAAATTGGTGGGAGAAAAAGATGTCATGGCATCATTGTTTCTTTTATTTTGAAGCTTGGCCTATGAATATTAAATGATATGATAAATGAATTAGGAATGGACCTCTTTGTATAACTAGTTGTCATTTATTTCTTATATGTTAGGTCTAATACTTGAATTACAAATTCATTGCTCCCATAATAGTCCGCTGTTATATGTTAGGTTTAATACTTGAATTATAACATGGAACCTGGTGTAATTTAAGGTCGAGGAGGAATATACACAAGCCCAAACACTTTAAGAAGTAGACCATGTTTTTGTTTCACGAACCGTTCCACCATGTTGCCTATTTTATACTATACATGACTATAAATGACTGAAATTGACATTTCATTTTAACGAGTACGATATGAATGTATCCTTTTTTCTGATTATTATCTTTGATTGCTGTTTTTTTGCTTATTGTGAATTGCCTGTGAATGTGCATTAGTTTTCTTTTGCTTCGGTCACTACACGAATGGATGCTCTAATGTGGGTGTTGATGCTTCTAATCTTATTGCAGGATTTTTTAAAGATATTCATTATTTTAGAAGTAATCAATTGGTAATCGTTTTGAACTTGGTGATGACATTATAAGTTTGCAGCCCCCGGCCACCGAACAGGTATAAAACTAGTTAGAACTCTCTTGAAACTTTATTACTATTTTACAAAGTTATACATTTTCCAAAATAATTAATCATAAGAAAGAAATACCAAAAATTATGTGATTTGTTGTAATGCACTACTAAACAAAGGATCGTTAGGCATATTGTCAACTTCTATGATGAGTTTTTATTTTTTATTTTCCCAAAAATGTTGATGAGAAAAATATTTATTATATTGAGTGTTTTGAAAAATATTTACCAAAATGAAATTATTTTCTTTACTTTTCATGTTTAATAAAAATATTTGTCAAGGCTTCCAAAACGTTGTTGTCCATTTAAGCATGTCAAGAAACTCAGAAAAAGAACGTCTATTTTCAAGCAACCAAAGACAGATAACATTACATTGATGAACAAGATGAAGATACATATCTAAAGTAACTCAAGAAAAGAACATGATGATGTAAACCCTAGGGCAAATATACTTGAGAAAGACGAAGAAGATGAACTCGTGTCTTAGGGATTTTCCATTAGTAATCAAGTAAGAAAATCTCTTGATGAATCAGAGAAGATGAGATGTTAAAGATTCATGTTTCTGCTGAACTCCTCTTGTTTTTTATAAAAAATCAAGATGTGTGACCCATTTATGGCCCTGGTCCAAGCCTTCAACATATCATCCACAATCCTACCAGCCCATAAGCCCAATGCATGAATCCAGCTCATCAACCAATATCCAGCCCATTAATCACATTTACATGAGACAACAACAAACAAAATCATATTAACATTTTTGTTATTGAATTGAACTATCCATATATTTCAACACCCCCCCTCAATTCAATAAACCAAACACATTTAATTGTCATAAAACAACTTAAAAAACATATATTAAATCCCTTTTATCAAAACAGGCAACATACCAAACACAACCAACTTTAGACATTTTGTCTTGTGAATCATATACGACTCATTCCCCAAAAAACCGAACTTAACCAAAATTAATAAAGCAAGCTGTCATTTGAAAAAAACCTTACTTTTTCAAAGAAATTCATTTCACTTTTTTTAAAAACAACACATGCCAAGTGATTTTAAAAAATGTAAGGCGACATAGTCCATTGTAAACAAAACAACTAATAGTGTTCACTTTTTTCCTAGCTTGACACATCTTACCGTTTCGTAGTCAATATGAACCTTATGAGCATATGAAAAACATAAGTTGATCAATGTATAAAAAAAACAAGAAGAAAGTGTTCTCTGATTAACATATGCAACAACTTTAGTATTTTTCATTAAGGTTATTCTAACTTAAAGACCACATTAAAATTTGACAATGTAACAATTTCATCAAGACTAAAATGATAAACTACTTCATAACAACCAATGTTACACTTTACAAAAAACTTGGAACACTTTTTTCCTTAGATCCAAAATTCATTTCTTAAGGTTTTCAATTGATTTTTCAATACTTGATGGAAAAATAGTGATAGATCAAAACTTGAATTTTTCTTAAGATTCACAAGCATTATATGCCAATATACAAGACAACTTTATGCAAACCAAACAGAGCAACTAGAAAATATAGAAGAATGAATATTGATTTAACTTGCAAGTAAGCAATAAGCTAATCAAATACACATCACCTTAAAACCATTATGAATGAATGATTTCACAAGTCAACAAACTACCTAACCTTCAGGTTAACAAAAATGATTCATAAAGTAGAACCCAAATCAATTACCAAATCAAATTAGAATCAAACAAACAACAATAATGGTTGAAGACACAACACTTCAAAAGTGGTAATGTTATACTTTTTACCACAATATTCAGTATTGAAAATATGAATAATAATGTCAGAGAGAAAGGAATTTAGCACGTAGGAACAACACAGGATTACAGCTTGATTTTAGTAAACGAATCTTACATTACCTATAGTCTTCACAAGAAATCAACTCATAAAACTACTGTGTAAAAATACCAACCAAGAAATAACACAAGCTATAAAACCTAACTTTAACTTTCTCCAAACAAAGGCTATTCAAATATATCTTAATCAACAATAAATTTTGGATTCACTATTGACAAAGAATAACCACAAGAAATGCCAAAAAACACATCATACTTTTCTGGAATAATCATAGAAAAGAACAGCATTTGATTTAAGACAAAAAACCAATACTATGACATAATGAACCATAACATAGCTACTGGACAAAGAGACAAATCAGAAAACTATTCTGATCAAATAATGAATCACACGATTCAATAACCAAATAAGAACAACAAGTCTAGAAACCTAAGTCACACGACTTTTAGAACTTGCAAAGACAAAATAGAATATGTCACAAGACATATCAAATTCCCGTAACAGTAGGAAAGAAAGAAATCAGAAACATCTCTGATAAGAGAAAAGCCACACAGCTTTTTTGAACTCAGAACCACGTCTGAAGACAGAATTTGTGAAGAACCTAAAGACTAATTTGACTTGTTCAAAACTTTTACAACTTTACAAGAAATATGCCATAAAAGGCTTGTAAAGAGCATAAAGACTAATTGAACCAAGCAAAAACTTTTACAACTTCACAACAACACCGAATCACACGATTCAAAAGACAAGCCTGGTAACAATAAGAAAAGCATAAACTATACCAGACTAGAAGACACAGCCAAACAGATTGATAATATCTCTCACACAAGGATATAACATACAAGGCTATCAAAGAATCAAGAACACTCTTGATAATATGACTGGTTAAAACACGTGAACCACATAGTTCGACCAACCAGTATATAGACATTCAGTCAAGAGACATATCCTCTTGACTAAAACATATATAATCAGACAAGGGGATCAATAACACTATCACAAAGAACATAATGTGTTTGATTACAAAACCACATGTAACTTTCATTTATAAAGTTTAGGATTTAGAATACTTGTTTAACAAGCAATAATATTTTTTCTGTTAATAAATCAGAATGAAACCACATATTCTAATAAACCAACAAGTTGCTGAAATTTTTCCACACTATTTTTAAAACATTTCAATTATTATTTTTTGTGTAAAAGAAGAACCAACACTAATGATCTTTTGGGTTCATAAAATATGTGGTGTAAGTAATCAATTCACTAACAGATGCATAGTATAATCATGAATAACACTATTATGAAAACTTGTTGACACAAGATCTATTAAACATATATCTAGGTCTTACAAAGCACATTTTGACACCAAACATTCCAACATCAATCTAGTCATTTAAGACCATCATCCCCCCTAAATGACTAGAACACCATCTTTGATATATACACAGTAGCATATAACTAAAAACATTAAAGATAGTTCAAGATATTACAAAACAGACGCATAGCAATCACAAGTACAGAAAGAGCATGAATACGCAGCAAGACTATTTGGGCAGTTAATGAATCATTTTAAAGAAAATCATTAAATATATTGAACATCTCATCGAAAAAAGTTATGCTAACCTATGTGTATACGCATATATCTAGATGATAGCATGACTTTGAACGTTCTAGTGGTAGGACAATATGTTTTATTAAAACAATTTGTAGATTCTACCCAAAAAGAGTTGATCGTGAACCAGTAAGCATCTACCACACTAATCTCCCTTATTTTTATGTGTTTTTCTTTTTCTTTTTCTTTTTTTTTTGCATATTTTTGCGGCATTTTAAGATGGGTATTCAGGTAGTAATTCTTTCTATGCGTAAAGGTTGATGTGAGAATGATAGCATCTTGAATCTTTATTCACCTTTTTAAGATTCTTGAAATGGGTATGCTACCACACTGGTCTCCCCACTTATCTTTGTTCTCTTGATTTTTTTTAAACAGGCATCCAACATATTTTGCTTTCTTTGTGCAAAACTTGAAGTGGGAATTATAGAATCTTGAATCATTTATGCAACTTTAAAAGATTCTTGAATTGGGTATTCAACCACCACAACAATCTACCTTTCTTTAGCCAAAAAATAATCTAGTTTCTTTGTGATTCTACCAATATAACATCTCTCACTATCTGCTAAATTTTATGTTTCTTGCAGCAAACCACTATCTCTTAACTTTTGTGCGAAAATTCTTAGATTTCATGGGTGGTCATATGTTCTTTCTAAATTTGTTACCTTATTGCAGAATTGAAGTTTCTTGAAGTGGGTAGAGATCATTGATCAAGATTCACAAAAACAAGAACTTTTGGGTTATTCTTTCAAGAAATGGGAGTTATTGAGAGATTGGTGTGGATGAACAAATGTTCAAAGAGCCAATGTAGAAGCTTGTTTTGGAGAATGAGAGCAGGGATGAAAAAAAGGTTGTGATAAAGATCAACCAAATACAAATTTTCACACCTGTCAATCATAGATCACTAACACACTTTCAAATAAAACTAAGACCTTCGTAACTATCATCTGCTGAGTTGTGATTAAGAGAAAACAGGACCAAGTGAAAAACTTCAAACATTAAAGATTTTAACATGCATAAACTCAGTTAGCTTTAAATCAACTTTACCAACTTGTTCAAGACTATCAAAAGTTCAATCAAGAATTTATAAATCCATAAAACCTTTAAACAATCACACCCATAATTTGACATATTGAATAGAAGGCTGACAAACTACAAGTCACTCAATAAGTAGTCATTTAATCAACTATGAACCAAATAATTCAGATAATTTTTGAATGATGCACACAGAGTAGTCCACTGATGACTAACAAGACAACCAGCACATCACAATAAAACACATCTGTTCAACTACACAAAACAGGGTATGATTGTTCATGTTTATCAATATCAATGTTGGTACACCTACCCAAGCCAAGAATGCCTAATAAATCATAATAGGTGACATGAAATTTAATAAGCTTGAAAAAGCAACTTACAGAATTCCACGCAGCTTTGGAAAATTGAGTTGAGTACAAAACCTTCAACTTGAAATATAAGTCCTCAAGAATGCAAGCAGTCGGACCAAGTCCTTTAGTAAGAGTGGTGTCTTTTCGTTGTTATTCTGAAATTGACAATCCTTCTAGAACTGATAAAAAAGATGGAAGGTGATGCAATGGAAGTGCTTGTTTTACCCAAGAACCAACTCTAATCAGAAAGAAATATTCACAAAACTACGATGGATAACACAACAATTTCTTTATCAAAAGCCTGAATCAAATTCCCAAGAACTATCTGAGACGCCCAAGATCTAGGGTTTTGTATTTGAGAAAACACTAATCAAAGAATCGTAGAAGACAATCAGCGGAAAACGAACGATACCAAAGCCGTAGCTCTGATACCATGTCAAGAAACTCAGAAAAAGAACGTCTATTTTCAAGCAACCAAAGACAGATAACATTACATTGATGAACAAGATGAAGATACATATCTAAAGTAACTCAAGAAAAGAACATGATGATGTAAACCCTAGGGCAAATATACTTGAGAAAGACGAAGAAGATGAACTCGTGTCTTAGGGATTTTCCATTAGTAATCAAGCAAGAAAATCTCTTGATGAATCAGAGAAGATGAGATGGTAAAGATTCATGTTTCTGCTGAACTCCTCTTGTTTTTTTTATAAAAAACCAAGATGTGTGACCCATTTATGGCCCTGGTCCAAGCCTTCAACATATCATCCACAATCCTACCTAGAGGTGCACAAACCGGTTTTTTTTCGAACCGGGTTCGGGTTGAAACCGGTTCGGGTTTGGTCAACGCGATCAGGCCCGGTTTTTGATCAAGAACCGGTTCGGGTTGGAACCGGTTTTCAAGCCCGAAAAACCCAACCCGGTTGGAACCGAACCGGGTCGGGTTCCAGAACCGGTTTTCCAAACCCGGTTTTTATTTTTTTAACTCTTTAAATTATATACAAATTAATTATAAATTTTGATTTATTAATTTAATAAAATTAATAAATTCATAATACAAATAAAAATTAATTAAACGTAAATAATAAAATTCATAATACAAATAAAAATTACATTAATTCATAAAAGTAAACAATTAATTCATTACGAAAAATAAACAATAAAAATTACATTAAAATTAAACCAAAGAAAACAAAATATCCATATTACGAACACAAGTTTGTCTAATTTAATCGTCTTCGTCGGTTTGTGTGCCAATGCGTTGAGACAAATCATAAGTGAGTTCTTCGTCGGATAGCGGTGAGGATCGTCCGGTTTGTACCTCGTGCTCGTGTATTTCTTCTTCAATCGGTGTTTCTTCTTCAAGGTTTGATATGTGTTGTCTTCGTTCGGCCGCATCTAAGTGGTCCTTTAAACAAATACACATCTCTAGCGATGTTGGAGTTAACCTTGTTCTTCTAATCGATAAAACCCTGCCACTAACAGAAAATGCAGACTCCGAAGCTACCGTGGAAGCTTGGACGGTTAGTAAATCACGTGCCATGGCGGCTAGGACCGGAAATTGTGATTCCTTTCCTTTCCACCATGTCAGAATATCAAATTTCAAGAATTCATCGGGAGACATAGTGGCTAAAAAATCGGTTTCCATATACCTCCCGAGTTCGCTACTTGGGGTGTTACCCCTCTGACGTTTACTGTTTTCATTTCTCAAAGTATTATATAAACTAATCATCGGGTCTCTACTTGAGCTCGACGAACTCGATTCCACGTTCGAAGGTCGGTGGATGTTTGATGTTGCACCATATTTTTCAACATAAACATTAAACAATTTTTTAAAAATTTCATTAAATGTTTGTTTTGTATTAACATTAAAAAATGGATCAAAATCATGTAAATCTAAATCATAAGTTATCTCATCTATTAAAGTTTCTACCCCCGAAACATTTAAACACGGGTCTAGTGCGGCGAAACACGTAAAAACCGGGGGTAGTTCAATGAAATATTTTTAAATTTTTCTTTCATCGGCGCTACCATTGCTGAAAACATTTCGTTTCTTTCTTCATATTCACTTAATTTATGGGTCATTAAATAAATTTGATGAAGTGTTAGACAACTTGTCGGATAATAAACCCCCGACAATTTTGTAGTTGTGTTTTTAAAAAGCTCTAAAAATTGAGTTATTTCTTGAATATATTCCCAACCCTCTAACGGAAACGGAACAACCCGACCCCGCATCGCAAGACCATCGTGGAAAACATGAAGCGTTTCTTTTTGACGCAAAGCACTATTAAACATTTTCCAAGTAGAATTCCATCTAGTCGGGACATCCCAATTTGGTCCTAAACAAATGGAATTCGTATCGTGACACATTTTTCTATAATTAACATATCTTTTTCTACTAGTTTTAAAAACGTCACGTAACATATTTTTGAAAGACGTTTTAAAATCTTCAACTTCAGGAACGCCAAGACCATCTTGCACAACTAAATTAATAATATGTGCAACACATCTTGAATGAAAAAATACGCCGTCACAAACCGGTTTATATTTTATTTTTAATTTTTCAACGGCGGATGTGTTGTTCGAGGCGTTATCAAATGACATTGAAAAAAATTTGTTTTCTAATTTATATGTTTTGATTACATAGTCTAAAATTTGAAATAGGTTATCACCGGTATGCGGATATCCAAATAATTCAAACGCAATCGTACGTTTCATCATTTGCCACGAACTTGGATCTATCCAATGGGCCGTGACGCAAAGGTACGATTCCGGTAAACCGTGTGGGGCGGACCAAACGTCGGTAGTTAAGTTCACACCGGTTTGTAAATTTTCAAATAAAACCTTTAAATCATTTTTTCTTGTTTCCAAAGATTTAAACAATCACGTCTAAGAGTGGTGCGACTTACGTGAGTGTAGCGTGGTTGAAGAGTTTCTTGAATCAATTTTGTTAACCGAGGGTTGTCGAAGTGATCGAACGGTAATCCTTCTTGAATTACAAACTTTGCCATTCTATCTTGAACCATATCTACGTTGAAGTTCCATAAACCACCATCGTTTCCGATTGATGTTTGCCCTTGACTCGGTGTACTTTTCAAAGACTTGCACCATTTGGTCATATGATTTCTCAAAGTCGAGTTTGAATCCGACTTGAAAAACGAACCACAAGCCTTGCATCGAGCTTTATGTTGACCATTCGACATTTCGCATAAGTCGAAATTACACCAAATCTCTTGGTTTCTCGTTGTTGAAAGAATTCTAACAACGGTAGCGGCACTTGAGGATCCACCGGTTGGAGCCGAAGATTCAGAAGCCATAATTCAAGAGATTGAGAGAATAGAAAGTTGAGAGTGAGGAGCGTTTTTGCGTTTTTAAGCACGTTTTTCAGCGTTTTTGAAGTTTTGAGTGTTGTGACTAAACCATTACACCCACTACCTATTTATACTATCATATAAGGGCAAAATGGTCCAAAAAATTTGGAAAAAACGGTCAAAAATAGCTCCCAACGGCTATATAGCCGTTTTTAAACGGTCAAAAAAAAAACGGTCCGAACCGGTTTCGAACCGGGTTTTTTGAACCGGTTTCCAAACCGGGTTGGATCAAAACCGGTTCCAAACCGGTTTGGGTGAAAAAATCAAAACCGGTCCCGAACCGGTGGGTTTTTTCGGGTTGGAACCGGTTTGGGGTAATACCGGGTTCAAACCGGGTCGGGTCCGGGTCGGGTTGTCGGGTCGGGTCGGGGAACCGGGTTTGGTGTGCACCTCTAATCCTACCAGCCCATAAGCCCAATGCATGAATCCAGCTCATCAACCAAATATCCAGCCCATTAATCACATTTACATGAGATAACAACAAACAAAATCATATTAACATTTTTGTTATTGAATTGAACTATCCATATATTTCAACAAAGCATCAGTTTTATAGTGATGCATACAACTCAAACAAAAACTTCAAGAACAATTTAAATCATCTGTTATGCGATTAAGCTCCTGAAGTTCATACTTGGCAGTTTTTTATTTTTATTTTTTTGTTTTTATTTTTTTATTTTTATTTTTTTATTTTTTTTTTTCTGTTTTGTTTGAAGTATTTGGTAGGGAGCTAGATTGATATAGCAACATAAGGGTGAGAGGAATTGCAGAAGCAATGTTTTTAAAGATGGAGGCATCGAGGCTTGAATAAAAGTCTTTTTGACAAATTATTTTAAGGATTAAGATGAACAAATAATCTTGAAGTCTTATATATTGACTTTCTGTTAGACATTCTTGAGGTTCAAGCATTTTGTTCTGACTCATTTGTAAATCAATAAAAGAGTATTATAGATTGAATAGCCTAGCAGTCTTGTTTCAACTTTGTTCGATTTAGTTGCGACAAACGATTCATCCAGTTTTACGTTTATAAATTTTGTAGTTGCACTCAAATTGAATTAGGTCTCACAAATTTAGTAGCGAGTTGAATAAATCAAACACCAACACATCAAATTTATGATTGTTTACTCTATTCAAACTTTAATCTCGTTAACATAAGGCTATTTCTAAAAACATGATCGTCATAGAGTTACATCAAATACCGACATGTCTTTAGTTTCATACTGCTATCCGTCAATATCGCTTTATTTTTGTCATAAGGAGGCACTTGATATCTTTTTATTTGGTTTTTTAGTTCTTTATCGACGTTACCATATTACTTATTAGCTACACAAACACACCCCTGGTAATAACAAAGTCAATTTGGGCCAACTGATACGTAAGTGTGAAATCATATACTATTGAGCATTAATGGGCTATTAGTGGGTTGTTTTTTATTTCTGTACCTACACTAGGTCACATAAAGTCCAATTAAAGCTATGGATCCTTGTATGTGAATATGATGTGTTTTTGGGCCTTGAGCATTATCATGTGTTGGTGCTTTGTTTTAGGTATATAAACTACGGCCGTTCATGAGACGAATCAAACCGAACGGATCTTTACTTGTGTTTGGCTCGTTTTTATACCTAACCGAGCCGATCAGCTCGTTTACAACCGAGCGAAAAATCGAACGAATATTTTTCGAGCGTGAATTTTTCAAACGATCGTCGAGCGAGCATAAACGAGCGAAGAACAATTTGTATAACCCAACTATCTAGTGTGTCATCCGACTTATATTGCAATGAAAGACGGTAACAATATTGAGTCTTAAGTTTTAATGAGTTAGTTAAAAAGCAATCACATTTCATAATATAATATTTTTACAACTGATGAGTCGGTGAGCAAATTGAAGAGAACGCTGACGGTGAGAGTGGGAGACGATGGACTAAGAGTAAGAGTGGGGTCAAAAACTATCTTTAAGTTAAGAGTGGGGTCAAAAACTATCTTTAAGTGGCTTAGGAATTCACTTTATGCTTATTGTTAAATTTTTTATTAGACTGATTGATCTCGTATGCGTACATATAATTATATATTTGTACATAGTGAGTCAAATCTACTAAAATGTTATGTATAAAAATATATATACATATAATAAAGATAATTTGAGCCGAGCCGAGTCGAGCCGAGCGGATCTTTGCTCGTGCTTGGCTCGTTTACAAACCGATTCGAGTTGATAGACATGTTTACAACCGAATAGAAGTTTGAACGAGCATTTTTCGAGCAAAACCTGAACGATCGTCGTGCGCCGAGCGGTTTGAACCACCCTAATATGATACATTATTGGGTCTTGAAGGGTCTTGCCATGTGTTGTGAGTTGTTTTGAGAAGAAAAACTAATTCCGAGTCATAACAAGTCTACTGATACTTGTGTGATTACAATACACTTTTAGACTTTATGTGGCCTTGCCACCGAAGTTGTCATGCTAGTTTGGAAACGTTCATCATCGAATAATCCTCAAATGATTACATCCAATCAAATCTGATATGTTTTCCATTCAAAACTGATTTTAAACTAGTAAAAACTTTGAAACTAGTAAAAACAATATAATGTGTGTACAAATCAATATTCACTTTTGGTTTATTTAAGTTAATTTGTTCACAATATAACCTTAAACTTGTCAAAGAGCAATAGATAAATGGAAAATTGGCATAAGTTGTGCCTTTGGTTCATCATCACAAACAAACAAACAAACAAACAAACAAACAAACAAACAAACAAACAAACAAACAAACAAACAAACAAACAAACAAACAAACCCAGTATATCCCACTCAGAGCAGGGTCGGAGGGTAGGTAGTGACAAGTCTTTCCTCTATCTTGGTTCATCATCACAAAGAATCCAAAAAATTAACATAAATATAACCTTGCATTCTAACCTTCTTGATTTGTCAGGTTCAAAGAAATGTAATCAGGAAACCGGTTTGATGGAGAGTTAACCATGTCACTTGATGTTGAACCGTGTTCAAACCCAAGTGTTTCTAGAAAGGAACCAATAGTACCCCTCTGCCCTTGCATTGGAACCCTTAAAAATATGAATTGTAAAGATTCAGTTTATCTATTTTTAACCCAATACAAAATCCATGTTCTTCACATAAGTTTATGATCAAAAAACAATAAACACATAAAAGATAATACATATAAAGTAACTTTTATAAAATCATATAACACAATTTGAGTTTGCATACAATAGGTGGTTCAAGAAGCAAATTGAAAAGTACAATCCAAATAAACAATCATATGTTATGTTAATATGGAACACCATGCCCCAACTTTCTTATTGTAACCATGAGAATCAATACGTTGCTAACCAATGGGAGTAACAAAAAGCAGCTTCTGCTAGACAAGCGGCCTTCAAGGAGTTTTAGCCTAAAGACAGAAACCACAAAAGCTAGAATGCTGGATTCAAAACTAAAACATATCAGTAATATATCCTAGAAAAGTTTCTTACATTTACAACCAAACACTACCTACCAACTAACCCTTGACTCCTCGAGTACAAAGCACGACCAATCGATCTTGAGCTGATCAATAATCAACTCATATACCTACATACATGAACATCAAGCATTAATTAATAATAAACTCATACATGCTTATGCTGGCATGTGGCCTTCAAGTGTTAGAGCCCAAACAACAGAAGCTGAATTCAAGCCTAAGACCTCTCCTAGCCAGTACTCCAAAATCCAAATGATCCCAAAGAGTCACATTTGTTAATTTCATCATTATATAAGTTTCTCTTAAAATCAAAACAAAAAATAATAATAAAAACCTTGCATCCACATAAAAAGTTGATGATTATATCAACTTCTTGAAGAACATTTGAACCTAAACACATTGATAATAAACCCTAGAATATTCCCCTAATTTCAACTCAAAAGGCAATCAACTTGAATCTGTAAAATCAAGATACTGAAAAATTATGGCTTAGAAACATCAAAATGTGACCTAACTAATAAAGAACAAAATTTTACAACCAAACACCACCAACCAATCAAACCTAAAATTCACTCTAAATTTTAGTAAACATCACGTGCTATGGATCTTGAGCTAGTCCACAATCAACCCATATAGATACCTAAGCAATTACACAAACATCTCATGCTGGCAGGTGGCCTTTAAGGGTTAAAACCTAACTAACAGAAGTTGAATTCGAACCTGAGACCTTTCTAGAGGGAGCCACTACTCCAAATTATCCCAAAAGAACCACATTTGTTAATTTTATCATTATACAAGTTTCTCTTAAACATCAAAACTTAAAAACAATACGAAAAACTTTGAATTCATATAGAAAATGATGATTACTTTCACTCTATAAAGAACAATTGACCTAAACATATTAGTAATAAACCCTAAGAAACTTAGCCCCAATTTTGAACTAAAAAAAGTAATCAACTTAAATCTGTAGAATCAAGATACACAAGCAATGGATCTTAAGCTAATCTACAATCAACCCATATAGATACACACACTAACATCAAACATTATTTCAAGAACAACATCATGGGTCGAACAAATTGGTGAAATTAACCACATATCAGCTAATAACAAACTGTTCAAACAGTCAAAAGAACAATAATTGTACTCCTAAAACGGCATAAATCGCGCGCATATAACAAAATACCCAAAAATCAAAGAAGTTTTAGTTGAAACGCAACATCTTGATCAAAATATATCAGAAATGAAGAAAATTTCTTTAAGATAATGTAAACCTAGTTAAAAATTGCAAAAACAAGAAACAGAAAACAGAAATTACACATGATCACGAACATACCAGACAAAAACGATAAAAGATTTCAGGCGATGGATCTACAATTGACGAAGATGATGGTCAAAATCATAAAAAAAAAATCTCGACTTTCCGATACCCATTTATACAATTAAATAATAAATCAATCAGGTTTGAAGCTCAGAGATGATTGTTTCACTTGTCACACCTGAGTGGTTCGCAATACTAGATTTTGATGTGAGAATCTGTACATGTTTGAGAGAAAGTAATAAATGTGGCAAACTAATGAATAATAGTATTCAATAAAAAAATACTATAGAATACTCATTAGTAGCGAATGTAAAAAAAGTACTAAATATTGGTATTTTACATGTATTATCCAAAAGTGAGGGTCTTTCTAGCATATATAGTCCTTCCGGAATATTTTATCATTAATGATTATATTGGATCCTGAATGTGCATAGTGATAGATGCAACACTTTAAGACATGCTTGTTACTACTAAGCATTACATATTATTCCAAGATATTATACGTTGTTCAACATGTTAGGTTGGTCTTGTCATATAACGTGAGTACAAGAACACATTATTGTGGTGTGAGGCGTTTAATACTAACACTTATAATGTTATTATTTGAATAATGTTATATGGAACGGATAGATGTAGGTTTATAAGCTAACAAACTTGGATGTTAGATATAATGTTGTTATAATATGGAACGAACCGATAGATCGGGTAGGTTTATAAAAAGTTAAACCTAGTACTTTGTATATACTATAGGATGTATAGATATTACAAACCCAGTAATATATGGTTCTGAACAGTACAACCATATATGGTCTGAAAATCAAACATTACTCAAATTAGATTGTCCGGACATGGGTGGGATAGGTCCAAATTAATGTTTTTTTTCTTAATTTGCAGTTATAAACATTAACTTATTGAATATGAAAAGGTTTGGGCATAGATAAGTCCAGACATGAGAAATGTCCATTCATATCCCCTTTAGTTTAGCAAGATGTAAAATCTACTAGACATCATGCTTGACTCAAAATTTCAAGTTATTTTTAAGTGTCTTATATGTTTTTTTTAACAGCCAATGTTACACCAATATACATCATGTCTGGGTTTGAATCCAAAACTTTCAATCTAAAAGAGAAGAGCCTCTACCAAATAAGCTAGTCGCACATTGACAAGTGTCTCACATGTTAAGCATATATACTCAAGACAAAGTGTAACAATGTAAACTTAACTATATGATCCCAAAAGGCAAATATTCCATGTATATGTTTAAACTTGAATTTGCCAAGTCTATCATAGGTAAAATGATATTATGATTTGAATAATCACATAATAAGTATTTTTTATAAAATTATATAAAATACAATATAATATGTAAGAATATTAATGTTTATTTATATGAATGATTAATTTTTTTTCTAAATAACTAACTCTTACACTCACTAAATTCTACTTCTAAACTTACACATTTTGTCCTGTGTGGAACTTAAACTCTTAATCTCCTCGGAGAGACAACTTTTCCAAACATCCGGGTACCGCGAAGACAAAAGCCGATTGGTATTTACATAAATAATTAAATACAAGCATTATTAGTTGTTAGATCGTGAATGTATCAAGAGCAAGATCGTTTCAGTGATGTTGATTAAAAAATAAGAAATCTTTGTTAAGTAATGCTAACAACTCACAAAAAAATATAACAAGAACAATAAAGTAGTAACACCGAACTACTTCAAGTTGTTTGTATATTTCCTCAAAAGTTTGCAAAAGACAATATAATGCAAAGTTACAAGTATGGAAAGAGTAACTTGTCAACTATTAGATTGAGAGGTTTATGCTAAGAACTGTGCCCTGTTACACAAAGGCAACCATCTAGAAAACCAAAAAAATTATCAACATAATTTATTCTAAGATTGTGAATCAATGTCTTAGTTTCATCCATTAATCTAACATATATGGCATACCATGATTATGTGTGAATATGTGACTTCAAAATTGGTTGGTGGTGCAAGTTGTTCCATTCAAAGATGGACGGTATTCAAATGTTGTGGCTTCAACATTCAAATATGGACGGTTGTTCAAGAAGTCTAAAATGGATGGCTGTTAATTTCAAATATGGATGGCAAACCTCAAGTATAAATAGGCTTTGAAGTCCATTCATAAAATGCACCATCACAAAACCAAAATTACTCACAAATATACATATGTAATAGAGATACAAAACTCTCTATATTCACTTTGTATATTTTTCTTTATCCAAACTCTGTAAATACTGCAAATTATAGTGGATTGTTTTTCGGCTTCCGCCACCCGTGGTTTTTCCCGTTTTGGGTTTTCCACGTAAATCCTTGTGTCTCTTTTATTCTTATTTTCTTGCCTATTAAAATTACCCGGTGTTTTGATTACGCTTGATATATTAATTCCGTTCCGCGTCGAACTAATATTATAAATTACTGCTCGGATCTTTGGGACGAGTTTTTACACTCTTTTACCACAATTGGTATCAGAGCATCCGGGTTTTAATATTAGTTTACTGGAATTATTTTATCAAGTGATAATCATGTCTACGATGAAGTTCGATATTCCGTTGTTAGATCGAAACACCAGGTTTCCTCTATGGCAAGTAAAGATGAGAGATATTCTAATTCAGATGGATTTGCATAAGGCGCTTTTGGGTTCTGAAAAAATGCCCGCGTCATGGACCGAAGAAGAAAAAGAGATGAAAGATCTCAAGGCACTATTTCAGATTCGTTTGCACTTATCAAATGATGTTTTGCAAGATGTTTTGAAAGAAACTTCAGAGGCTTCTTTATGACTAAAGTTGGAGTAATTGTTGATGACTAAGAGCTTACCAAACAAGTTGCATTTAAAGCAACAGTTGTTCAATCTCAAAATGATTGAAGGAGGTTCTTTAGCTGAACATATTTCTACATTCAAAGAGTTAGTCAATAACTTAGAGAATATGGATGTTCAATATGAAGATGAAGATTTGGCTTTATTTTTGCTGTCATCATTGCCCGAATCCTACTGCCATTTTCGTGATACTATCATCTATAGCCGTGTCACTCTTGTCTTAGATGAAGTTTATACAGCTTTGGATTCAAAAGAAAAGATGAAGCATATTACAGGTGGTGTTTCTAGTGATGTGAAAGCCGAAGGTTTAAATGCCAGAGGAAGAACAATAGATAGGGGTAAAAACCTTCAATCTTCCAACAGAACGAGATCCAAGTCCAAAGGCAAACAAAAGTTTTGCAATTACTGTCACAAGAAAGGACATACGATTGATGAATGTTTCAAGTTGAAGAATAAAGAGAAAACAACAACAAATGGTAAACAAGCTAGCACTTCGGGTGAATCCGATGTAGTAGAGGACGGTTGTATTGGAGAACTCCTGACAGTTTATTCAGATAAACTGGATTCCACATGTGAGTGGACAGCTGATTCTGGTTGTACTTTTCATATGTGTCACACCAGAAGTTGGTTCTATACATTTGAAAAGGCTAACCAGGGATATGTCTTAATGGGCAATAATACTACATGTCAAGTTGTTGGACATGGCTCAGTAAGAATTCGTATGTTTGACGGAATTATCCGAACCATTGGGAATGTTAGATATGTTCCTGACCTCAGAAGAAATTTGTTATCTCTCAGCTCCTTTGATAAAAAGGGATACGAGTTTGCTTGTAAAGGTGGAGTTCTCAGGGTATTCAAAGATGGTTCTGACAAACTGAGGGCCATGCGAAAAACCTCAGACCTTTACTTTCTTGACGGGCAAACAATTTCGAGTGATGCTGCTGTTATTTCAAAGTCTCTTTCTAATCCAGATCAGTCCCGTCTTTGGCATCTTTGACTCGGCCATATGAGTTTTCAAGGCATGTCCGAATTGAGTCGAAGAGGATTACTTGGTGAACAAAAGATTGTTGATTTAGAGTTCTGTGAAGACCGTGTATATGGCAAGGCAAAACGGGTGAGTTTTATGAGTGGTATTCATACAACGAAAGGACCACTTGACTATGTCCACTCGGATTTATGGGGACCGGCTCGAGTTACTTCGGAAGATGGAGCTAATTATATGCTCACTATAATTGATGATTTTTCCAGAAAGGTGTGGTCTTTCTTCTTAAACACAAGGGAGATGTTTTTTCTACCTTCAGAAATTCAAAAGTTCAGGTTGAAAAGCAGTCAGGATTGGTGGTAAAGTATCTTCGTACGGATAATGGACTTGAGTTTTGCTCAGAAGAGTTTAATGTCTATTGCCGAAAGGAAGGCATCACTCGACATCGCACGGTGGTCTATACACCTCAACAAAATGGTGTAGCCGAAAGGATGAATCGCACCATTATGGAAAAGGTCCGGTGTATGCTTTCTAATTCCAAATTGCCAAAGTCATTTTGGGCGGAGGCTGCTTCGACTGCTTGCTATCTTATCAACCGATCACCATCACGAGCAATTGAGAAGAAAACTCCGTTTAAGTTATGGTCTGGAAAACCTGCTGATTATACAGGTTTAAAACCTTTTGGATGTCCAGCGTATGCACGTGTTGACAATGGGAAGTTAGAACCAAGAGCAATCAAATGTGTTTTTCTTGGGTACAATCCAGGAGTAAAAGGTTACAAGTTATGGAGCTTTGATCTAAAGAAAGTAATTATCTCAAGAGATGTTACTTTTGATGAATCTAAAATGATTCAACCAGTTGCAGACCTTTCAAAACCTACAGATACATCAGACACATCATCCGAAGCAAGAAAAGAGCAATCTCAAGTGGAGGTGGAGCTTCCTACTCCACCTACTACCGATCAGAGTATAATTGAGCATCAAGAGTCTTCCTCGCCAGATGAGCATGTTGTTGTTGAGGATCTAACACCCTCACAATCACAAGCTACTACTCCAAGCATTGCAAGAGATAGGCCGAGAAGACAAATTGTTCCTCCTAAGAGGTATGCTCAAGCTGATCTTGTCGCTTATGCTCTTACTGTTGCTGATGATATTGAGTCGGAAATGGAGCCTATTAATTATGATGAGGCTATCAAGTCTAAAAACTCAAGTGATTGGATGATTGCTATGCATAATGAAATGGAATCCTTGCAAAGGAATGGTACTTGGGATTTAGTTCCTATTCCGAAAGGAAAAAGGCCAGTCAAATGCAAGTGGGTCTACAAGCTCAAAGAATCTATTAACCCAACTGAGAAACCAAGGTACAAAGCTCGGTTAGTAGCTAAAGGCTACAGTCAGATTCCTGGCATTGACTACACTGACATTTTTCCCCAGTTGTCAAACATACTTCTATTCGTGTATTGTTGGGGTTGGTTGCTTCTAATGACTATGAATTAGAGCAACTTGATGTCACTACAGCTTTCTTAAATGGTGAGCTTGAGGAAGAGATTTTTATGCAACAACCCAAAGGTTTTGTAGTTCCTGGCAAGGAGAACTACGTGTGTAAACTGAATAAATCTCTTTATGGCCTCAAGCAGTCTCCCAGACAATGGTATAAGAGGTTTGATTCATTTATGACCAGTCACAAATTTAAAAGGTGCACCCGTGATAGCTGCGTTTATTACAAGAAATGTGACGATGGTTCAAAGATCTACTTACTCTTATACGTGGATGACATGTTGATCACAGCGAAAGATATAAAGGAGATTCAGAAATTAAAAGACCAGTTGAAGGCTGATTTGAAATGAAGGACTTAGGAGCTGCCAAAAAGATTTTAGGTATGGAAATTGTTCGTGACAGGAAGTCTAGGGTCTTGCATCTTTCTCAGAAAAGTTATATTGAGAAAGTCCTAAGACGCTTCAATATGCATGAAGCCAAACCTGTCAACACACCTTTTGCAGCTCATTTCAAGCTATCATCCGCTTTAAGTCCTACTACCGAGACTGATATGGCTTATATGGCACGAGTACCATACTCTAGTGCTGTTGGATCTTTGATGTATGCTATGATTTACACGCGCCCTGATTTGGCTTATGCTGTTAGCATGGTCAGTAGATATATGGCGAACCCGGGGAAAGAACACTGGAAAGCAGTACAGTGGATCTTTCGTTATGTGCGCGGTACGTCTTCTATGTGTTTACATTATGGTAATTCTCACACTGGGGTGCTTGAATATGTTGATTCAGATTATGGCAAAGATTTGGATAAACGAAGATCAATTACATGGTATGTGTTTACTCTTAATGGTTGTGCTATTAGTTGGAAAGCCCAGTTGCAGTCTACAGTTGCACTGTCTTCTACCGAGGCAGAGTATATGGCGATTACAGAAGCAGTTAAGGAAGATATATGGTTGAAAAGATTATTTGGAGAACTCGATGATAGAATAAAGGTTACCACAGTTTTCTGTGATAATCAAAGTGCTATTTTCTTGAGCAAAGATCAGATGTTTCATGATCGCACAAAGCACATTGATATTTGTTATCATTTTGTGCGAGATATCATTGAGAAAGGTGATTGTGTCATAGAAAAGATTGACACAGATTATAATCCTGCTGATGTGTTCACTAAGAGTCTTCCGATAGCCAAGTTCAAACTTTATTTGGACTTGATGGGTGTTTCTGATCGCAATTGAGCCAGTAGGCTCGCGGTGGAGGAAGTATTTTAAATTTTTCAGAAACAATTTTTCTCTATATGGTTATTGCAGGCTCTTATGGGGTTTTGGAGTTTTTGATGAGTTCTTGGTTATGACTTGCTGCATTTTGAAGTCAAGGTGGAGATTCTGAATATGTGACTCCAAAATTGGTTGGTGGTGCAAGTTGTTCCATTCAAAGATGGATGGTATTCAAATGTTGTGGCTTCAACATTCAAATATGGACGGTTGTTCAAGAAGTCTAAAATGGATGGTTGTTAATTTCAAATGTGGATGGCAAACCTCAAGTATAAATAGGCTTTGAAGTCCATTATAAAATGCACCATCACAAAACCAAAATCACTCACAAATATACATATGTAATAGAGATACAAAACTCTCTATATTCTCTTTGTATATTTTTCTTTATCCAAACTCTGTAAACACTACAAATTATAGTGGATTGTTTCTCGGCTTCCGCCACCCGTGGTTTTTCCCGTTTTGGGTTTTCCACGTAAATCCTTGTGTCTCTTTTATTCTTATTTTCTTGCCTATTAAAATTACCTGGTGCTTGATTACGCTTGATATATTAATTCTGTTCCACGTCGAACTAATATTATAAATTACTGCTCGGATCTTTGAGGCGAGTTTTTACACTCTTTTACCACATTATGTGTTGTTATTGGTTAACAAAAAGCAAATAACAAGGCAAACAAAATACGTCAGCAAATGAGTAGATAATCTTTTATTGTTATAAAGTTAATGTTATTCCGCTGCTCATTGAAACTAACACAGGATAATACTTTAAAAGTTTATAGTGTATCGGCATAGCATTCTTTGGAAATGTAGTTTGTCAGAAGTTGTCTTGTTATTTAGAAGTAGATTGTGCTTCGGAAGCAGATAGTTTTTTGAAAGCACACGGTTCTTCAGCAGTTGATTGTGTCTTCAACATTAGATACTGAAACAAACAATCTGAACCATTAAGTGCTGAACTATTTAGACATCTGAACTATTAAAATGCTGAAACAAACAACCCCTAACTAATCGATAGATACTTATATTTTGAGTAGCTTCCGCTTTCAATATCCCAACATGAGTTTTGTGACATATATTTTATATGATTATTACACCATTTTACATCTTATTATACGTGTGTAAAACTTAGTAAATTCCCATGTTTTATTTATATGTGTTTGTTAATGTAGATAAATATTTCAAGAATTTGTAAAGAATCTGTAAAACAAAAGGTGTAACATTGGTTTTTATTTAAATCTTTAACCAATGGTTTAACAGTACAAGTCACGCTCATATCTCATTCTCTTAGCTCTTTTGGTCGTAGTATTGACCTTCCCCGTACCTTTTCTTCTTGTTTCATATCCTAATCTATATTTGAGTAGATATTAATGACATCACTAGGATGTTGAGATGGCATCGTCTTAGTATTTAGTAATGGCCTTGAAAGTGACATACTCAATTGTAATATATTATAATCAGTTATAAGCAGTGTGGCAAATAGGTTTCACTGGGGAGATTTTAGATTTCAAGAAAACTTTATGAGCAACAAATTCAGTCACAAGACAGCGTAGTGACGAGATTATTTCTTGTTGCAACCGACCTTCAATTGTAAGCTTTGGTCGGGTGATCTTGCATTCAACAACAACATTCTCCAACACTGCTTTGGTTCTTCGGTTGCAAAAATGATCTTTTAGTTTATCAGTTGTAACTCGATTTAGTGGGAAAGTTATGGTCTTTGTGAGTTATCAGTTCTAATCCCAACAAAGGGAAAGAGAGAAATGAGAGATATGAGGTTACTGACTGTATCCTTAGATGTGATTATTTTGTTTGAGGGAGAGATATTGGTGTCGTTGATACTTCTAGAAAATAATAAAGGAGTCGACAACAACAAATATAATGATTGTTTGCACTACAAATACGATTAGGAATGTTAGTTGTAAGTGGTTGAAACGTTTCAAGTAAATAATAATAAGAAGTTGATTTGACCTTCAATTTATCTTTTTAACGTTTTTTAACGGCGACCTTTACTTTGTATATCTATATGGTAAATATTTTTTAAATCATACTAGATATTGCTAGTAGATACAACTTATGGGACACATCTTTATGTAAATTTGCATGGATTTAAAAAATCGATTAGTAAAAAGGAACAACATGAACTTACTAATATAAAATGAAGCAAGAGTTGTTACATTATATATCTATATATTATAATGCAATGTGAAAATCATTGAGGTTTTTTTTTAATAAAAGAGCCTTACTAGTTACTATTTTTGGTACTATGTGGGGTCTTTTTGTATTATCCAGAAACACTTATATCTTGCTTCACCTTTTATGTATAAGAAGTCGGCAAAAAACTCTTTGTTGAATAGAAAAAATGCTTGTTAGTTGATCAAAACATAACCCATGAATTATTCTTAAGATTGCAACAAGTTGACCTTTGACCTTCCACCGGAGCCCCACCATCCTCACGATCAGCCTCCCCCACCCGGAATGCCCCTTCCTCTAGTTCCATGTCTTCCCCCGGACCATCCGCCTCCTCAAACTCCGAAACCCACGACGATCCTTTCTCCGCCACCCAAATTCTAGACGAGTTACCTTTCCAATTAACTTCCACTTCCTCGTCGATTTTCTGCATTCTGGAAGTAAGAACGTACATGAATCCAGCGGAGTTGTCAACTTTGAGCCACGAGAACTCCGACGGCCAGACTTCAGACTTATCATGTAAAAACACCTCCACCTCCTTCCGGTTTCGGAATGTAATTAACACCAAAAGACCTCCAAGATATGAGACAGCAACCTCCCTGAATCCCAGTTTACTCATCAGCTTCTTCACCCCATGCAGGGCCTGGATATTTTTTGCAGCCGCAAGTGCTGCCCTCCCAACGCAATGCTTTGGGTACGTTGACCCGTCACCATCAAGATTAATAGAAACTTTTGGGTAAGAGCCAGCCTGTTGAGTCTGTCCCTTCCCCTCCGTACGGCCTGTACCTGGGACACAAGATTTTGCCACCCAGATATGGTCCTTCACCGCCTTCTTTGGCCCCGCACCCCGATTGGCAGCTTCGTTACCGTGAGTTATTATCTTGAGGAACCTATTGTATTTCGCCAGCACCACCTTTATGTTAGCGTCCATGATCTTCACCTTATTTAGGCTTCCCAGTATACCTGTCGTATCTGTTATCTTCCCACACCGCACAAACCCGAAGTTTTTCCCGGTCGCATCCTTCCTCCTGGGAACAAAGGCGTCCGTGACCCTTACGAATGGCTGAAATGCCTTCCACAGTAAACCGCCGGAAGCACGCTCAGGGAGGTTTGTTACCAAGAAGGTGGTAGTGGTTTCTGGATTATCTTCAGGCCAGCTTTTCCGGCCAGCCGGCTGATTGTGTCGTGCTCTCCTTGCTCCGCTCATTGACCCACTTCTTGTTTACTTCAAGAACTTGGGAGACAAAACTCTCTCTCACACACACTTTATCTACAAATGTTATCTTACATTGGAAGTTAAACTCTTAATCTCCTCGAAGAGACAACTTTTCCAAACATGTGGGTACCACGAGAACAAAACCCCATTGTTATTTACATAAATAATTAAATACAAGCATTATTAGTTAGTTAGATCGTGAATGTATCAAGAGCAAGGTTGTTTCAGTGATGTTGATTAGAAAATAAGAAATCTTTGTTAAGCAATGCTAACAACTCGCAAAAAAATATAACAAGAACAATAAAATAGTAACACCGAACTACTTCAAGTTGTTTGTATATTTCCTCAAAAGTTTGCGAATTACAATATAATGCAAATTAAGTTGCAAGTATGGAAAGAGTAACTTGTCAACTATTACATTGAGAGGTTTATGCTAAGAACTATAGTTTTTCAAAAGCACACAGTTCTTCAATAGTTGATTGTGTCTTCAATATTAGATTCTCCGGTAGCTCTCTTCCATCATGAGTGAAGTTTTAGCAAATTAAGGGGCTGTTTAGTAATTTTTGAATGATTAAATGCTGAACTAATAAGAGGTCTGAACCATTAAGTGTTGAACCATTAAGAGGTCTGAACGATTAAGAGCTAGTATATCGTTTAACTATTCAAAGGCAAATGTCTTACCAATTCAGATAAAAGATCTTAACCATTCGATATTAGTATAATTCTTAACCATTCAGGGAAAAATGTCTGAACCATTCAGACATTTGCTCGCGAAAAAAAAAATCTAAACCATTACGTGCGGAACCATTCAGACGTCTGAACCATTAAAAGACCGAAATAAACAGCCCCTAACTAATCAATGGATATTATATTGAGTAGCTTCAGCTTTCAATATCCCAACATGAGTTTTGTGACATATATTTTGTATGATTATTACACCACTTTACATGTCTTATTATACGTGTGTAAAACTTAGTAAATTCCCGTGTTTATTTATATGTGTTGGTTAATGTAGATAAATATTTCAAGAATATGTAGTGTAACATTGGTTTTTATTTAAATCTTTAACCAATGGTTAACAGTTCAAGTCACACTCATATCTCATTCTCTCTTTTATCTCTTTTGGTCGTAGTATTGACCTTCCCCGTACCTTTTCTTCTTGTTTCATATCCTAATCTATATTTGAGTAGATATTAATGACATCACTAGGATGTTGAGATGGCATCGTCTTAGTATTTTAGTAATGGCCTTGAACGTGACACTCAATTGTGATATATTATAATCATTTATAAGCAGTGTGACAAATAGGTTTCCCTTGGGAGAGTTTCGATTTCAAGAAAACTTTATGAGCAAAAAATTCAGTCACAAGACTGCGTAGTGATAAGATTATTTCTTGTTCCAACCGACCTTCAATTGTAAGCTTTAGTCGGTTGATCTTGCAGTCAACAACAATATCCTCCAACACTGCTTATTTGGTTCTTTGGTTGCAAATGATCTTTTAGCTTATCAGTTGTAACTCGATTTAGTGGGAAAGTTATTGTGACAACCCGAAAAATTCGTGATTTATTCATAAAGTATTTATGTGATTTTTATATATTTTTATTAATTTTATAAATAATAATAATAATAATGATATTATTATTACTATTATTAAAAATAACATTAAGAATAATAATAGTAATAATAAAAATAATAATAATAATAATAATAATAATAATAATAATAATAATAATGTTGTTATTAATAAAAACAATTTATAAAAGTTTATTTAACTTTTAAATATTTAAAACTTAAAATGAGAAGTTAAGGGGGTAATTTGTAATTCTTGAAAACTGTTTTATAAACTTTAAACATAAAATAATAAACTTAGTAAACCTTAGGGACCATTGTGTAAGTATTTAAAACCCAACCCCCCATCCCCGTCGCTCCGGCCATCCTCCGGCCAACATTCCGGCGACCCACAACGTCCAAAATACGTGGTTTTAGCTCAATAAATTATCCCCGACAACATGTCATGCTTGATTCGAACTGGTCCCTCGATTCAATTGAAAATTTCGAGTGCGATCGATCTACCTAACCCACTTCGGCCGACCACCATCTCAATCGGGCACTGAAACATAAATAATGAACAAATTAGAGGCGCACCAACGAACTTTTAACCATTTAAAATCGTCCATCAAAATCAAATTCGTTTGAAACACAACAAAACTCACAATTCGATCTAACTCTCGGCCGCGACCTGTAGCAACTCGAACACCCTGTTCGAACTTCAAAACCAGAAATTATTTGAGGGCTTTTGATCATTAGGGATATTGGAAACTTCCTGTGAAGTTAATTTCATTTTCATCCACGTTTAATCATCATTTGGATTCAAGACGAACATCGACCTGTTCTTGGTGCGTTCTGCATCAATTCGAAATCAAAACAGGTAATTGAAACTACCTAAATGCTCGATTTCATGTGAGGATTGAAAGCCCTATGCTTAATTTCATTAACATCTGCGAATCGATATTCAATTTGATGATTTTCGAATTAGGGTTCTTAGTGGATTTGGGGATGATCTGTGAGTGTGTTTAAAGGAATTAAAGGCCGAGTCCTAATGCGGCCACGACCCTTGGTTCACCGGTTCCCCACTCATTTGCTTAACTTGAGGTCACGGGTTCAAACCTGTGCACCTCCCATTATTTTTTTATGCCTTTTTGACCTATTAAAAATATAGAAAAATTTCCAAAAAAATTATAAAAATGAGTTTTAAAAACTTTCCTTTATTTTAAAAGCATCTAAGTAATTTCTATAAATTTATTTATTAAAAACACCTTAATAATATTTATAAAAATATTATTTATAAATGTTATAAATAGCCATTTTTATAAAAATGGACTATAAATAATAATTTAAATTATTAATTTATTATCGGACATTATATTAGGGATAAAAAATGAAAATTATGGAAATTATAAAGATGTTATAATTTCATAAGTTATTATAAAAATTATACTAATTACAGGTATAGATTAATAATAACTTAAAACTTGTAAACATTATTTATTTGATAAGATAAATACAAACTAGATTTTATAAATTTAATTATAAAATCTTATTAAATTAAATATAAACTTACAATGTTAAATAATGTTTATAATTTATTTAGAATATAATGATATGTTAAAAATCATTATTAAACTAATTAAATATTATGAAATGTAAATCTTTAGTTATTAAAGAATTAACAAAATAACTAAATGATTTAATTATATGTTTATAACAAATCCCGGAGAACCAAATCTTAGATCAATTGAACGCCAGGTTCAAAATCTAACTTATTTAGGTTATGGATTTGTAAATATTTGCTTATGTGAATTATAATTCCTTAGCAGAAATTTACTAGCTTGTCAACACCACACAAGGACTGAGGTGAGTTCATACTTAACTGTTTCCTCTTTTTAATCATTTAAATATTTTGGGGCTGGAATACATGTTGTAATTAAAATTACAAATTATTTTTGTGTATTATGTTAAATAATAATTGAATCACATTTATGATTACATATGGTTACTATGAAAATCCTTCTCTGTAAACTGGACTATAAACAAGACAGGGATCTTTTGGATAGTACTATCGGGGAGTGACTGACCCCCACAAAGGTTTGGACATGTGGTCCTTATCAGATGCATAAAGATCTCGCTATCATTCGGGATGACTATTCTGGTGTGAGAAGGCAGATTGTGCGCTATATAAGTTTTGCCATTATAGTTCCACTTACAACCCATATGAGGATAAATGTAAAGAGAGGATTCGCGCCCTCTGATTTGAATTATTATAAATAACATAATATACACATGAAAAAGATATTAAACTATGATACATGGGCAAATCCTAAGTGAAGGATTTGTTGGGCTTGTACATAGAAATAATAAACTATGATACATGGGCAAATCCTATGTGAAGGATTTGTTGGGCTTGTACATAGTGGGTATGTGGGATAGCGGGTTCACCTTATTAAAAAGGGTTCCGACAGGCTATTCATATACCGGTGAGTAGATTAAACTCACACTTTTACAATAAATCCTTCTTTGAATGATAATTGATGTTTTATCAAATATGTTTTATTCACCTATGAACTCACCAACCCTGTGTTGACACTTGATTTACATGTATTCTCAGGTATCTACTAGGAGCTTATGGACATGCACGTAGGATCATATAAGAGCTCCAGATACATATTGGTTATTGATAAGACATGATTAGACGTATTGTTAAGAAACAATATATATAATTATTTCCGTTGCGTATAATATCTAATGCTCTGAATAATAATGGATTGATTATCTAAAACTTATCATATAGATAACTGCATCTCATGTGTAACTACTGTGTTCGATCCTGTTTGATCACCCCTCCGTATAGATTCCAGACCCGGAATTTGAGGGTGTGACAGTTATGGTCTTTGTGTGTTATCAGTTCTAATCCCAACAAAGGGAAAGAGAGAAATGAGAGATATGAGGTTGCTGACTGTATCCTTAGATGTGATTATTTTGTTTGAGGGAGAGATATTGGTGTCGTTCATATTTCTAAAAATAATAAAAGAGTCAACAACAACAAATATAATGATTGTTTGCACTACAAATACGATTAGGAATGTTAGTTGTAAGTGGTTGAAACGTTTCAAGTAAATAATAATAAGAAGTTGATTTGGCCTTCAATTTATCTTTTTAACGGTTTTTAACGGCAACCTTCACTTTGTATATCTATATGGTAAATATTTTTTAAATCATACTAGATATTGCTAGTAGATACAACTTGTGGGACACATCTTTATATAAATTTGCATGGATTTAAAAAAATCGATTAGTAAAAAGGAACAACATGAACTTACTAATATAAAATGAAGCAAGAGTTGTTACATTATATATCTATATATTATAATGCAATGTGAAAATCATTGAGGTTTTTTTTTTAATAAACGAGCCTTACTAGTTACTATTTTTGGTACCATGTGGGGTCTTTTTGTATTATCCAGAAACACTTATATCTTGCTTCACCTTTTATGTATAAGAAGTCGGCAAAAAACTATTTTGTTGAATAGAAAAAATGCTTGTTAGTTGATCAAAACATAACCCATGAATTATTCTTAAGATTGAAACCACCAGGTCCACCCTAAACCACCACCTACCATCTACAAGCATCACCGAGGGCTGACTCGAATCTATATTAGATTTAGAAGAGCAAGAGCTTTAACTCATAACATTTAAAAGGCGAACCGGATATCCCGTAATACGCCTCCCTTCTATTTAAGAGATAGTCGTTCGTATCCACCAAAATGCAGATATAAGTGATTAATAGAAATAGCGTAGAAGTTATGTAGAAGATGTGGCCCTTAAATTATAAGAGTTCTCTAACTTATCTTTCCTTCTTAAAAGATATGGGACAAGCTGCCTTTCTTGTAAGAATATTATTTCGCTCCAGTTTGCCTCTAACCAATGTGGAAGGGAGTGATGTTTCAAATCTTACTTTTATGTATACTACAAAATTCTCCTTATTCACCACCATCTGTTAACAACTTAATTATGTAAAATTATTAAACAACTTTTATTACATAGGATATTTAATTTGATTTAAAAATATGCATCTACATGTAAATTAGTATGAATCCTAAATTTTAGGTATGTAGTTTCTAGAATGTTTTATGCTATAAATTGATGATAATTCCTCATTTAAAACGCATTATTCCAAGGGTTTTTCTAATTGCACCCTACTTTATTTTTTAAACACACCCTACTCTACTATATGAATTAAGTATAACATTCTCAAGCCATTATCTTTGTCATTAATTTAAAAGGAAGACACCACATGGAGACTCGCCGGAAACCTATTCCGGAGAATATCCAACGTCGCATTTTGAAGATTTTCGTCTCAAATCTCCCTGAAGGAAGTAGTGGCACGGATCTCGCTGCTTATGTACGACCCTACGGGCAGATTTACGATCTGTATGTAGCAAGAAAAAGGGATAAGAAAGGCAATCGTTTCGGATTTATTTCATTACTCGATGTCAAAGACAAGGGGGGATCTGCTGAAAAACCTTAGAAACATCCGTATGGGGGAGAATAAGTTATGGTTCAACGTTGCACGATTTGTTTTAGAAGACGACGAGATTAACAGCCAATATGAAGAAAGAATGAGGTATGACGAGTTGAATAATGGTAACCGCAAAAAAGTAGAAAAAAGGCCGGAAGTGAAGATCGATGCGTCAAAGGTCGGCGATTTATCCTTCAAAGATATGCTAATGGGCAGATCAGTCGAGGTAGAAGACAAGGTGAACGCTTTTTCAGCGTTGCATGGCACAGCGGTGGTAGCGAGGATGATGGACTTGGATGCATTGAAAAATATCAAGGTACTCTTGAATGATATCAGCCTCGAAGGGGGTAAGGTGCAATATGTAGGCGGTCTTGATGTTCTGATCTCTTTCAAAACGAACGAAGAGGCTGTTTTTTTCAAAGAAGCAGCATCTTCTCTGCCTGAAAGTTTCTCTACCATCTCTTTGTGGGATGGTCAAGTGACGGGTTACGAGAGGCTAGCATGGTTAAAGATCAAAGGTATCCCCATACACTTATTATCTAATGAGATCATTGATTCGGTTGGAAGGATGTTTGGTAGGATTGTACACAAGGCTAATCGATCGGAAGATGATTTCGACCTCTCATATGATTACGTGGGAGTGCTGGTCGGTGATGGTAATCGGATAATGGAAGAGATTATTCTGAAATGGAAAGACCGTAAGTTTCGGGTTTGGGTAGCGGAGGAGATTGCAGAATGGATTCCGGATTTCCTTGAACCTAAGCTTCACACGGGGTCAGAGGATACGGAGGTCCAGGAGAATGCCGAGGTAGAATCGCCGGAGCCGGAAAATTTTGACGAAATTGTTGACAGTTCGGTGAACGTTGACGGTAACGGTGAGGAGAGAGAAGCCGCTGACAACGTAGTTTTGGAAACGGCTAATGTGGTTAATGATAACATTTATGATTAGAGGTGCACATCCGAACCGGGTTCAAACCCGACCCGACGACGCGACCCGGACCCGAACCTGTTCGGACCCGGTAAACCCCCAACCCGGTTCCAACCCGAAAAAACCCGCCGGTTCAGGACCGGTTTTGAATTTTGTCGCACAAACCGGTTGGGACCCGATTTTTATCCAACCCGGTTTCGAAACCGGTCCAAAAAAAACCGGTTTGGAACCGGTTTTGCTCATTTTTTTACCGTTAAAAAACGGCTATATGGCCGTTTGAGGGTATTTTTTGACCGTTTTTTCCACTTTTTTTGGACCATTTTGCCCTTATATGATAGTATAAATAGGTAGTGGGTGTAATGGTTTAGTCACAACACTCAAAACTTCAAAAACGCTCAAAAACGTGCTTAAAAACGCAAAAAACGCTCCTCACTCTCAACTTTCTATTCTCTCAATCTCTTGAATTATGGCTTCTGAATCTTTCGATCCAACCGGTGGATCCTCAAGTGCCGCTACCGTTGTTAGAATTCTTTCAACAACGAGAAACCAAGAGATTTGGTGTAATTTCGACTTATGCGAAATGTCGAATGGTCAACATAAAGCTCGATGCAAGGCTTGTGGTTCGTTTTTCAAGTGGGATTCAAACTCGACTTTGAGAAATCATATGACCAAATGGTGCAAGTCTTTGAAAAGTACACCGAGTCAAGGGCAAACATCAATCGGAAACGATGGTGGTTTATGGAACTTCAACGTAGATATGGTTCGAGATAGAATGACAAAGTTTGTAATTCAAGAAGGATTACCGTTCGATCACTTCGACAACCCTCAGTTAACAAAATTGATTCAAGAAACTCTTCAACCACGCTACACTCACGTAAGTCGCACCACTCTTAGACGTGATTGTTTAAATCTTTGGAAACAAGCAAAAATGATTTAAAGGTTTTATTTGAAAATTTACAAACCGGTGTGAACTTAACTACCGACATTTGGTCCGCCCCACACAGTTTACCGGAATCGTACCTTTGCGTCACCGCCCATTGGATAGATCCAAGTTCGTGGCAAATGATGAAACGTACGATTACGTTTGAATTATTTGGATATCCGCATACCGGTGATAATCTATTTCAAATTTTAGACTATGTAATCAAAACATATAAATTAGAAAACAAAATTTTTTCAATGTCATTTGATAACGCCTCGAACAACACATCCGCCGTTGAAAAATTAAAAATAAAATATAAACCGGTTTGTGACGGCGTATTTTTCATTCAAAATGTGTTGCACATATTATTAATTTAGTTGTGCAAGATGGTCTTGGCGTTCCTGAGGTTGAAGATTTTAAAACGTCTTTCAAAAACATGTTACGTGACGTTTTTAAAACTAGTAGAAAAAGATATGTTAATTATAGAAAAATGTGTCACGATACGAATTCCATTTGTTTAGGACCAAATTGGGATGTCCCGACTAGATGGAATTCTACTTGGAAAATGTTTAATAGTGCTTTGCGTAAAAAAGAAACGCTTCATGTTTTCCACGATGGTCTTGCGATGCGGGGTCGGGTTGTTCCGTTTCCGTTAGAGGGTTGGGAATATATTCAAGAAATAACTCATTTTTTAGAGCTTTTTAAAAACGCAACTACAAAATTGTCGGGGGTTTATTATCCGACAAGTTGTCTAACACTTCATCAAATTTATTTAATGACCCATAAATTAAGTGAATATGGAGAAAGAAACGAAATGTTTTCAGCAATGGTAGCGCCGATGAAAGAAAAATTTAAAAATATTTCATTGAACTACCCGGTTTTTACGTGTTCCGCCGCACTAGACCCGTGTTTAAATGTTTCGGGGGTAGAAACTTTAATAGATGAGATAACTTATGATTTAGATTTACATGATTTAGATCCATTTTTTAATGTTAATACAAAACAAACATTTAATGAAATTTTTAAAAAAATTGTTTAATGTTTATGTTGAAAAATATGGTGCAACATCAAACATCCACCGACCATCGAACGTGGAATCGAGTTCGTCCAGCTCAAGTAGAGACCCGATGATTAGTTTATATAATACTTTGAGAAATGAAAACAGTAAACGTCAGAGGGGTAACACCCCAAGTAGCGAACTCGGGAGGTATATGGGAACCGATTTTTTAGCCACTATGTCTCCCGATGAATTCTTGAAATTTGATATTCTGACATGGTGGAAAGGAAAGGAATCACAATTTCCGGTCCTAGCCGCCATGGCACGTGATTTACTAACCGTCCAAGCTTCCACGGTAGCTTCGGAGTCTGCATTTTCTGTTAGTGGCAGGGTTTTATCGATTAGAAGAACAAGGCTAACTCCAACATCGCTAGAGATGTGTATTTGTTTAAAAGACCACTTAGATGCGGCCGAACGAAGACAACACATATCAAACCTTGAAGAAGAAACACCGATTGAAGAAGAAATACACGAACACGAGGTACAAACCGGACGATCCTCACCGCTATCCGACGAAGAACTCGCTTATGATTTGTCTCAACGTATTGGCACACAAACCGACGAAGATGATTAAATTAGAAAAACTTGTATTCGTAATATGGATATTTTGTTTTCTTTGGTTTAATTTTAATGTAATTTTTATTGTTTATTTTTCGTAATGAATTAATTGTTTACTTTTATGAATTAATGTAATTTTTATTGTTTTCTTTAGAAAAACTCGCTTATGATTTTTATTCGTATTAATTGTTTACTTATTAAAATGAAAATAAAAACGCGTGCAATCGTATTAATGGAAATCTTAAAAATAAAGTACATACTATTGTGTTTAATTAATCTACACTAATATTTTTTAATTAATCAAAATTTGTAATTAATTTGTATATAATTTAAATAGTAGGTAAAAAAAAACCGGGTTTTCCAAACCGGTTCTTAGACCCGACCCGGTTCGGTTCCAACCCGAACCGGTTCCAACCGGGTTGGGTTTGCCGGGCTTAAAAACCGGTTCCGACTCGAACCGGTTCTTTGTCAAAAACCTGGCGCGATTTCGTTGACCGAACCCGAACCGCGTTAAAAAAAACCGGTTTGTGCACCTCTATTTATGATAAGCATTTAATGCCAATGATTGAAAAAGAGGATTTGTGGGGAATTGTGAAGAAGCATTTATACCAGGGGTTGACTTCCCCTTTGAAAATGACTACGAAATTGAAGGGAATTTGTCAGTGTCCAATATTAACAAACGAAAGAAATTCAAAAAAATAGAATTGGACAAGCCCAGCAACGGTTATACCAGTAGCCAAGAGAGCTTCAAACTTATTAAGAGGCCCAAGAATGCTGAAGAGGATATGTTTGGGCTTGATGATATGTTGGGCCTTAATAAGTCAGGCTTGGACAAAATGTTCACCGAGCCCACTGGCAATGGGAATGAGAATTTAGATGGGGTTATAGATTTGAACAGCCAGCCCGTAGACGCTACTCAGCTGACCGAGAAGGCTGTTGAAGAAAGAAGTGACTGTGTTGAAAATAATGAAGTCGCTAAAACTATAACCTTGGGAGACAAATTGGGGTTGAACCTTAATAACTGTGAGAAGATGATAAAAGAATCGATGATCAAAGAAGGGTTACAATCAGGTATTCCATAAATTGCTTATCTATTAATATTAGAGGGATTGGGGGAAGAGGTAAATCAGATTGGGTTAGACGAATGAAAGCTGATCTAGGGGTATCTTTTATCGGGATTCAAGAGTCTATGTCAGGTAATATTGGCCCTGGTTTGATCGAAAATTATTGGGGAGGTAAGGGCACTGAATTTGATTTCGTTAACTCGGCTGGGAACTCAGGTGGGATTGATAGTATCTGGGATACGAAAGTCTATGCTAAAGATAATGTTATTAAAGACAACAATTTCCTTTGTGTTTCGGGTGTCTTATCGGATGGTTTGGTGCGGCTCAATTTGTTGAATGTCTAAGCCCCGTAAACAAACGCCGATAAAAGAAATTTATGGAGTCGATTGATACAGCTATTTAGGGTACTCAGGGTTGGTGGATTGTTTTAGGGGATTTCAATGCGGTTTGGGACAAGGAAGAAAGAAAAAATTCGTCATTTGATCCGGTTGGCACTAATGATTTTAATAAATTTATTGAAGATGCAGGGTTGAGAGAATATAATCTGAAAGGTAAGAAGTATACGTGCTTATCTTTGAGGAGAGGTAAATGTAAGTTGAGTAGAATCGATAGATTCCTTGTCTGCGACAATGTGTTCAATAAATGGCCTAGTGTTTGTGTTCGTGTTCTTGAAAAAGGGTTATCGGACCACTCCCCGGTTCTTTTTTCGGTCATCGATACTAATTTTGGGGCAAAAGCATTCAGATGGTTTGATTCTTGGCTTGATAGGGAGGGCTGTGAAGAGATTATTTCTAATTTTTATCGGAAAATTTAGAGGGCAATTCGGCAGTTGTTAATCTCCTTCAAAAACTGAAAGAGCTTCGGGGCTGATTGAATAGTTGGTACAAGCAAATTTCTACTCACGAAAAGGAGGAGGAGACGAGACTTTGAAAAGAAAAAGAAGATATGGAAATCCTTATGGCACATAAAGTGTTAGATGAAGAGGAACTTTGGGTGTGGTCCGAGTGCTCCAAGTGCCTTGAAGAGATACAGCTCCATAGAGACAAAGATCTGAAACAAAAATCCCGTGTGAAGTGGGCCTCGATGGGTGATGAAAACACCAATTTTTTCATAATGTGGTTAATGGGAGAAAGGATAGAAATGGGATCCCGGGTTTGATGATTAATGGGAATTGGATATCGAAACCAGCTTTGGTGAAGAAGGAAGTGATGTTGTTTTTCCGGAACCATTTTAAAGAAGAATGTCATGAGCGGCCCTCGTTGTCATGTTCTGGGCTGGAACAGCTTAATTCTAATGATAGTTTGTTGTTGGTTGAATCTTTTTCTAAGCAGGAAATAAAAGAAGCGGTCTTTGAATGCGGTTCGTCGAAGGCGCCAGGTCCCGATGGCTTCAATTTACGATTTGTTAAGAGGTTTTGGAGTCTTTTGGAGGGAGATTTTTACAAGATCTTGGAGGATTTTCATCAGACCGGTTTTATTAACTCGGGTAGCGCCACGGCTTTTATTATGTTGATCCCAAAAGTGAAGACCCCGTTGAGCCTTAAAGACTATAGACCCATAACTTTGATTGGGATGGTTAGCAAGGTTATTTCTAAAGTCCTCGCGAACCGTCTCAAAAAGGTGATGGGTCATATTGTTTTGGATTCTCAATCGGCTTTCCTCTCGGATCGCTTTATTCTTGACGGCCCTCTTATGATTAATGAATTGACGGATTGGCTTAAAAAGAGGAATAAAAAGGCTTTTCTATTGAAGATTGACTTCGAAAAGGCGTATGACAATGTTAACTGGGATTTTGTTGTATCAATTATGTCCCAAATGAATTTCCCACCTATTTGGTGTATGTGGATAAAAGGCATCCTTTCTTCGGCTAGAGCCTCGGTTCTAGTCAACGGGTCGCCTACTTTTGATTTTAAATGTGAGAAGGGGCTTCGCCAAGGTGACCCCATTTCTCCATTCCCTTTTCTTTTGGTTATGGAAGCGCTATCCTGTTTGTTGGTAAAAGCTAATGAGATCGAAGAATTAAAAGGGATTCGCTTACCGGGTGTTGGTTCCGACATAACACACCTTTTTTACGCGGATGACGCACTTATCATAGGGGATTGGTCTACGGAGAATCTCCAAAACACAGCCCGAATCCTCCGTATTTTTCATCTCTGTTCAGGCCTTCGTATTAACATTCATAAGTCCAATTTGTTTGGGGTGGGTGTTAATGATGAGGAGGTAGATATCATGATAGAAGTTCTGGGGTGTAGAAGTGGGGCGTTCTCGTTCGTGTACCTTGGTATAAAGGTTGGCGCTAATATGTCTAGAGTTGCTAGTTGGGACCCGGTGGTGGAAGTGGTAAAAAATAGGCTTGCTTCGTGGAAAGCGCGTTTTCTTTCGATTGGGGCCCGTCTCATTCTCATTAAGTCCATTCTTGAAAGTTTACCAATTTATTATCTATCTTTGTATAGAGCGCCCAAAGCTGTTATAGTTTGTATGGAGTCCTTTATAAGGCGTTTTCTGTGGGCGGGATCTAATGAGGAGAAAAAGATCCCTTGGGTAGCGTGGGATACTATTACTAACTCGAAAAAGAATGGAGGGCTTGGTATTTCGAATCTCCAAATGGTCAATGACGCCCTCCTTCTAAAATGGACATGGCGGTATAAAACTGAGGGGAATTCACAGTAGAAGAAAGTGATTTTGGGCTGTAACGGGTCGACTCGAGCGTGGTCAGCGATGCCATGCTCGTCTTTGGCTAGTAACTGTTGGAAGAATATTGTCAAAACGGGCGAAAAACTCTTGCCGAACGGTAGAAATCTTAACAGCTTTTTCGTTTGTAAAGTTAGGGACGGCGCTCACACTTCTTTCTGGGGAGATATATGGCTGCGAGAGGCTCCCTTACGAGTATTATATCCCAACCTGTTCAGGTTAGAATCAACCAAATGGGTTTCAGTTCAGGATCGGCTTTCAGTGATGAATGGGGAAAAGGAGTTGCATTGGGCATGGAGGTCTCATCCGTCCACTCAAGATGATGTTGCAGAGCTGTTTCAGCTCCTGCAGGATATTTATAATTTCCAATGGACGGGAGGAGAGGATCGTTGGTAGTGGCAGAAGGATAATAATGGTTTGTTCTCCGTCAAATCGACTAAACAATTGATGTATACGCCCTCTAATGCATCCAGTTCAGCGTCCATCAAATGGAAGGTTTGGGTTCCAGTCAAATGCAAAGTGATGGTTTGGCACGCTGTTCGTGACCGGTTGCCGACACGCATTGAGCTACAAAAAAGAGGCGTTCCAATTCAAGATGTCTCGTGCGCCTGCTGTGATTCAGATGCAGAAACAGCGCTGCATTTATTCTCCGGCTGTGCGTATGCAGTTGAGGTGTGGAGTCGTCTTAGCTCTTGGTGCCGTCTTGGGCCTTTTTTCGCGTTTGATGTTGCTGACATTCTCCAGAGTATGGACTCGCATCCAATGTCGAAGAATCAAAAATACATTTTGAGAGGTATTGTTTATACCACGTTGTGGGCGATTTGGAATGAGCGAAATAACCGGATTTTTAATCGCAAATATCGGAGACCTAGTAAGCTTTTGGAGAATATCAAGTCGATTGCTTTCTTCTGGATACGTCATAGAGCTAGATTAAAATCTATAGATTGGAAAAAATGGTGTACTTATCCGTTAGACTTGATGTAATTGGTGGCTTGTTTTCTTGCCCGGGGGTCCTTGCTTTAAGGACCACCTGTTGGCGTTTTTTTGTGAATGAAGTTTACTTTGAAAAAAAAAATATGAATTAAGTTTTGACAACCACCACACCAATCAAATATGAGTTAAACATATAAATTAATTAGCATTTAATATTTAAAGGTGCAGTTAAATGTGGTGCATGTGATTTTCTATGAAAATCCCATATTAAACAACTAATTTAATGTAAAAGTTAAAACATTTATTATCGAAAACGGTCTCTCTATCTTAAAAGATAGAGGTAAGATTTGTCACCATACAACCCCTCCCAGACCCTACTTCTAGTGGGATATACTGGGTATGTTGTTGTATTAATCAATTTATTATTATCATTATTAGTTTTGTATTTAAATTTAAAATTTTAATATTATTAATTATCAACTTGTGGATGCATTAAATATTATACCATATGCATAAAAGGTTGTACATGTCTTTCTTTTCCTTTTAATTTTTTTCTTTAACCCAATACTTTTATATATTTTATAGTTTATCCCCTATAATTTTTCATTATTAACTTTAATTTCCAATACTTTCAATATTTTATAAACACTTTGATTTGTGGTCTAAATTTTGAGAGTTAACACGCCGTGTACACGTGTGATTCAACATTGTTACACTTTTTTTCCCATTTAACATCCTCCGTTGGTGCGTGCGAGTCCTACATTGACTTAGTTATTGTTATTAATATTTTAGTTTTCACGTGCGTGATTAAACGTTTTTATGTTTACTTTGCGTTTGACTTTATTTTTCGGTATTGATAATCGCTAATGGTGGTGTGACATTAGTGCTACTTAGTATGGTTTTACGCCCCTGCCGTAATGCGGAGGGCTTAATACTAGTATAATGTAAATTAAAGAAATATTAGTTTAAATCAACCAACATTAACATGGACTGTCGCAAAAAAAATTTGTTGCCTCAAAAGAGACTCTTGTAAGGAATTTAATTTGTATAAGTTAGATAATTTTAATTTGTATATTTATAATCGATAAATATTAGTTTAAATTAAATAAATTTGATAAGCTTATCATTGGAATCTTTGTGTAACTTTAATTTTTAATATTTCTATTTCACCTTTTTGTTACTTAACATCCGGTTAGTTTTCATTATTAAGAGATTCGCGTTCTAAGAAAAATAAACATTAACTTTATTATATTTTAGAAAAAATATATATGTTTTTCTAAACAAGACGTAAAGGCTCAAAGAAATATAATACTGTTAAAGAATTTTTTTTAATACTAAAAACCTATGTCTTTTTAGCACCAAAAAACAAAACAAAATACAATCTCTAAAATATTCGGATCAGACTCGCACAACTAAAATCGGCTTTATTTGACGAAAAGAAGTAACTCACTATTTAAATAAACATTTTATGTTAATCATTAAATGTTTTAAAAATGCTTTTTTAGTTTCTGTTAAAAATGTATTTCTTATTGAAAATTTACAATTAACTAAAAACGAATTTAGATATATATTAAGTCTTTTTTTTAAAAAATTAACAACACACTATTACAAAAAATTTTTTTAAATAATTTCAAACCATCAGTTAACTAAACATTTTAAAAAGGTTAAAAGCTAAAAAAATAGTTTACGATATTAAAATTAACATTTAATGGTTAAAAGCTAAAAAAATAGTTTACGATATTAAAATTAACATTTAATTAAAGTTGCATTTACTAATGATCCTTAGCCCAACTGGTTAAGGTAATGTACCCATGATATGTAAATAAAGGAAGGGCATGGGTTCAAGTCTCACTTTGAGCAGAATGCTTAGAGTTGAGCCAGTGAGTTTTCTTGACAATGGGTGATCTCCTCCTGAGAGGGTTGGGTTGCGGTTCAGGTTGGGAAATGGATAGGTGAACCCAATTAAGATAATATCTATCCTCCGAAACAGGATTGTACGTTTGTCATTAAAAATAATTAAAGTTGCATTTAATGAGAATGCTATAATTAAAGATGTTACATTTATTGACAATAGTTAATATTTAATGTCATGTAGTAGAGTGTTATAGAGTAGAGTGCAAATACAACACCTTTAATATTTTGGACACGATATCAAAATATTTTGGACATTTGATCAAAATGTTAAACTATAGGTCAAAAGTTGGTAGTTATGGAGTTTTACTGTTTTAGTGGACGGAGTCCAAACATTTGGACTTAAGGGATCACCTTAAGGTGTATTAGCTACTTAAAAAAAGGCCACGGATATTTATTGCCAACACTTGAAGAGTTGAAGTCGATCTTAAAAGAATAGTATATCTAACCCAAATATTATAAAATTACTTGTCACTTTTAAATTTCTTTTGGTGCAACAAAATAATTAAAAAATCAATTTACAAACAAAGTAATCTAATAATCAGTTTAATTAGTACACTGTAAAATTAACAGGAAAACAGATATGCCTATACTATAAAAAGTATTATATTTGTAACAAAATGTTTAAAGAACGGGCACCTAGTTTTCTTTCTCTCTCTCTTTCTTTTTTTTTCTTCAAACATATCATAGTCGATGGTAACTGCAAAGAAAAGAACTATTAGTGGTATTCTTAAAGCATCTAATTCATATTCATATATATATATATATATATATACATATATATATATATATACATATATACATATATATATATACATATATATATATATATACATATATACAATATATATATACATATATATATATACATATACATATATATATATATATATATATATATATATATATATATATATATATATATGTATATATATGTATATATTATATATATATATATGTATATATATATATATGTATATATATATATATGTATATATATATGTATATATATATATATATATATATATATATATATATATATATACATATATATATGAATATATATACATATATATATATATATATATATGTATATATATACATATACATATACATATATATAGATATATATATATATATATATATATATATATATATATATATATATATATACATATATATATATACATATATATATATATATATACATATATATATATAATATATATACATATATATATACATATATATATATATATATATACATATATACATATATATACATATATATATATATATATATATATATATGTATATATATATATATATATTATATATATATATATATATATATATATATTATATATATATATATATATATATATATATATATATATATATATATATATATATATATATATATATATATATATATATATATATATATATATATATATATATATATATATATATATATATATATGGGAGGGTTCCAATGAAAATCACATTATAATTAAAAACTATAGAAACTATATTTTAACCATTGATCACTATTAATCAATGGTTATAATCAAA
>CM044007.1:11812242-11919742 GCA_024085815.1 Flaveria linearis | reverse complement strand
TGACTATTTGAGTATGCTTTTTCAGGTGAAACATGACTAACAACATAGACTTTTCATTTGATGTATACAACGGTTGGGGCGAACTAGTGGGAAGGGTCTGTGTAAGCCTAACTGTCAACATATACGATGGTAGCGTTGCGGTGGACGCGCACTTCCATCAATTGTGTTCGGAACAAACAAGTCACATCCAGAAATCGCTTCACGCTTCCGCCAGGATGTGACAGGTTGGTATCAGACCCATTGGTTATAGAGAATTAGGTACAATGAAAATACCTAGACTATAACCATAAGCTCAAATAATGGTAAATATATATATATATACTTATGTGATATGATTTTATGTGAAACTCTATGATTCTATGCTTAACTTTAATAATTATAATAATATGTGACTAACCATTTTGTGAAACATTATAAAGAAATTTTTGCAGTTATGAATTTAGATAGTTACTACAATGAGACCGATCCTTCCGAGTGTTCAGACCATAGAAATTCTAAGGAAATAACACCTGAACCAGAACCCCAATAAGTTATGGAAACCCCTCAACTGGAAGTTGAAATGAGCCAAAATTTTATGTTCGACGTGCACCAGTACATGTTGGAGGATATATAATTAAGACCCATAGGAAAAAGATACAACGTGGAAACAGATTTATGACTAAGCAAGCCAAGGATGTAGAAGTACAAAATTCTGATTCCTCCGAGAACGAAGGTAAGGTAATTAAAAGACAAAAGTTGAACCAAGTGAAGACAGCTCAGCGGACTCTTAGGAAACTCAAGAAAATACAACTAGGAATCTGGAAAATCCAGAAGGATATCAAGAAACTCAAAACACCTAAGAAAAATATCTTCGCAAGGATTTGGGAATGGATTCGCAAAAACTAGAAAACTGTAGTCTAACTTGTCAAGATAAAGAAATAAGAACTTAAATGATAGAAATATATATATATCTTTGTATGGAAATGTTTATTTGATATGTGCTAAATAAATTTGTGTTAGAATATTTATTTATGATACTAATATTATAATCCCCTATAGTGAATCATGCCGCCAAAAAGAAATACTCAGCCTGTACGAAAAACGGCTCGAGTGGGGCGACCTAGAACCCGACTTGGGGAAGAAACACCTGTGAATACTGACACCAATAAAAATGATAGAATTTCTCATATAGTAGCCCAACAAATAGAAGCTACCTTACCTACCCTGATAACCCAACTACAACAAAATCTGAACTTTGGAACCACCTCACACCCACAGGAAAGGCCTGAAAATATTAATTCAGAAGAACGACAGGAAGAAGAAATCCTGAATGAAGTCTCGAAAGGATGCTCTTACAAGACCTTTATGTCCTGCAGACCCCGAGAATTTGATGAAAAAGGAGGAGCTATGCAAGCCTTATGATGGTTAGATGAAATGAAAGCAGTCTTGGAAATCAGTAACTGTGCTGAGAATTACAAGACACTGTTTGCTTCGCATTCACTGAAAGGAGAGGCACAATCCTGGTGGAAAGTGGAGGTATACACTAAGGGTAGACATATTATGAATAAGATAAGTTGGGAAGATTTTAGAAATCTAGTGATAAAGAAATATTGTTCTTATAATGAAATAGAAAAATTAGAGGCTGAATTTCTAGCACTAGAAATGAAAGGAGCTGCACACCGGGAATATACCGACAGGTATAATGAACTGTCCAGGTTAATATCACAACTGATAACCCCTGAATCAAAAAGAATAGGAAGATATATTTGGGGGCTAGTACCACAATAAAAGGATTAGTAAAATCCCCAAGGACCAAAACTTTTCAGGAAGCAGTAATCCTGTCAGGAAGTTTGACAGATAAAATGATCAGGAATTGATCATTAAGCCATCCAAAATAGGAGAGAAAAGAAAGTGGAATGAAAACCACACAGGAAGAAGATTTGGAGAAAACCCTTAGAAAAAAATAACCCGACCTCCACAAAGAAATTTCTTAGGAACAGCTCAGGGAAAGAAGATGGATAGGCAACCACAGTGCAATATCTGCCAAAGATATCATTCAGGAAACTGTATGACAGTGGTTTGTTATAATTGCAAGAAGAAAGGACACATATCCCGAGATTGCAAGAACCCTACCAACCCTAAACCAGCCTGCTTTCAACGTGGAAACAAGAACCATTTTCGTAATAAATGTCCCAACGAAAAGGCAAGGCTCCAGTTAATCAAAACAACCCCCGTGGAGAGCTTTCGTAACACAAGCTGAAGAAGCTCGTCATGAACCAGAAGTGGTAACGGGTACGTTCCTTATCAATAACCAGTACGCAAAAGTATTATTTGATACAGGAGCAACTCGTAGTTTTATTTCAAATACCTTTAAACCATCACTTAGTTTAACCTCTGAGAAACTAAGACATAAATATGTGATAGAATTAGCTGATGGTAAAGTAATAGAAGCTGGTGAAATTATTCCTAACTGTGTTTTGAATTTATATGAATATTGTTTTGATATAGATCTGATTCCTATTAAATTAGGAGGATTTGATATTGTAGTAGGGATGGATTGGTTAAGTAAGAACCATGCTGAAATTATATATGATAAGAAAATGATAAAATTCCTTTGATTAAGGAAGACAAAACTCTCTGTATATACGGTGACAGACCAAATGGTATTATGAAATTGATTTCCTGTGAAAAAGCACAAAAATACTTAAATAAGAAATGTTTAGCTTTCTTAGCCCATATAGTTGATGCAAAGCTTGATAAATGGAATTTGGAAAATGTTCCTATTATTAATGAATACGTTGACGTTTTTCCTGATGAATTACCTGGATTACCTGTTAGACAAAAAGAACCAACAAGCCTGATCAGAAAAACCTTTAAGTCCCACAAGACATCATAAGTACCGAAGAAGGCTTCATCAGCTGAAGACTAAGTCTGAAGTTCAAGTACTGAAGACAAAGTCTGAAGATCAAGTACTGAAGACAAAGTCTGAAGATCAAGAACTGAAGACAAAGTCTGAAAGTATCTACTGAAGACAAAGTCTGAAGTTCATTTACTAAAGACAAAGTCTGAAGTTCAAGTTTTCAGAGGTTGTCACAACAGCTGAAGTAGTTTTCTTCAGTAGTTATGTTGGTTTTATTTTAGTAGTTTTCTTTCAGTAGTTTAGTTAATGTAAAACGTCTGAAGAGCTTGTTCTTCAGACGTTGTAGCTTCAGTAGTTATAGTTTCAGTAGTTATAGTAACAGTACACTTAGCTTTTGTAAGAAGATGTCAGCTGTTGTAGACATCTTCAGTAGTTGTGTTTACTTTCAGTTGTTATTTGTAAAACGGTTAGATGTCACTATCAAGTGACATCTGCTGATGCCACCTTCCTTATAAAAGGAAAGTTGACCTAATTTTGTATGAGCTGAAGCGTGTGTTGAATGAAATATTCCTTTTTCCAGAAATACTTTCTCTCTCTATAACCGTACTGTTTCATTGAAATATCATTTGTGTTCTTGCTTGAATTTGATCTAATTCTTATACTATTCCGCTGTGAATCAAATCTAATTGATCAAACTAGGCCTCAGATCCTTTCAAATGGTATCAGAGCTGGTTAGTCATTGATCGATTTAACAATTGATCATTGAAACTGCTCTTTTGATTTCTACGTTTGATCGAATTAGCAAATTTGCAAGAATTGGTTATAGAGTTTGAATTTCTGCTGCTTCTGGTCAATTAATTTGAGGTTTTAGGTGTTTTTGAGCTAGATTTGTTGAAATTACTTTGAATTTGCTTGAACTTGTGAAATGGCGACACCAACCAATGATCCTCACAATACTGGCTCCTCAACAAAGCCTCCGATGCTTGTTAGGAGTGAGTATAACATATAGCAATGACGTATGCTCCATCACCTGTCTATCAACAGCACAGGATGTTGGAAATATGTGGTGCATGGACCATACAAGCCTATGGTGAGTCTTCCGGAAACAAATGAGAGGGTTCCGAAGAAACCTAATCAGTATTCTGGCCATGGCACTGCCTAATGAAATCTATTCAGGGCTTATGCATCATGAAACTGCACATGACCTCTGGGTTGCTCTGAAGGAACAATTTGGAGGAACTAATGAGGTTTTGGCAAACACTAGGGAAATTCTTGCCCAACAAAATGAGACATTCTCTCATAGGAAGGGTGAGTCTCTGACTCAACAGTTTGAGCGATTTTCCTGTTTGATCTCTGAGTTGAAAATGGTTAAATAAGAATATTCAAACAGCCAGATGAACAATCGATTCCTCAGATCCCTGCCTGAGAGATGGGACACATACACTATTTTCCTACGCTCCAGTGTAAATCTGGATACTCTATCTCTCACCCAACTTCATGGGAAACTGCTGACATTTAAAAGAGAAATAGAACAGAAAAGGAAGTTGTCTTCATTTGGAAAGCTCACTGATGACTTTGTACCAGGCAACACTGCCTTGGTTGGTCAGGAGTCAGAGTATGCTGCATCAGAAGGTTCATATGATGAGCATATTGATTTCTCTACAAACTATGGAGAACATGCTTTTGTTGGTGTGGATTGTAATTCAGGTGGTAGTAGTGATAATCTGTGCTTTTTGATGGAGGACTTGAAAGGAATTCCGGATGATGATCTGGAAGAGATAGATATTTTGAGTCAAATGGCAATGATCAATATCAGATCTCAAAAGTTCTACAAAAGAACTGGTAGGAAATTCCCAAGTCTCTCTGGCAAAACCAAAGTAAGTTTTGACAAGAGCAAGTTGAGGTGTCACAAGTGCCATAGGCTTGGACACTTTGCAAGAGAGTGTAGATCATCTGGATCTAACTCATCTGCACCCTTTATGACCTTCCCAAGCAATAGCTCACAAAACAAATGGCAACATTCCACCAGTTCTGGTCATCCATCATAAGCTCAATCATCTCCTGCATATTTTGTCCCTCAAGGTCCTATGCTATATCCTTACCCCTGCTTCTACATGCCTTAGACAAGCCAAGTTCAAGAACCCATAGCTCAACAACCACATGCCCTTCCTAAGCCTCAACCATCTCAATCTCATCAACAATCTCAACCCCAACACAACTTTTTCACCCCTTGAGTTGTTGATTGGAGCAGTTTACCAGATGATATTTCTGGTCATGAACAACTGTTTCCTGTTGCCGGTCAACATGGTGGTGAAAATCCTTTTGGAAATCTTGCTCTTATGGCCTTGGAGTCTGTTGATGGATTATCCTCCAATGCTTCAACATCACAGGTATCACAGGTATTTTCAGAGGCCAAGGCCAAGTTATGTTCTGAATCATGCATAGCCATATTTGCATCTATTAGAGAAGAATATGTAGCTTTAATTAATAAAAATCTTGAGCTAGAGAAAGTTGTTTCCAAAAGAAAAGCTTAGTTTAAGTTTGTGTTAAAAGAAAAGAATGATGAGATTTACAAATTAAAATGCCAAATCACTGATGACAAGGCAAAGGAAGAGGTACTTTTAGAGAAGTATAAGGACCTCAAAGAAACTCTTGCATCTACCCAGGTAGAGTGTGAACGCTGGGTAACATCATGCAAGGGTTTTGAAATGCTTCTCAGCAAACAAACAGCTTCCAATGTGAAGTTTGGAATTGGTTATAATCATACTGCTCCTCCTACAGATTTTACTCCTAGGTTAGAAGTAGAATCTGAAGGAGAAAGCAATAACCAATCCATCTCATCATGTGATTCATCCTCTGATAATACACCAAAATTTGAGGATGAAGTCAGCATTCATCCCTCTGAAAACCAATCAGCTGATAATGAAACAGTTGATGGTTCCAATGCTGACAGTCACATGATCAGAAAAGAGTTGATCACTTCAGGTGTTGTCTCACAAAGTACTCAAAGTACTGAAGAGCAAGTTACAACACCTGATGAACAAACCCAAACTGCTGAAAGTAGAAAGGGTTTGAAAACTACTGAAGAATCTATCAGGAAGTCTGCAAGTACTGAAAGGAAGAAAACTGCAAGTACTGATAGAAAACTGCTGAAGAACAAATCTTCAGTAGTTAAGAATCCTTCAGTACTTACCACAAGTACTGAAAGGAAGAAAGTACTGAAGAAAAAATCTTCAGTAGTTTTATCTTCTTCAGCAGTTGATCAACGACAGATGAAGAAAAAACCATGTGAAATATGTGGCTTATTTAATCATCTCACTGATGATTGCTGGTACAGAAAGGGTTCAAAACTCAACAAAGATAAGAACATAAAAAGAAAAATTAACAAAATGAAAGTTGAGTTTGAAACCAAGTTTGTACCAGCAGCATCTCAACCTGAAACCCCAAAATCCTTAAAGAAATCAAAAAAGAAGGAAGGGGTTAATCAGGAAATAGCTGAAGGTGTTCACAGGAAGATGGTGCAACATAGGAATCCATCAAAATCAAGAACTGATGTGTCTGATGAGCTAAAGGCTTTAGCAACCAATCAGACACAACTTGTTATGATGGTTCAACATCTATTGGGGAGAGTCAACCAAATAGATGTTCCTGAGATTAAACCACAGAAAAGGAAACCTAAGCCTAAAACAAAGGAACCCTTTTCTGTAACATCTCCATCACCACAGGCTGCAACTCATGACAAACCAGTTAGTGTGAAATCTGTTGATGAGAACAGACCTAAAACCAAAATGGTTTGGGTCTCAAAAACTAACTAGTTTCTTGTGATGAATGCAGGGTCCTTCAGCATGCCAAAGAAGCATCTGGTATGTGGACAGTGGAGGATCCATGCATATGACAGGGAGCAGCTCTCTTCTTAATGACTACTCTCAAGGAAAGAAGGGGTTTGTTTCTTTTGGTAATGATGGTAAGGGTTACATCATCGGCAAAGGCTTTGTTTCCAATGGTGAAATAAGGTTTGATGATGTCAACCATGTGGAGAATCTCAAGTATAATCTCTTGAGTGTCAGTCAAATGTGTGATAAAGGTCATGTTACCCTTTTCACCAGTCAGAACTGCAGGATTCTATCTTTCAAAGTTCTGAGTTTGATTGACAAGGTATTGGATGATCATACTCTCCTGAAGGCCAACAGGACAGGCAGAGTATATGCCTTGGACTTGTCAAAGAAAATCGATCTAAAAGGCCATCCTTGCCTGTTCTCCAAGGCTTCCCATCAGGAATCTACTCTATGGCATAGAAGGCTTGGTCATGTGAATCTCAAAAACATGAACCAGCTGATTCTCCATGGTTTAGTAAGAGGATTGCCAATGAAGGAGTTCAAATGTGATGACAACTGCTCTGCTTGCTTAAAAGGGAAGCAACACAAAGTATCATTCCCTCCAATAGAAGAGCCAAAGTCCACTGCCTGCTTACAATTATTGCATATGGATCTTTTGGTCCTGTAAGAGTGATGAGCATGGCAAAGAAGAAATACTGTCTGGTAATTGTGGATGATTACTCCAGATTTGTATGGACTTTCTTCTTGCACTCCAAAGATGAAGCTGCACAAGCTATTATGAACTTTGTGTTGTATGTTGAGAAACAGTATTCCCTTCCAGTCAAGTGTGTAAGGAGTGATAATGGCATAGAATTTAGAAATCACACACTTGATGAATTCTACTTGTCAAAGGGAACCAAGTGGCAGTTCAGCATTCCAAGAACTCCTGAACAAAATGGAGTGGTGGAGAGAAAGAACATGTGTGACATCCGTCACCGAAGGTCCGTCATTTAACGTGTTCGATTAACCTTTGTTATCAGTCATTCCTCATTTTGATAAACCATCTACGTGGATACCATATTTGCTTTGCTTAGTTATCCTTATATGCGTGCTATCGTTGCTTGCCTTGTCGTTATCTTAAGACGTTTTTCTAAGATTTGCCCCGTTATCATTAAACGCACCGTTTTTATAAGAACATAATGACACGAATAAAACCATTTTTAAATTATAAATATCATTAACGACATTTTATCATTTATAAAAGTAAGACTAAATAATAACGTTTTCAACCGAAACAAAATTAAGGAGCCCGGGGGCAAAGTGTAGGGACTAAAAGTGACTTTTTGCAAACTTGGGATCGATATAAAACCCCCATTCCCAGTCGTTTCTCCACCATCTTCATCTTCTCCTCTTCTTCACCTTCTTCACCATTCTAGCACCAAAACCACTCTTTTTCTCGCGTTTTCACCGTCAAATCTTGGTTATCTTTGTGAATACTCACTTCTAGCAGGTAGATAACGTTGTTTGACCCGTTTCTTGCTCGATTTCACTTCTGCGTTTTCTAGGGTTTCGGGTGCTCGGGTTCATCCGAGCACATGAGGTCGTGTGGGCTTGCATGTTGTGTTTTTGAGTGTGCTTCTTGTTTAGACATGTTAAAATAGGTATTCTGGAAGTTCTTGGAGTGTAAAACGAGTGCACGGAGCAGCCGGAGACTGCTCTGCACTCGGCAGTCGTGATTCTGCTGTTCATCGCGACTGGGTCTGTTCACGCGTCTGAGCCATGCGATTGGGCGAATCGCACGACTGAGTCATGCATATGGGTGTATCGTGCGACTGGGTGGTACGACTAGGGTGAGTCGTGCGACTGAGTCATGCGACTGGGTGTGTGCGATTGAGTCAGTGCAAGTGAATGTGCATGCGATTGAGTCAGTGCGAATGAGATTATATGCGACTGTGCGTGAGTCGCACGACTGAAAGGCCAGTTGCACGAATGAATGTTCAATCGCACGAATGAATGTTCAATCGCACGAATGAAGCTGATTCGTGTGAATGAAGGTTCAATCGTGCGTATGGAGGTTGGGTTGCGCGATTGGGTCTTGCATGGTACGACTGAATGCTTAGTCGCATGAATGAAGGTTCAATCGTACGAATGAAGCTGATTCGTACGACTGAAGGTCCATTCGTGTGAAAGGAGGATTGAGTCATGCGTCCGGTCCTGTTGTGTGACTGATGATGGTGTGTGTGTGGATCCCCTTTTTGGAGATCTTACGACGATAAGGTAACATTAATAAAGTGTCATAGCTTGACCACAAAGGTTAAAGTCAACGCTATCAACAGGCACATACTATTTCCATTTAATAAAGTGTCATAGCTTGACCACAAAGATTAAAGTCAACGCTATCAACAGGCACATACTATTTAAAATAACCTAGTCTGATATGCGTATGTCTGCTTGTGTGTGTACTACCCATGACCGAACCGAAACTGCCCGAGCCTATTGATATCATCTTATGCTTTATGCTTATTATTAATGCTTGTCAGTAACTGTCAATAGGTGTTTGACTGTTCATAGCATACTACCGTTGGGAACATTCATCATACGTGCCTATCATCTGTTCAGTGAGTTTCATGGCCCCTTTTTACTCTTATAAAACCTTTTTAAATATTTTCAACTTAGGGGAAGAGAATGCTCACCTACTTAACTTGATTTCAGGCACCTTCCCTAGTGGAAGTTGGCTGCTAGTTCTATGAGTAACTTATCTTGCTTATCTTGTGATTGCTGCTATATGAACTTGAACTATGTGCTATGTTGCCCCTATGTATGTTACTTAGTGGTATTACACTACTATGCGCTACTACTTGATGTTATGTGTTGATTGATGCTACTTGTGTATGCTATTGACCTTGGATGCTCTCGGCTGTGTGGTTTTTCTGTGTGGTTCTTCTGTGTGGTTCTTCTAAGCCGATCATTCATTACAACCATTAATCCTGGTAATTGGGACCTAAGGATTGGTTTGGTTGTAACCTAACGTATGCGCTGTGCGGATCTTGCTACGTCATGTTAAACTTATTATACTAAAGAAAACCGTTCAATATAACCATTAATCCTGGTAGTGGGACCTAAGGATTGGTTTGGTTATAAACTATACGTATGCGCTGTGTGGATCTTGCTACGTCTTAATAAACTATTTACTTTTTGGGAATGTGCTCTTTACAGCCATCAATTCCCGCGTGGAACCGATGATTAGGTTTGGTGTAGCTATTTATAACTGGTAAAAACCGCCTATACATAAGTGTAGTTGCGGTAGCTCTTATTAAACTTACTACCTGTTTTCATCTTAACATATTTTATTAATTAAAACCTGCGAAGCTCACTAACAATTATGTTGACCATTTTGAGCATTTCTTTTCAGGTGATCAAGGGAATTGAAGATCTAGAAGTGCTGCCTTTTAGAGGAGACCCTAGGAAACATTTTGTAATCATTACCCTTGTAAAGCTTGAACATGGTCTTTTGTATACTTGTTCCCGAGTTGTGCGAATTTACATTACAAGTTATCCTTAATACTTATGTGATCATTTATGTTGTGCTTACGGCTATGCTGTCGTGAACATTGACTATACACGACACAAGTCTCCAATTGTGTTCGGGTGTCGTCATGACACGCTTGTCATCATATTATTATTATTGCTACTCTATTGTATACCATGTGTTATGACGATCCCGTCTAGCTCACATTCCCCGTGTTTCCGCTATCAGCGGGGGTGTGACAGACTGGTATTAGAGCCATTGGTTATAGAGAATTAGGCAATTACACTTAACCTAGACTATAACCTAGGAACCTTCATGTAGATTTGCATGCTTAAGCTTGTGTGCATTTATATATCTCGTGTATGTGTTCCTCTTTACATTTGATTATCCTTCTGTCATGTGATCTTCACCTTGTGCTTGAGCCCTTGTGCTCGTCCCTTATGAGATGCTTTCTATTAGATCTTCCGTTCCCTCTGCGCGCCAAGTTATCATAACCAAATTCGGGTATTGAGACCCGAAGAGATCTTCACAGATCATACATTGTGCTAGACCTCAGATACTGAGACCGACCCGAGGAGGCTATGTCTGAGTCCTTTCAAGGACGCGAGATAGACAACCTCCGCTAGACCATATGTGATTACATGTTGGGCTCTCAGATGACTTGATGGATTATTATGGATGTGATGTGAAGGAAGGTCGGATGTCATGTAACCGGATTTGGCATCATTCTCGGTACATCGTGGGTGTGGTGGGAACGCTGCGGGGAACCCTATATATAAACATCACCGATATACCAAGAATATGCTTAAAATGGGCTGCATGGTGATCTTGACTGACCGGAACATGAAACGTTGGAACTTGATAAGTGGAGTACTTATGTATCTTAAGGTGACTAAAGCTTATTTGTTGCCTCTTGTATGAATAGAACATGCCGCCTCAAAGATCTACCCGCAGCAATAGTAGCGAAAGTGAAGCCCCGGGGGGCAGAGGCAGGGGTAGAGGTAGACCTCCAAGAGCAAATGAAGGCCCTTCTGGCAATACTCAAGGGACTGGAAACCCTGATATGGCAGCCTTAATTTCTCAACAATTGACTGCCCTGATTCCAACTATTGTAGCTCAGGTGAGCGACGTCCTGTAACAGCAAAACCACCCCCACGGGGATGGTGGTAATGAAAACGAGGATAATGGGAACCCGACTGGGAATGAAAGCAATCAGGAGACCGGGAATGGTGGTACGGCAGGTAATGAAACTGGGGCTGCTAATGCCAAACGGGGCTGTTGCCCGGGAATTCGATGGGAAAGGTGGGGCGATAGCCCTGACTAGATGGCTTGAGAAGATGGAGGTTGTGATCGACATCAGTGAATGCCTCGACAGCCAACGGATCAAGTATGTTACGTGCTCACTGCAGGGCAGAGCACTAACCTGGTGGAACACCCAGGTTCAAGCTAGAGGAATGGAATCTGCGATACAGATGACTTAGGATGAATTCAAAACCCTGATTACCGAGGAATACTGCCCTCTCAACGAGATGTAGAAACTTGAGCATGAATTTTGGAATCATGCTATGGTGGGGGCTGGGCACGCAGCTTATACTGACCGATTCCACGAGCTGGCTAGACTAGTTCCACACCTAGTCACTCCGGAATCTAAGAGGATTGAAAGGTACATTTGGGGACTCGCGCCTCAAATCCGGGCAATGGTGACTGCAGCTGCTCCTCCTATAATCCAGAGCACAATTCTGAAAGCTGGCGCTCTCACTGATGGAGATGATAAGGACAGGGGTATTGGGTAAGGGAGCAGAGAAAAGGAAGGAAGTTGGGGAAACGAGCTGGTCCAGTACCGGAAAGTTTGATAAGAGGGCCAAAACGACCAGAAACTTTATGGGCGTGACTCAAGGGAAGAAGGAATATGCTGGGCCGTACTCGAGATGTGACAGGTGCAATCTTCATCATCCCCCAGCAGCGTCATGCCGGGTGTGTTTGAACTGCAGACGCCCGGGGCATTAAGCAAGAGACTGCAGAGTAGCGCCAAACCTGGTGGCACCCATCAACGCGGTTAACCCCGCCGGGAATGCCAGGGCTTGCTATGAATGTGGAGGCCTCGATCACTTCAGAAATATGTGCCCCCGACTGAATAGGGCACCGGTTCAGCAAGGAAACAACCAGCAGCAAATAATGGCCATAGCAGGTGCTCAAGGCCAAGGAAACCAAGGTAATGCTGCACGGGGTCGTGCCTTCGTCATTGGAGCTAATGATGCCCGTCAGGATCCGAACGTTGTCACGGGTACGCACTTACTCAATAACCACTTCGCATCTGTACTGTTTGATACTGGGGCAGACAATAGTTTTATATCATCTGAGTTTGTGCAAATGCTTGATTTGAGTGCCAGTAGACTAGAAACTAGTTACTCCGTAGAAATGGCTAATAGTAGGGTTGAACGGGCGGAGGAAATTATTAAGGACTACACCCTAATATTGGAAGACCAGGCCTTCAACATAGATTTGATACCCTTTGAGTTGGGGAGCTTTGACGTAATAGTGGTGATGGATTGGTTGTCGAAGCATGGAGCCGAGATTGTTTGCCGAGATAAAGTAGTGCGGATTCCCATGTCAGACGGGAAAGTACTCAGAATACAAGGAGAGCGACCGGGAAAGAACTTGAAGCTTATCACCTGCATGAAAGCACGCCAAGGTCTACGGAAGCGGTGTTACACTTTTCTGGCTCACGTGGTAGAAAAGAAGGAAGAAGAGACGAAATTGGCAGACATTCCGATTGTACGGGATTACCCGGAAGTGTTCCCTGATGATTTGTCTGGATTGCCTCCTCCACGACAGGTGGAATTCCATATAGAGCTGGTTCCTGGAGCTACACCGATAGCTAAGACACCGTATCAGTTAGCACCCTCAGAGATGCAAGAGTTGTCAAGCCAACTACAGGAACTACTGGAGAAGGGTTTCGTTCGACCGAGTCATTCACCGTGGGGAGCACCGGTGTTATTTGTCAAGAAGAAGGATGCGTCGTTCCGTATGTGTATCGATTACAGGGAATTGAACAAACTGACTATGAAGAATCGGTATCCTCTCCCTAGAATCGACGACTTGTTTGATCAGTTGCAAGGAGCCTTGTATTTCTCTAAGATCGATCTCCGATCTGGATATCATCAACTAAGAGTATTTGAGGACGATATTCCAAAAACAGCATTTAGAACTCGTTACGGACACTATGAGTTCTTGGTCATGCCATTTGGGTTGACCAACGCACCAGCTGTCTTTATGGATTTAATGAATCGGGTGTGCAAACCTTACCTAGATAAGTTCGTGATCGTATTCATAGACGACATACTCATCTACTCTCGTTCGAAAGAGGATCACGAAGAACACCTTCGAGCAATTATAGAACTGTTGCGGGAAGAGAAACTTTTCGCCAAATTCTCGAAGTGTGAATTCTGGCTTCGAGAAGTGAAGTTTTGGGGTCATGTGGTTAACGAAGACAGAATTCATGTGGACCCCGGTAAGATTGAAGCTGTGAAGAAATGGGATACACCCCAAACACCCTCAGAAATACGGCAAATCCTAGGATTGGCCGGATACTACCGTCGTTTTATTGTGAACTTTTCGAAGATCGCACAACCGTTAACGCTGCTAACCCAGAAAGACAAGAAGTTTGATTGGGGACATGCACAAGAACGAGCTTTCCAGATGTTGAAAGAAAAGCTGTGCAATACTCCAATGTTGTCCCTCCCGGACGGAACTGACGATTTTATGGTATACTGCGATGCTTCACATCAAGGATTGGGATGTGTGCTAATGCAAAGAGATAAAGTAATTGCCTATGCATCGCGACAACTTAAGGTGCACAAAAAGAACTACACAACTCATGATTTGGAGTTGGGCGCTGTAGTATTTGCACTTAAGATATGGAGGCATTATCTATATGGAACCAAATGCATCATCTACACAGATCATAAGAGCCTTCAACATATTCTCGATCAGAAGGAACTTAACATGCGACAGCGATGCTGGGAAGAGTTACTTAGCGACTACGATTGTGAAATCCGGTATCATCGCGGGAAGGCTAACGTGGTGGCTGATGCTTTGAGCCGTAAAGAACGCGTGAAACCATTACGTGCTCGAGCGCTAGGTTTGACTATTCGAACTAATCTAAAGGCTCAGATTCAAATTGCACAAAATGAAGCGTTGAAAGAAGAAAACATTGCGGGAGAAGAATTCCGAGGGTTGGATAAACAAATGAGTCACAAGGATGACGACGTACATTACTTCATAGATCGTATATGGGTCCCCAGATGGGGAGGTGTACGTACACTAGTCTTGGATGAAGCACACAAGACTCGATACTCTGTTCATCCTGGTGCGGACATGATGTACCACGATCTGAAGGAGCTGTACTGGTTTCCAGGTATGAAGAAAGATATTGCTATATATGTGAGCAAATGCTTGACATGTTCAAAGGTCAAGGCTGAACACCAGAAACCATCAGGATTATTGCAACAACCTAAAATTCCCGAGTGGAAATGGGAGAACATCACTATGGATTTTATTACCAAACTCCCGAGAACGCCAAGCGGACATGACTCGATATGGGTCGTGGTGGATCGGATGACAAAATCCGCTCACTTCTTGCCTATCCGAGAAGACTATAAAATGGATAAGCTAGCAAGGTTGTACATCAAAGAGGTCGTGACACGGCACGGGGTGCCGGTGTCAATCATATCCGACCGTGACAGTCGATTTACTTCACGCTTTTGGCAGACGTTACAGAAAGCGATGGGCACTCGATTAGACATGAGTACAGCCTATCACCCCCAGACAGACGGCCAAAGTGAACGAATGATACAAATACTTAAGGACATGCTGAGGGCATGTGTCATTGGTTTTGGTGGCAGTTGGGATACTCATCTACCGCTGATCGAGTTTTCCTACAATAACAGTTACCATACTAGTATTGGGTGTGGACCGTTTGAAGCGTTGTATGGCCGGAAATGTAGATCACTGGTTTGTTGGGCTGAAGTTGGTGAGAGCCAGCTTACGGGCCCAGAGATCATTCAAGAAACCACCGATAAGATCTTCCGGATCAAAGACAGACTTAAAGCTGCTAGGGATCGCCAAAAAGAGCTATGCCGACAACCGTCGGAAGCCACTAGAGTTTAACGCTGGGGATCGAGTGTTACTTAAGGTCTCTCTTTGGAAAGGGATCGTTCGGTTTGGAAAGAAAGGGAAGTTAGCCCCAAGATATGTCGGACCATTCGAGATCACAGAGAGAATCGGTCCGGTGGCATACCGATTAAGGTTGCCACAAGAGCTTAACAGTGTACATGATACCTTCCATGTATCGAACCTCAAGAAGTTTTTAGCTAACGAATCACTTCACGTACCTATTGATGATATCAAGATTGATGAAAGCCTTCATTTTGTGGAGGAACCCATTGAGGTCATGGACCGAAAGGTCAAAAGGTTGAGGCGCAGCAAGATACCTATTGTTCGTGTGAGATGGAATTCTAAACGAGGGCCAGAGTTTACATGGGAACGCGAAGATCAGATTAGACTTAAACACCCACATCTATTCGAGAATGACACCCTTGGACCTAGCACCAGTTGAATTTCGGGACGAAATTCCCTCAACTGGGGGATACTGTGACATCCGTCACCGAAGGTCCGTCATTTAACGTGTTCGATTAACCTTTGTTATCAGTCATTCCTCATTTTGATAAACCATCTACGTGGATACCATATTTGCTTTGCTTAGCTATCCTTATATGCGTGCTATCATTGCTTGCCTTGTCGTTATCTTAAGACGTTTTTCTAAGATTTGCCCCGTTATCATTAAACGCACCGTTTTTATAAGAACATAATGACACGAATAAAACCATTTTTAAATTATAAATATCATTAACGACATTTTATCATTTATAAAAGTAAGACTAAATAATAACATTTTCAACCGAAACAAAATTAAGGAGCCCGGGGCAAAGTGTAGGGACTAAAAGTGACTTTTTGCAAACTTGGGATGGGTATAAAAACCCCCATTCCCAGCCGTTTCTCCACCATCTTCATCTTCTCCTCTTCTTCACCTTCTTCACCATTCTAGCACCAAAACAGCTCCTTTTCTCGCGTTTTCACCATCAAATCTTGGTTATCTTCATGAATACTCACTTCTAGCAGGTAGATAACGTTGTTTGACCCGTTTCTTGCTCGATTTCACTTCTGCGTTTTCTAGGGTTTCTGGTGCTCGGGTTCATCCGAGCACATGAGGTCGTGTGGGCTTGCATGTTGTGTTTTTGAGTGTGCTTCTTGTTTAGACATGTTAGAATAGGTATTCTAGAAGTTCTTGGAGTGTAAAACGAGCGCACGGAGTAGCCGAAGACTGCTCTGCACTCGGCAGTCGTGATTCTGCTGTTCATCGCGACTGGGTCTGTTCACGCGACTGAGCCGTGCGATTGGGCGAATTGCACGACTAAGTCATGCGTATGGGTGTATCGTGCGACTGGGTGGTGCGACTGGGGTGAGTCGTGCGACTGAGTCATGCGACTGGGTGTGTGCGATTGAATGTGTGTGCGATTGAGTCAGTGCGAGTGAATGTGCATGCGATTGAGTCAGTGTGAATGAGATTGTATGCGACTGTGCGTGAGTCGCACGACTGAAAGGCTAGTCACACGAATGAATGTTCAATCGCACGAATGAAGCTGATTCATGCGAACGAAGGTTCAATCGTGCGTATGAAGGTTGGGTCGCGCGATTGGGTCTTGCATGGTACTACTGAATGCTTAGTCGCATGAATGAAGGTTCAATCGTACGAATGAAGCTGATTCCCTAGTGGAAGTTGGCTGCTACTTCTATGAGTAACTTATCTTGCTTATCTTGTGATTGCTGCTATATGAACTTGAACTATGTGCTATGTTACCCCTATGTATGTTACTTAGTGGTATTACAACTACTATGCGCTACTACTTGATGTTATGTGTTGATTAATGCTACTTGTGTATGCTATTGACCTTGGATGCTCTCGGCTGTGTGGTTCTTCTGTGTGGTTCTTCTGTGTGGTTCTTCTAAGCCGATCATTCATTACAACCATTAATCCTGGTAATTGGGACCTAAGGATTGGTTTGGTTGTAACCTAACGTATGCGCTGTGTGGATCTTGCTACGTCATGTTAAACTTATTATACTAAGGAAAACTGTTCAATATAACCATTAATCCCGGTAGTGGGACCTAACGATTGGTTTGGTTATAAACTATACGTATGCGCTGTGTGGATCTTGCTACGTCTTAATAAACTATTTACTTTTTGGGAATACGCTCTTTACAGCCATCAATTCCCGCGTGGAACGGATGATTAGGTTTGGCTGTAGCTATTTATAACTGGTAAAAACCGCCTATACATGAGTGTAGTTGCGGTAGCTCTTATTAAACTTACTACCTGTTTTCATCTTAACATCTTTTATTACTTAAAACCTGCGAAGCTCACCAACAATTATGTTGACCATTTTGAGCATTTCTTTTCAGGTGATCAAGGTAATTGAAGATCTAGGAGTGTTGCCTTTTAGAGGAGACCCTAGGATACATTTTGTAATCATTACCCTTGTAAAGCTTAAACATGGACTTTTGTATACTTGTTCCCGAGTTGTGGGAATTTAGATTACAAGTTATCCTTAATGCTTATGTGATCATTTATGTTGTGCTTACGGCTCTGCTGTCGTGAACATTGACGATACACGACACAAGTCTCCAATTGTGTTCGGGTGTCGTCATGACACGCTTGTCATCATATTATTATTATTGCTACTCTATTGTATACCATGTTTTATGACGATCCCGTCTAGCTCACATTCCCCGTGTTTCCGCTATCAGCGGGGGTGTGACAACAGGACACTTGTTGAAGCTGCTAGGTCAATGCTGGCTGATTCAGGTTTGCCACTAACCTTTTGGGCTGAAGCTATCAACACAGCTTGCTATGTGCAAAATAGAGTATTAGTAAATCAGAGGTTGATGAAGACTCCTTATGAAGTGCTACATCATTTGGCCCCTTTGATTTCATTTTTTAGAGCATTTGGGTGTCCCTGTTATATTCTCAACATAAAAGAATCCACTTCAGAAGTTTGAATCAAAGGCGGATGCAGGGTACTTTGTTGGTTATTCATCTACTTGCAAGGCATACAGAGTTTTCAACTGCAGAACAAAGATGGTTGAAGAGACTTTGCATGTGAAGTTTAATGAATCTCTAAAGGATAAAATTCCACAAAACCCTGTGGAGCTATTTGATTTAGACATACTACAATATGTTCCTTATCAGTCTCCAGCTGTTATAGTTCCTGATAATCCATTACCAACTGCAAACAATTTTCCACCTGGTGGTACTGATGATGATGCTGACAGTACTCACCTTTTCAGGTTTAGTGATCAACTGCCTGAGTAATCTAAACCTGATACTCCTGTAGCTTCAGCAGCTCCATCCACAACAAATGCTGATGAGATTTCTGAATCATCTACTTCATTTGAGTTACCATCTCCTATATGGTTTCAAGAATCTGCATCAACATCTGTTGCTGCTGAATCTCCTACAAACACTTGCACAGACCTAATTGTTTATCAAGAGCTGAAGGATCACCCAATGTCTCATATCATTGGTGATATCAATGCTGGAGTCTCAACCAGAAGTCAATTGTCCAATTTCTGCTTCTATGCTCTCTTCAAGCACCACCATCACCACCCGTAACCATCATCACCATCACCACCCGTAGCCATCATCACCATCACCACCCGTAGCCATCATCACCATTACCACCCGTAACCATCATCACATCATCACCCTAGCACCACCTTTTCCACCACCATCACTATCCGCGATCACCACTACCTTCACAACTCTTTCTCTCGGTTTTCAAAGCAGCAACATCACTCACAAGGTTTTATTTTCTTTATCTTCTTAATATACCTTGAAATCAAAAGTTACACATGTGTTATAAACACATATATAACTAGTTTTGGTGCAAATACACCAAGACTAATCTTAAAATGTTTGAAATTCTTTAATTCTCATCAAGTCACAGTAATGAAATACTAAAAATTTAGAAAACTTGTGACAAAAGGATATTTTGGGATTTGTAAGATTAAATCTTGAAATATTAAGAAAATTATGTAAAAATACTAACTAATCATGATTGTGGAAATAAACATTGAAAATTTTTAGAAAAATATTGACTTATCATTCTGTTAATTTTAGTAAAAATATAATAAGGAAAATAATTTATGCAAATTATTTAAAAAAAATGAAGAAAATACACAAAAATATAAATAAATTCGGGAAAATTTTGGAAAAATCACAGAATGACTCTTTTGAGATATAAAAGCTCCAGGAATTATTTTGTATTTTACTTCCTTATTATGATTAAAAAATGAATTTTTAAGTGATATGTGAAGGAAAACTCAAAAGAAATACTTAATCAATACCATAAATCATGAAAAATTTACTAAAGCTATGATAAATCGGATTCAACAGATGGTGTAAATTTCATAATTGTTATAGTTATATAGCTATTTTTAATGAATTTTGGGAATATTGTGAGATTTACATAAAGACATCTGTTGTGAGTTAGACATCAGGAAAATTATGGGATGACCTAAACTACTAAAATAATATTTTGCAAATTTTTGGAAATTTTTGGATAACAGTAGCTATTTTTGGTGATTTATAGTGAATTTGTAATAATTATAACAAATATATATAGTAAAATAAAAATTGAGAATTTTATAGTAATATTAGCTGATTATATTACAGCTAAATTTTAAGAATTAGTTATATCTGAGGTTTTAAAAATTTTAATGAAATTTTGTCTAACTTATGAATTATTTTTATAGGTTACACTTTGGAAACAGGTGAGACTCATAGCCCCATTTTGACATTTATAAAATTTTTGAGGGAAAAAGCATACTGATTACGTTGATGCATTATTTTTTGAAATTATTTTGAAATGTACTGTCATTTGTGATACAACTATTAATTCGAATGAGGAACCGTCTGATAATATTAGTAGCGCTACTTAGGAGAATATTATGCACCAACAGGATGAGTGTTGTGATGCTATTTTGAATATTTCCTGCACCAACAGAATGAGTGTTGTGATGTAATATTATCTGATCTTGTGAATTATTTCGTGACATACTTTTCTTTTGTTAAACCGTTCTTTACATACATACGGTCACACAACGTACGTACACATAGATAATACCATTATTATCTTCATCATTCTTTCATTAGCTTTCGTTCATTTACCGTTCATCGTTAACATTCACATTCATTCATAAACTTTTTCTTTCGTTCGTACGTTTCTTACTTTCATTCATACATTCATTACATTCGTCCGTACGTTCGTTATGTTCATTCATACGTTCATTACTTTCGATGACATGTACAATACCCCGAACATTATGCACTAGTGCTGGTGCTAGACCTGTGGTAATTAATCATGAACATTGTGCATAAAGCTGATCCAGTCACCTAGGGTAAGTACATGCACCACTTATCTTTCCTCTTTCATTTTGGATCAATGCCTTGTGCTATACCCTGAACATTGTGCACGAGTGCTGGTGCTGGACTTGTGGTAATTAAATCATGAAGATTATGCACGAAGCTGAGCCAGTCACCTAGGGTAAGCGGCAAGGATCCCATACATATGGTCAATCACAAAGATTGGACCCCAGTGTGCGTCCTTTGGGGTAGCTAACCCGCACATCGTTGAGCTAACACCTTTATTGGGTGTGCACCTCCTTACATTTACTAGCAAGCCTTTCTTACATTCATTCATTCATTCATTAATGCATGCATTCGTTCATCATGTTCCTCTTTCATTATCTTTCACTTTACGTTACATAATACTTTCATTACATTTATTAATCATAACATGTAAAGCCATGGAAAGATAAACACTTATCAAAACATGAAACATCGATATTTACCAGTCATCAGTCATCACCATCATACATCGCAACATCATACTTAACATAACATACATCATGCATAACATGCAACGCTATTATCATCGTGCCCAACATAACTTCTAAGCCTCGACGGCCATCTTACATGTACTTACGGGAACTACCACATCATTACTTACCCCTACTCTTTTCCCCGAAAGTCAGTATTTAAACTATGCCTCTCCTCGTACACAACATCCCTATTTGGGCGATTGGGCACCCTTCAGTCGCATGACCTCCATGCGACTGAACATCATGCGACTAGACCAATGCGAATGAAGTCCCATGCGACTGAACCTCCAATCGTGCGATTGGACACTATGCGAATGGACCTATGCGATTGAGCTCCCAGTCGTGCGATTGGACAACTATACGACTAAACACCTATGCGACTGGGCTCTCAGTCATATGACCTGTCATGCTACTGGATCCACAGTCATGCGATTGAGCCTCAGTCATGCGATTGAACTCCAGTCGTCCCTCAGTCGGCCGATTGGCCCTCCAGTCGCCTAGCCCTAGCTGGGTGCAGACTGCAGTTCATCCCGAACTGCAGTCGCGATATCCGACATCCACCCTTTCCAAACTCATTCTAAGCCCAAATTAACCCTCCTAATCCTTATGAAATCATACTATGACACCATTCAAGCACACACAAGCCGGAAATCACACTCTAAACACACTATACACAATCACACCCAAATAAGTCAAACACACACATTTTCAAAACGGGTTTATATGTGTTCCAGCCCCAAAATCGGTTGAAAACAAGTAAAATAGGGGTCCTAGAACTCACACAAACAAGAAGAAGATGAAGAGCTTCGTTTGGACTAGCTACACGACGAATTTCGAGCCCGAATCGACCCGAATCAACCCTTTTCTTCCACTTTTCTTCCTTTCCCTCTTCTCCTCTCTTGTTTGGCTGAATTTTGTGGGTGTGGGGAGAGGGTAAGGGCTGCCCTCTCCCTTAAATACCCCCACTCACCCGACTTTCTTTCATTGGCGAGTTTGGTCCCTCGACCTTGGATTTTATTTCTTTTCTTCTTTCGTTGTCTTCAAAATAGATAAATAACCGGGTGTTACAAGTCCACCCCCCTTATATAGGTTTCGTCCCCGAAACCTGTTATTCCTCGAACAAGCGTGGGTAATGCTGTCTCATTTCCTCTTCGGTCTCCCACGTTGACTCGGATCCCTTCCTGTGCTTCCACTGTACATACACAAGAGGAACCACTTTATTTCTCAGCCTCTTCTCTTTTCTATCGATGATCGCCACTGGTTGCTCTACGCAATTAAGCCATTCGTCTACTTCGATATCCTCCAGTGGAACAATCATATCCTCATCTGCCAAACACTTCCTTAGATGAGATACATGGAATGTCGGGTGAATTCCACTTAACTCATCAGGTAACTCCAGTCTATAGGCCACCTCTCCTACTCGAGCAATGATTCGGAAGGGGCCTATATACCTCGGGCTCAACTTACCCCGCTTCCTAAAGCGAATGATACCCTTCCAAGGTGAGACCTTTAACATAACCCGGTCACCCACCTGGAACTCAATCGGTCTGTGTCGTTTCTCAGCATACGACTTCTGTCTTTCTTTGGATGCCTTCATGAAGGCCTTAATCCTTTCAAGCTTTTCAGTCGTAGCCTCAATCACCTCGATGCTCCCGAACTCCTTATGACCAATACCACCCCAATAAACGGGTGTTCTGCATCTCCTACCTTATAGCATTTCATAAGGTGGCATACCAATGTTGGCATGATAGCTGTTGTTGTATGAGAATTCAGCTAACGGTAAGTGGTCATCCCAACTTCCCCTGAAATCAATCACACATGCCCGAAGCATGTCCTCCAATGTCTGAATTGTCCTTTCTGAATGACCATCAGTTTGGGGATGATAAGCCATGCTAATATGTAGCCTCGTCCCCATGGCATCGTGGAATTTCTTCCAGAATTTGGATGTAAACCGGGTGTCACGATTAGAAACAATAGATACCGGCACACCATGACGAGCTACAATCTCTTTGATGAAAAGATCCGCCAACCTCTCGGATGAATATGTCTCGCGTATCGGTAGGAAGTGAGCACTCTTCGTCAAGCGGTCAACAATCACCCATATAGCATCATACCCTTTCGGAGTACGCGGCAGCTTCATAATGAAATCCATGGTGATGTGCTCCCACTTCCATTCCGGTATATCCAAAGGTTGGATCTTCCCATATGGCTTCCAATGCTCGGCCTTCACTTGCAGACAAGTAAGGCACTTACTCACATACTCCACCACATCACGCTTCATACTCGACCACCAATAATCTTTCTTCATGTCTTGATACATCTTTGTAGCACCGGGATGAATGGAGTATCGAGTCTTGTGAGCTTCATCAATAACCTTCACCCGTAGATCCCCAAAACGAGGAATCCACATCCGCCCGGATCGGGTTTTAACACCGAGAGTGTTCTCACCCAACTCCACAACTCATTCTTTCGGAGTTAAGATGATCTTCTTTCAATGCCTCATCTTGAAACTCTCTGACTTGCTTCATCACATTAGAGGTCATGATCAGTTGGTACGCCTTCACCCGAATCTCGGGTCTTTCCTTCCGGCTAAGGGCATCCGCCACCACGTTGGCTTTGCCCGGATGATAATGTATCTCACAATCGTAATCCTTTATGAGCTCCAACCATCTCCTCTGCCTCATGTTCAGATCTTTCTGCTTGAAGAAATACTTCTAGCTCTTGTGGTCAGTGAAAATGGTGCACTTCGTCCCGTATAGATAGTGCCTCCAAATCTTTAATGCAAAGACCACAACCGCTAGCTCTAAGTCATGAGTAGGATAGTTAACCTCATGAACCTTCAACTGTCAGAATGCATAAGCTATAACCTTTCCTCTCTGCATTAACACGCACCCCAATCCCGAGTAGGAAGCATCAGAATAAACCACCAGATATTCACTTCCATCGGGTAATGACAGAACAGGAGCTTGGGTCAATCTCATTTTCAATTCCTCAAATGCCTTCTCCTGAGCTTGACCCCACACAAACTTTACATCTTTCCGGGTCAACTTGGTTAGTGGAGAAGTGATTTTGGAAAAGTCTTGGATAAACCTTCGGTAGTAGCCCGCCAAACCCAAGAAACCACGAATATCGGATGGCGTCTTTGGAGACTTCCATTGCATCACCGCTTCCACCTTTGCCGGATCCACCATAATCCCCTCCGGATTCACCACGTGACCCAAGAATTGAACTTCGCGTAACCAGAACACGCATTTGGAAAACTTGGCATACAACTTCTCCCTTCTCAACGTCTCCAACACCTCTCGAATGTGACCGGCATGCTCTATCTCGCTCTTTGAATAAATCAGGATATCATCAATAAACACAATCACTGATTTATCTAACATCGGCCGACACACTCGGTTCATCAGATCCATAAAAGCAGCTAGCGCATTGGTCAAACCAAAGGACATGACAAGGAACTCGTAGTGACCGTAGCGCGTGTGAAAAGCTGTCTTAGGAATATCCTGCTCCTTCACCTTTAGCTGATGGTAGCCCGATCGAAGATCTATCCGTGAGAACCAACTAGCACCTTGAAGTTGATCGAACAATCATCTATCCTCGGTAACGGATACCGATTCTTCACTGTCAACTTGTTCAGCTCGCGGTAGTCTATACACATCCTCATACTACCATCCTTCTTCTTTATAAATAAGACCGGGGCAACCCAAGGTGAGATACTCGGTCTAATTAACCCCTTATCAAGTAGCTCTTGCAACTCCTCCATCAATTCTTTCATCTCCGTTGGAGACAACCGATGCGATGCCTTGGCAACAGGTTGGGTACCCTGTATTAGATCAATCTGAAACTCAATCTCTCGGTCAGGTGGCACTCCCGAGAAGTCTTCGGGAAACACATCTGGAAAATCACACACAACCGGTACATCAGACAGTTGTGGTGCGGGCGTATCCACATCCTTCACATATGCCAAGTAGGCACTACATCCACGCCTCATGCACTTTCCCGCCACCGCCATTGAGATCACTTTCGGGATCGCCGTGACCCGATCCCCATAAACAGTTACCGAACTCCTGTCAGGCGCTATCAACCGAATCATCTTCTTACGACATGCAATATTCGCCTTGAAGTCCGCCAGCCAATCCATCCTAAGTACCAAGTCGAAACCACCTAAGGTCATCACAAATGGTCTAACCGGAAATTTACGACCCTATAATTCCACATCACAGCTCTCTATCATCTCTGAAATCCTGATAGACTTACCTATGGTAGTTTCTACATCAAATGGCGCATCAACACGTTTACTACTAACATGCAGCTTAGCACAGAAAACAGCAAAAATAAAATTTCTACTGGCACCCGAATCAAACAACACAGAAGCTAAAATCTGGTTCACTAGAAATGTACCGGACACAACATCAGGGTTCGTCCTAGCCTCCTCTTGTATCATAGTGAATGCCCTGGCGCTTGCCCTCGGTCCTTCATTCCCCGTCTTCTTCACGCCGGAACCTACAGCCCTCGGCTTCTTACAGTCTTTACTCATATGACCACTTTCCCCACAGTTGAAGCACCTCGCGCCCCTACAGTCTTTAGCCATATGACCAGGCTTCCCACACTTGAAACAAACGTTCAACCCCCATCTACACTCGCCACTGTGCTCCTTCCCATATTTGCCACACTTTCTCTATCCCGTACCCGGTGTGGCCACGCGGCGATCATCTACCCATGCCCTCTTGTTACCCGTCGAGGCATCACCCCGACCAAACCTCTTCCCCTTCCAGTCTCGGTCACCACCACTCTTCTTACTGCCTTCTGTCACCACCACAACAGTCCTCTCATAATACAGCCTTCCCGCCAAGTCCACTGCCAACCTAAACGTGCTTGGTCGGGCAGCGATCATGTGCCTGCGAATATCCACTGGCAAACCCTGAATATACCTTTTGATCTTTCGTGACAGAGGTGTCACTTGATCCGGCACCAGACGTGCCATCTCGTTGAACTTTGTGGTGTATTGCTGATGTGTCATCATTCCCGCCTCCAGCTGCAGGAACTCCCTCTCAACCTTATCCATTTCCCGATGAGGACAAAAATCCTCAATCACCAACTTCTTCAGTTCAGACCATCTCATCCTCCCGATGGCCCTGCTACCCTCAGCTTGGACTATACTATCCCACCAACACAGAGCCGTGTCCACGAAAGAATGGGCAGCAAACTTTACCTTCTGATCCTCCCGGCACTCACTGATGTTCAGAACAGCCTCCATTTCTCTCACCCACCGGTGAGCAGCAGCAGTAGTGCCGTTACCATCAAAAGTAGGGGGCTTGCACCTTTGAAATGCCCCGTAGTTACAGCCTCGTGCCGCCCCCGACACAGGCTCCTCTTCCTCCTCCTCTTCTTCATCAGAAGGAACCGTTTTAGGTTCCTTTTGTTCCTGTCCTCCCGAGGACCGGTTCCTCTCCTTCTGTTCTCCTTCCCGTACAACCTTAATCACCTCAGTCACAACAGACGGTAAGATCGTCTGCATGACTTGATGAACCTCCTCCACTACAGCCTCTTTTACCGAAGCTCTCAAGTTGGCGCTCTCATCTACACCCTCCGGATGAGGGGTCTTGGGTTCTTCAGGAACCACCTTTTCAACTCTAGGCCTGCCTCTTTTGGGCCACACTGTAGCAGCAAGCCCACCACGCGAGGCTTTGGATGATCTACCACCGGCCATCCTCTATCAAACACTGAAAGATTCAAATACCAATACGGTCATTCCAGGGAACAACTCAGTTTATGTCAACTATAGTAAGTCTCTAATTACAGTGGCCAGTTGTGATTAGCCACTTACTTTATTCTTCGTACCCCGAGCATTACCTGTCCTGACTACATCAGCATCTAAATCTTCCAGTAACACATAAACCACATAACATGCGCATATAATTCCGGTTAACATTAAGAAAACACCTGATGGCATGTAGCTACTCAGACTGGCATCCCATCCCTTTTCGTCCCATTTTCAGTTTAAGTTAAGGTTTATTTTGAAAATTTACCCGTTTCACTTAAACTTTGGCTCTGATACCAACTTGTAAGGCCTCGTTCCCGGGCACCTCACAGTTGGTCATTCATCGCACTTAATACACATAATTTGTAATAATTACAAAAATCATGCAGCGGAAACTTTCAAAAGACATCTCATTTCATTTTAAATACTTTTGCCAAATAATACATCGTCAATTAGTTACAAAATACATTGTTGTATTACATCACAAAAGCATTCTATAATTGGATGCCATCCTAAAAGAGCTGAGTAGCCGCCTCGTGCCATCCTCAGCAACACTACCTGCCAACTGGAAACACATAAAAAGTTAGCGTTGCTGAGTGAGTTCTAGTTTTATAATAAAACATACTTTTCTTTTGTTAAACCGTTCTTTACATACATGCGGTCACACAACGTACGTACACATAGGTAATACCATTATTATCTTCATCATTCTTTCATTAGCTTTCGTTCATTTACCGTTCATCGTTAACATTCACATTCATTCATAAACTTTTTCTTTCATTCGTACGTTTCTTACTTTTATTCATACATTCATTACATTCGTCCGTACATTCGTTACGTTCATTTATACATTCATTACTTTCGATGACAAGTACAATGCCCCGAACATTATGCACAAGTGCTGGTGCTGGACCTGTGGTAACTAATCATGAACATTGTGCATGAAGCTGATCCAGTCACCTAGGGTAAGTACATGCACCACTTATCTTTCCTCTTTCATTTTGGATCAATGCCATGTGCTATACGCCGAACATTATGCACGAGTGCTAGTGCTGGACCTGTGGTAATTAAATCATGAACATTGTGTATGAAGCTGATCCAGTCACCTAGGGTAAGCGGCAAGGATCCCATACATATGGTCAATCACAAAGATTGGACCCCAGTGTGCATCCTTCGGGGTAGCTAACCCGCACACCGTTGAGCTAACACCTTCATTGGGTGTGCACCTCCTTGCATTTGCTTGCAAGCCTTTCTTATATTCATTCATTCATTCATTAATGCATGCATTCGTTCATCATGTTCCTCTTTCATTATCTTTCACTTTACGTTACATAATACTTTCATTACATTTATTAATCATAACACGTAAAGCCATGGAAAGATAAACACGTATCGAAACAAGGAACATCGCCATCATTCATGGCAACATCATACTTAACATAAAATACATCATGCATAACATGCAACGCTATCATCATCGTGCCCAACATAACTTCTAAGCCTCAACGGCCATCTTACATGTACTTACGAGAACTACCACATCATTACTTACCCCTACTCTTTTCCCCAAAAGTCAGTATTTAAACTATGCCTCTCCTCGTACACAACAGCCCTATTTGGGCGATTGGGCACCCTTCAGTCGCATGGCCTCCATGCGACTGAACATCATGCGACTAGACCATTGCGAATGAAGTCCCATGCGACTGAACCTCCAATCATGCGATTGGACACTATGCGAATGGACCTATGCGACTGAGCTCTCAGTCGTGCGATTGGACAGCTATGCGACTGAACACCTATGCGACTGGGCTCTCAGTCGTATGACCTGTCATGCGACTGGACCCCCAGTCGTGCGATTGAGCCTCAGTTGTGCGATTGAACTCCAGTAGTCCCTCAGTCGGCCGATTGGTCATCCAGTCGCCTAGCCCTAGGTGGGCGCAGACTGCAGTTCATCCCAAACTGCAGTCGCGATATCCGACCTCCACACCTTTCCAAACTCATTCTAAGCCCAAATTAACCCTCCTAATCCTTAGGAAAGCATACTATGACACCATTCAAGCACACACAAGCCCGAAATCACACTCTAAACACACTATACACAATCACACCCAAATGGGTCAAACACACACGTTTTCTAAACGGGTTTATATGTGTTCCAGCCCCAAAATCGGTTGAAAACAAGTAAAATAGGGGTCCTAGAACTCACACAAACAAGAATAAGATGAAGAGCTTCGTTTGGACTAGCTACACGACGAATTTCGAGCCCGAATCGAACCGAATCAACCCTTTTCTTCCTCTTTTCTTCCTTTCCCTCTTCTCCTCTCTCGTTTGGCTAAATTTTGTGGGTGTGGGGAGAGGGTAAGGGCTTCCCTCTCCCTTAAATACCCCCACTCACCCGACTTTCTTTCATTGGCAAGTTTGGTCCCTCGACCTTGGACTTTATTTCTTTTCTTTTTTCATCGTCTTCAAAATAGATAAATAACCGGGTGTTACATTATGTGTGTGAGCAGGTTTGGTTGTAATTGGTGCATCAATAAAATGTTTTGTCTGGAAATAAATCTATGATCTCACCAACTTTATGTTGACTATTTGAGTATGTTTTTTCAGGTGAAACATGACTAACAACATAGACTTTTCATTTGATGTATACAACGGTTGGGGCGAAGTAGTGGGAAGGGTCTGTGTAAGCCTAACCGTCAACGTATATGATGGCAATGTTGTGATGGACGCGCACTTCCATCGCATTTGAAGATGTTTAGTTAAATAAAAAGTTGTAATAAGGATTATGTCAAATTTTGACTTTATATGTAATGATGTAGTCCTAACTTATGATACACATATATATATATAATTAAGTTATGTGTTTGATGTACTAATATTGTTGTGATTAAATTTCTTATAATCAATTGTGTTCTGAACAAACAAGTCACATCCAGAAATCGCTTCACGCTTCCGCCGGGATATGACAGGTTGGTATCAGAGCCATTGGTTATAAAGAATTAGGTACAATGAAAATACCTAGACTATAACCATAAGCTCAAATAATGGTAAATATATATATACTTATGTGATAAGATTTTATGTGAAACTCTATGATTTTATGCTTAACTTTAATAATTATAATAATATGTGACTAACCATTTTGTGAAACATTATAAAGAAATTTTTGCAGTTATGAATTCAGATAGTTACTGCAATGAGACCGATCCTTCTGAGTGTTCAGACCATAGCAACTCTAAGGAAATAACACCTAAACCAGAACCCCAACAAGTTATGGAAATCCCTCAACTGGAAGTTGAAAATGAGCCAAAATTTTATGTTCGACGTGCACCAGTACATGTTGGAGGATATACAATTAAGACCCCTAGGAAAAAGATACAACGTGGAAACAGATTTATGACTAAGCAAGCCAAGGATGTAGAAGTACAAAATTCTGATTCCTCCGGGAACGAAGGTAAGGTAACTAAAAGACAAAAGTTGAACCAAGTGAAGACAGCTCAGCGGACTCTTAGGAAACTCAAGAAAATACAACTAGGAATCTGAAAAATCCAGAAGGATATCAAGAAACTCAAAACACCTAAGAAAAATATTTTCGCAAGGATTTGGGAATGGATTCGCAAGAACTAGAAAACTATAGTCTAACTTGTCAAGATAAAGAAATAAGAACTTAAATGATAGAAATATATATATCTTTTATGGAAATGTTTATTTGATATGTGCTAAATAAATTTGTGTTAAAATATTTATTTATGATACTAATATTATTATCCCCTATAGTGAATCATGCCGCCAAAAAGAAATACTCAGCCTGTACGAAGAACAGCTCGAGTGGGGCGACCTAGAACCCGACTTGGGGAAGAAACACCTGTGAATACTGACACCAATGAAAATGATAGAATTTCTCAGATAGTACCCCAACAAATAGAAGCTACCTTACCTACCCTGATAACCCAACTACAACAAAATCTGAACTTTGGAACCACCTCACACCCACAGGAAAGGCCTGAAAATATTAATTCAGAAGAACTACGGAAGAAGAAATCCTGAATGGAGTCTTGAAAGGATGCTCTTACAAGACCTTTATGTCCTGCAGACCCCGAGAATTTGATGAAAAAGGAGGAGTTGTGCAAGCCTTACGATGGTTAGATGAAATGGAAGCAGCCTTGGAAATCAGTAACTGTGCTGACAATTACAAGACACTGTTTGCTTCGCATTCATTGAAAGGAGAGGCACAATCCTGGTGAAAAATGGAGGTACACACTAAGGGTAGACATATTATGAATAAGATAAGTTGGGAAGATTTTAGAAATCTAGTGATAGAGAAATATTGTCCTTATATAGAAATAGAAAAATTAGAGGCTGAATTTCTAGCACTAGAAATGAAAGGAGCTGCACACCAGGAATATACCGACAGGTATAATGAACTGTCCAGGTTAGTACCACACCTGATAACCCCTGAATAAAAAAGAATAGGAAGATATATTTAGGGGCTAGTACCACAAATAAGAGGATTAGTAAAATCTGTAAGAACCAAAACTTTTCAGGAAGCAGTAATCCTGTCAGGAAGTTTGACAGATGAAATGATCAGGAATGGATCATTAAGCCATCCACAAATAGGAGAGAAAAGAAAGTGGAATGAAAACCACACAGGAAGAAGATTTGGAGAAAACCCTCAGAAAAGAATAACCCGACCTCCACAAAGAAATTTCTTAGAAACAGCTCAGGGAAAGAAGATGGATAGGCAACCACAGTACAATATCTGCCAAAGATATCATTCAGGAAACTGTATGACAGTGGTTTGTTATAATTGCAAGAAGAAAGGACATATATCCCGAGATTGCAAGAACCCTACCAACCCTAAACCAGTCTGATTTCAATGTGGAAATTAGAACCATTTTTGTAATGAATGTCCACAACGAAAAGGCAAGGCTCCAGTTAATCAAAACAACCCCCGTGGAAGAGCTTTCTTAATACAAGCTGAAGAAGTTCGTCATGAACCAGAAGTGGTAATGGGTACGTTCCTTATCAATAACCAGTACGCAAAAGTATTATTTGATATAGGAGCAACTCACAGTTTTATTTCAAATACCTTTAAACCATCACTTAGTTTAACCTCTGAGAAACTAAGACATAAATATGTGATAGAATTAGCTGATGGTAAAGTAATAGAAGCTGGTGAAATTATTCCTAACTGTGTTTTGAATTTAGATGAATATTGTTTTGATATAGATCTGATTCCTATTAAATTAGGAGGATTTGATATTGTAGTAGGGATGGATTGGTTAAGTAAGAACCATACTAAAATTATATGTGATAAGAAAATGATAAAAATTCCTTTGATTAAGGAAGACAAAACTCTCTGTATATACGGTGACAGACCAAATGGTATTTGAAATTGATTTGATAAAGGGAATTTGAAAAGTGTTCCTATTATTAATGAATACGTTGATGTTTTTCCTGATGAATTACCTGGATTACCATCCCCTCGTCAAGTAGAGTTTAAAATAGAATTAATACCGGGAACAGCCCCTATTGCTAAAGCACCATATCATTTAGCACCAACTGAAATGAAAGAACTCATGACCCTGTTACAAGAACTATTAGATAAGGAATTTATACGTCCTAGTGTATCACCTTGGGGAGCACCAGTTCTGTTTGTCAAAAAGAAACACGGAACTTTTAGAATGTGTATTGATTATAGAGAACTCAATAAAGTTACTATAAAGAATAGATATCCTCTCCCTAGGATTGATGATTTATTTGATCAATTACAAGAATCTAGTTATTTTTCTAAAATAGATTTAAGATCTGGATATCATCAGTTAAGAATACAGGATGATGATATATCAAAAACTGCATTCACGACTAGGTACGGACACTATGAATTTCTTGTAATGCCATTTGGATTAACCAATGCTCCAGTAGTGTTTATGGATTTAATGAATAGAGTGTGCAAACTCTATTTAGATAAATCCGTTATAGTTTTCATAGATGACATACTGATTTACTCTAAGAATAAGGATGTAAGGCCCCGTTCCCGGGCACCTCACAGTTGGTCATTCACAGCATAAAACATACATGTTATTAAATTAAGCAGCGGAATTAAGTTGGCAAAAACCCTTAATTCATTTAAAACACTGTTGTTAAGCAATACATTCTAGTTCATAAGTCACAAAATAATTAGTCGAATGAATTACAAAACAACAGTATCGTCAAAACATAAATGGATGTCAGTCTTGCCCGCCGTGTAGCCATCCCCGTGTGCCATCCTCAGCAACCTGTTACCTGCCAACTGGAAAATACATAAAAGTCAGCGTTGCTGAGTGAGTTCTAGTTTTATAATTTAAAATACTTTGCTTTTCATCTCAAGAAAAACCTTTCTTTACTTATATGCGGTCACACAAGTACGTACACAGATAATATTATTATTATCTTCGTCGTTCATTCATTAACTTTCGTTCGTGTGCCGTTCATCGTTAGCATTCATATTCTTACGTATTCTTTCTTTCATATTCTTTCTTTCATTCGTATGTATCTTACTTTCATTCATTCATATATTACGTACGTTCATACATTCATTTCATTCATACATTCATTGCATACGTACGATCATTTCTTTCATTCATACATTCATTACATTCTTTCGTACGTTCATTTATTTCATTCATACATTCACATTACATTCTTTTGCACGTTAGCCAAGTCTGTTGCAGCACACGGCTGCTCACCTCAGTGACAAATCTCATGATTTGCCTGCTAACCGAGTCTGTTGCAACACGTAGTTGCTCACCTCATTATCAATATGTTAGCCAAGTCTGTTGCAGCACACGGCTGCTCACCTCAGTGGCAAATCTCATGATTTGCCTGCTAACCGAGTCTGTTGCAACACGTAGTTGCTCACCTCATTATCAATCTCAAAGATTGACCCTGTGTGCATCCTTCGGGGTAGCTAACCCGCATCACAGTTGAGCTAACACCTGCCAGGGGTGTGCACCTCCATTCATTTGCTTGCAAGCCTTTCTTACGTTCATTCGTTCATTTATTAATGCATGCATTCATTCATCATGTTCCTCTTTCATTATCTTTCACTTTACGTTCCATTTCTCATTATCATTAATATTTTACTTATTAATGATTATGCTCTTCGTTAAATCTTAGTCATTCTTCATCATGCCAGTACATACTTAACAATATTAAAATAATAATAATATTGTTAACAATAATAAAATACTGATAATAAAATCAGTAGTAATAAGGGTCAATCATTTATCATCATTACATTCATAAAACATCATCATTTATTAACCCTAGTCAACTCTGGTCAAAACCCCGTAAATCAGATTTCCAGAAAATTTCTGTAAAAATTCTAAGTGTTTGGGCGTATGAGCCCTATTCAGTCGAATGAGCCCTGCTCAGTCGTATGAGCCCTGCTCAGTCGTATGAGCCCTACTCAGTCATTTCACCTTAAACTTAGAAAATTTTTCTAAGTCATACGACCACTGTTCAGTCGTATCATCCCCAGACTTAGGAAATTTTTACAGGTTATACGACCACTGTTCGGTCGTATCATCCCCCATACTTAGGAAATTTCTGCTGGTCATACGACCACTGTTCAGACATATAACCCCATACTTAGAAAATTTTTACTGGTCATACGACCACTGTTCAGACATATAACCCCATACTTAGAAAATTTCTACTGGTCATACGACCACTGTTCAGACATATAACCCTTAAAATATTTCTAAGGCAAATTTCATGGGTCGTATAAGCACTATTGTCACACCCTCAAATTCCGGGTCTGGAATCTATCACGGAGGGGTGTGAACAAACCAGGATCACAGTCAATAGTTACTTGGAACGACTCTATATGCAACGTTTAACATAACAAACCAAAGTTCAAACTTTGTAATACATGCGGAAGCGTTTAAACAAATAAAACAAACCCAAAATATAAAGATAAACATTTATATATCATTGTTTAAGCGTTAGGATGCATGCTTGACCCGTGTAGTGCTCCTAACAGCAGTCCAGATTTAATGACCTGAGAATAGCATACTAAAAGTCAACACACGGTTGGTGAGTTCAAGAGTTTGCGTTTAAATATAACAGTTTAACAAAAGTGTATATCAACCCAATGGTTGGTAAGTTCAAGAGTCTGCGTTTAATCATAACAGTTTAACAAAAGTGTCATCAACCCAATGGTTGATGTATTTCAAGAGTTTGCGTATAAACATAACAGTTTACCAATAGTGTGTATCAACCCAATGGTTGATCAGTTCAAGAGTTTGCAGTTAAATATCCCAGTTTAACAATAGCGTGTATCAACCCAACGATTGATCAGTTTAAGAGTTCACAGTTAAACATCCCAGTTTAACAATAGCGTGTATCAACCCAACGATTGATCAGTTTAAGAGTTCACAGTTAAACATCCCAGTTTAACAATAGCGTATATTTAAGCATGTGCATTGTAATGGCTAGCTAGTCCATTCACAAATGATATTAAATAGTGATTTCGACATTGAAGCTGACTATGTTATGTTTGCCTCCCGTCACGACTTCACCATATCGTGACGAATAATCATAGGACAAATTGCACCCGGTTGACCTCAAGTCACACAGGTGGGGCTCGTCACACCCAGTAGTACTACCCAACTTTCCCCGCTATCCAATATTAACAATTCGAAAGTGTGAGGACTTTTATAATGATAAACAGCACTATATTAATATCATACACATCTTAAATATATAATGAAAACGTTTGTAACATTACCAGTATGCTATCTCCCCCAAAAGAGTTTTAATAAAATGAACTTACCCAAAAGAGATTTTGTAAAATAGTGGGGCCTGAACTCACCTCAGTTCTCGTGTGTTGTTGATAAGCTAGTAAATTCCTCCTAAGGAATTATAATTCTCGTAAGCAAATAAATACAAATTCATAATCTGGTGTTTGATTTAAGGTTTGGTTTTCTAGAATTTATTATAAACATTAAATCATTTAATCATTTTTGTTAATTCTTTTATAATTAAGGATTTGCGTTTAATTAATTTAATAATGATTTTAACATATCATTATGTTAAAATGAATTTTAGACATATTTAAATATGTAGGTTTGTATTTAATTTAGTAAGATTTTATAATTAAATTTATAAAATCTAATGTGTATTTGTCTTATCAAATATGTAATGTTTACAAGTTTTAATTAATCTCTACCTTTATATATTTTATAAAAATATAACTTGAAATAATGCTCGTAATAATTTATGAAATTATAAAAATATCTTTATAATTTCCATAATTATCATGATACAATATCCAACAATGAATTTTATAATTTAAATTATTATTTAGAGTCCATTTTTATAAAAATGATTATTTATAACATTTATAGATAATATTTTATAAATATTATTAAGATGTTTTTAGTAAATAAATTTACAGAAAATAATTATGTAATATTTAAAATATGGAAAGTTTATAAAACTTATTTTTATAATTTTTGAGAATTGTTGTATATTTTTAATAAGGTCAAAAAGGCCTAAAAATACATGGAGGTAACCGGGTTCGAACCCGGGACCTCCATCCCGCAATCCCACACTCTAACCAGCGACCAAAGGCCGTGGCCGCAATGGTTACTGGTCTCAATTCTTTTTAAGCACAACTCAAATGAATCCCCAAATCACCAAGAACCCTAGTTCGGTTCTCAACCAAATCGAAAGCCAAATCGACTGAAATCAAGAAATTAAACTTGGGGCTTTTAATCCCCAAGTAAAACCGAGCATAATGGTAGTTTTAATTACCTGTTTGGTGTTCGTATCGATGATCAATGCTCGATGAACAGGTCGCGACCAAGATGGGTTTGAATCGATGTTCAAATGATGATTATATTCGAATTGCTCGCATAGGCAGCTTCTATAGGTGTTAAGAGTAGATAACCCTCTGTTAATTTAGGTTTATAACGCGTTTAAGTAAGGTTTCAATTGAGTTGCAGGTTCGCGATAGAGGTGTTTAATTTGAGAAGTTTGGTTGTGTTTTAGATGGTTTAGAATGGTGCATTCGATTAGGAACTGATATATGGTCTTATATACATGATTATTCTGATTAATTTACAGCATAGTGCGCGTTATTGGTGGGTGGTCGGCCGAGATAATAGATAATCAGGTTTAGTGGTAATTGCACTACAAATTCTTAATTGGAAAGTTTCCCCACGATCGATTCACCCACTAAAATGTGTTGGAAACTTTAATTAGGTAAAAACCGTGTTTGTTGGACGATTTTGGCTCTCGCCGGAGAGTCGCCGGAAACCGGCCGCCGGAATTTCGAAGGGGACGGGATGGGGGGTTGGGTTTTAATAAATTTACAGAATGGTCCCTGTGGTTCGCTTAACTGTTTATTTATGTTTAAAGTTTTTAAATTAAGTTTCAAAAATTACAGAATCCCCCCTGGACTTATAAATTTAATAATTTTTATAAATTATTTTTATTAATAACATTATTATTATTATTATTGTTATGATTATTATCATTATTAATATTATTATTTTTAATAATATCATTATTATTATTATTATTGTTTTTATTATTATTAAATAATAATAAAAACATAAAAACAAATTGTAAATTTTCATGATCATTATATTAAATAAAAAAATTTTCGGGTTGTCACATCATCCCCCTGTTAGAGGAATTTTCGTCCCGAAAATTAAGATGTACTGGCAACATCCTTGAATAGGTTAGGATACTTGCGCATCATTTCGTCCTCTCGTTCCCAAGTGAACTCAGGACCACGCCGGGAGTTCCACCGAACTCTTACGATCGGAATCTTACTATGTTTTAGTTGCTTAACTTTCCGATCCATAATTTCCAGAATATAATTTCGTGGTAAGGTGATGTCTAGAAATCAAGATAAGACCAACAATGATAAGAAAGGTTATCCGTCGGAATTTAAGAATCCCAAACGTCACCATATGAAACGATCTTAACGCATATCTTGTGAATATGTATTTCTCCTTTGACCAACCATCGGTCTAAAGAAATAATAAACTATGCGAAGATCTTGGAATTGGGTCCACAATGATGGTTAAGAATATTATTAAAACAGAAAATGAATCAATCATTCATAATAACGATTGATGTTTTAACGTCATACCACGGTGTACAATATTTGAAACGGATGCAGGTTAATTTCTCGACGTTGTGAGATAATGGGTTTGCTTTTACATAAAAATTACTCTGAACCTTTTCTTGGTGAGTAAACTCGATAGCATTGCTGATCAAGTGGGTGAGAATTTGTCTAATCCTTAAAACATCACCATTAACCTCCACTGGGACATCACCTCTTCTTGGCCTAAATTTTGTGGCCTCCAACCTCAGAACTCCTGAATCAACTTAGGAAAAGTCGAGGATGTCACTAATAAGTTGAAGGACTAGATCATCAGAAGACAACATGACTCTCAAAGTTGTTTCTGATCTTTATCAAGTTTTGTTGTTGATAGAATTTCTGCTATGCTAACGACCCCTGATAATGGAGATCTCATCTCGTGTGACATGGTTGATAGCATTTGTTTAGGAAGGCTACCATCTCACAATCACGTTTTGATGATAGCTCAAAATGAGAGTGGATAGATAAGGAATAAATGGTTCCATATAGCTAGGTCAAATAAGGATAAAGGGAGATAAATCAATTTACGAAGTTAAGTGCTCCAAGCTTAGAATAAAAATCAACCTAAAACGATTGGGTCTCCTTTCAGGTTCAGGGATCATGCTTTGGTTTGATAGGACGAACCACCTTCTCCTGACAGACTATCTTGGTTTCCTTCTTTGATAACCAATTCCTACAGTATTAAGTCTATGTCAAAGACATGACCTTCTTGTACGAATTTCTACCATTGGTTATTTCTACTAAGTAAAATGATTTCACTAGGGTTAATGCTAAGTTAAAGAATAATTCCAGAAGAATCAAAGCTATTATCAACCCTGGTATCAAATAGATGCGTAGCTATTGATGATAAGGTACATACATGTAACAACACTTAGTCTTGTCAAATGTGGCTTGCTTCAGTCGTAAATATATGACCGTGTGATGTATTATTTTGACTTACATGACCTTTATTTCCATAATTTAACTGTTCTTACCTTCTAGCTATAGCCATTTCCTAATTCTGATTGTTTCTAACTTGTCCTGGGGTCCTAATCGACCTAGGGCACACTTATAGTAATGGTCGGAACTCCAACCTTCTTAATGTCCTCGTCTAACACACGTTAGCTTAATCATATTAACCAACATAGCTAGGTTCACAACATTGGCATTCTTGTCTACCTTACCGCTAGATTGCTTGTTTGACCCTCCAACTTCTTTCTACTACTCACTAGATTTTTCTAGTGTCCTTAATTCTATTTGGTCTAATGTCATAAGGTATGACATCAGCTTTGTCAATTCATGGAGTCTGTCAGTATAAAAAGCACAACCTAACCCTACCATTGCACGATTTTAGAATTACAATTCTAACTTTTGCATTTCATTCCTTAATTACCAAGGCTTTGAACTCACCTCAATAACCCTATATATAAGCATCACCGGTATACTAAGAATGTGCTTAAACCGGTTACACGACATCCTAATTTTCCTTAGCATCATCCCAAAGAATATGTACAATGAGTTTCATCACTCTTCTACATTTCCTGTAGTCCACTTACATTCTAAGTATTCAATCAGTTCCTCAGTTACCGAAATACTAAGTGGAGGAATGTCTCTTAAAATGATTGGAAATACCATGAAGGCTCTAAGTAGGACAGGACTTAAGTAATAGCAAGTGTCAGTAATGTTTTGTTACCCTTTACAAGGTCTTACTAGAATTATGATCCTAGCACCCTAGGGTATAGAATAGAAACTTGTAATACTCTTGATCGTTACTTCTCCCCACGTCCACGTCTTCTTCCAGACATTCTTTAAATTACCAAATATCAAAAGCTATCAATCATATAAAAATAGACCTTTTGTCTTGAAATGAAAAGGAAGAGAAATTCAAGGATGTAAAGAAACAAACAAGCTAGAGAATCAGTCCGAATCCGTGGGATTAACACAAATGTCATGGTTTGAATTTCGTCCAAATTCAAGGTAAGGGTGAGCATTCCTACAAGTAGAACTGATAGATAGTTTCCACATCAGTGGCTATGTTCTATGAAGACCGAGACTTTATTGCTCAAGGTGTAGGAATGATGACTTATACTGACTACAATGTTACCACCCGACCAGATTCACCGGACTTAGCATGCACGACAAATTACAATTACGTGTGCACCCGTAATGGTAACTTGCTTTGCATGATCACCCCGGTTCCTCCTATCAGGTTAACATATCTTGTCAAGTATAGTGGTCATCAATGGTTGAAGTACCAAATAAGTATGTATTGTATCGGGGTCGATCAATCAAGGTAAACGAAAGGATCAGTAAAGTTTGGGAATCATTGACACGCCAAGGTAATTTGACCCATTTGCCTTAGAGACCTGTGTATTGACCATAGTTTATCACTCATCCCAGAAATCCCCAGGTAAGCATACCAGGTCTCGCAATGAGATATATGCGATATGCTAGCCTTAGCCCGAGGGCCTTTTGCCAGGAAATCCAGAATACAGGTGTCTATGTGTCACACAAGTTCATTTGGTTTATGGAATTCAAAACCTCGATTAGATTTTCATAGGTTAGACATAAAGTCTAAGGATTTGAACCTACGATGATAAGTTAAGTTTAGGAAGACTAGGAACAAGTAACTAACTAACTGTGTGCGGTTATAGTCTAGTGTGTATGCAACCTAGTTCTCTATAACCAATGGCTCTGATACCAATCTGTCACACCCTCAAATTCCGGGTCTGGAATCTATCACGGAGGGGTGTGAACAAACCAGGATTACAGTCAATAGTTACTTGGAACGACTCTATATGCAACGTTTAACATAACAAACCAAAGTTCAAACTTTGTAATACATGCGGAAGCGCTTAAACAAATAAAACAAACCCAAAATATAAAGATTAACATTTATATATCATTGTTTAAGCGTTAGGATGCATGCTTGACCCGTGTAGTGCTCCTAACAGCAGTCCAGATTTAATGACCTGAGAATAGCATACTAAAAGTCAACACACGGTTGGTGAGTTCAAGAGTTTGCGTTTAAATATAACAGTTTAACAAAAGTGTATATCAACCCAATGGTTGGTAAGTTCAAGAGTCTGCGTTTAATCATAACAGTTTAACAAAAGTGTCATCAACCCAATGGTTGATGTATTTCAAGAGTTTGCGTATAAACATAACAGTTTACCAATAGTGTGTATCAACCCAATGGTTGATCAGTTCAAGAGTTTGCAGTTAAATATCCCAGTTTAACAATAGCGTGTATCAACCCAACGATTGATCAGTTTAAGAGTTCACAGTTAAACATCCCAGTTTAACAATAGCGTGTATCAACCCAACGATTGATCAGTTTAAGAGTTCACAGTTAAACATCCCAGTTTAACAATAGCGTATATTTAAGCATGTGCATTGTAATGGCTAGCTAGTCCATTCACAAATGATATTAAATAGTGATTTCGACATTGAAGCTGACTATGTTATGTTTGCCTCCCGTCACGACTTCACCATATCGTGACGAATAATCATAGGACAAATTGCACCCGGTTGACCTCAAGTCACACAGGTGGGGCTCGTCACACCCAGTAGTACTACCCAACTTTCCCCGCTATCCAATATTAACAATTCGAAAGTGTAAGGACTTTTATAATGATAAACAGCACTATATTAATATCATACACATCTTAAATATATAATGAAAACGTTTGTAACATTACCAGTATGCTATCTCCCCCAAAAGAGTTTTAATAAAATGAACTTACCCAAAAGAGATTTTGTAAAATAGTGGTGTAACATTTCGTATTTTTGCAAATAATAATAATAATAATAATAATAATAATAATAATAATAATAATAATAATAATTATAATAATAAAACAATAATAACAATAATAATAAATAATAATGACAATAATGATAATAAAATAATAATAATAATAATAATAAATAATAGTAATAATAAAGTCCAGGGGGGTGTTCTGCAATTTTTGAAAGTCTAAATAAAATTTAAAAACATAAAATAATAAAATCAAAACCCCAGGGACCAATTCTGTAAATTATAAATTTACACAACCGGCCCCTCCTCACCCCCGCTATTCCGGCACCGGTTCCGGCCATCTTCCGGCGGCTCTCCGGCAAGCCAAATACACCAAATTCATCTGATTTTAACTAAATTAAAAACCATCGACACTTTCACATGCATGATTCGAACTGGACACCCACAAAAATCGAATAAAACTGAGTGCGATCGATCCCAAACCGACCCACGTGGTTGTCGGTACCTTTACAGGTTTCAAATCGCACTGGAACTAAGTGATAATCGAATTAATCTCGTATAATTCATGCTATAAATACTACGAATCAGTCTATGCTTTCAATTGCACCTTAAATCATCAAAAACACCCAATTCGATCATCGTCTCCATCATCGACCTGCAACTCAATCGATATCTATCCTACGAGTTTCAATTCACAAAATTAACAGGGGGCTTTCAATCATAAGCATCAATTACATCTACCTGTACAATTAATTTGATTATAATCAAAGGCTGATCATCATTTGATTTCGAAGCAACCGCGACCTGATCTTCATTCTGTTCTTCTTCAATTCATCACCAAAACGGTAATTAAACATGCATATATATTCGATTATACACGGGTAATAAAAGCCCTATGATTTCAGAAGCGTTTGAAAACGAATTGAACCTTAATTGGGAGAGATTCGAACCTAGGGTTCGATTGGGAAATTGGGGATCGATTGGAATGGTGTTTAAAACCATTTAAAACAGCATACTATCGCGGCTAAGGCCCTTTGGTTCACTGGTTTGCGGGTGTGTGTATGTGTTGGAGGTTCCGGGTTCGAAACCGGTTACCTCCAACTATTTTTTTTAATACCTTTTAACCTCTAAAAAATTCCAGAAAAATTCTAATAAATTATAAAAATAAATTTTATAAACTTTTCATAATTAAAATGTTACATAAATAATTTCTGTAAATATATTTTTAGTTAAAAACCTTAATAAAATTTATAAAATATTATTTATAAATATTATAAATAAATATCTTTATAAGAATGGACCTTAAATAATAGTTTAAAATTATAAATTATTATTGGGCTAAACGTTGCATTTAAATTAATGTTTGAAACATATTTATTTGGTTACAAAACTTTATTCAAATCTTATATATATATCTTACAAAAATTTTTATAAACATTTTCTTTTCACATCTTTAAGTATATAAAATATCATAAACTTCTCTTCATTTTATTTCACGAAAATATAATTTGTTCCCACTTATTAAATATAATTAAGTCACAAAACCTCAAGTATAAATTCTAAATACCTTAATTCGAAATCATTAACTACAATTTTATACATACATGTATATATATAGGTACCTTGTAACGATCCACGTTGGAACGACGCCTACTATTATTCTTATTAATCATCCAATATATTCTTAATCGCCAAGTGAGTATTTCTATACCCATTTTATTATTTCACACACTTTTGGGTGAAACATGTTACCGTATAAACGTTACACTTGTAAACACGTTTGATTCTTGTAAACTTATGGCAATTTACTTGTGTGTTGTGATTAGTTGAATCTTGTAGCTACCATGTAATGTCGAATATATGTACAATCATTAACTATTGCTAGCCTGGCGACGTCATAGATCTATGGGCCTGACAAGCCTGCTTGGTTGATCCAAGTACACTTAGCTAATCGTATATTCTTGTAAACGTTTGAGACTTGTAAAACTTTGTCAAGGTTTGATTGTGCATTCTGTCTTACATCCCTAGTTACCTTGTTCTCTAATTTACAACATGAATTGCCATCTTTTATATACTTATGTATGAAAAACTATAGAATGCTCACCAACAATATGTTGACCTTTTATTTTTAACATGTTTCAGGCAATAGCGTTATGTGGCTGTGAACAATCGTAACTCTCACGCCTCGACGATTCCGCCGTCAAGGTTGGGGTGTGACAGATTGGTATCAGAGCCCATAACTATAGGGATTTAGGTTATTAATGATGACCTAGACTATAGCTTATGCATGCACCTTATAGTATTTTTATCTTATAAATATATGGTTTGCATATTACATAATGCTATGCCTTCTTGTGTGCAATTTGATGCCTTAGCATAGGATTGCCTAAACTTAATTACTTGTCTCCCTACACTTATCTTTGACTTTTCCCGAACATAAAACCTCTCTATCTTATTCTCGACGACACGTGGAATCGTATACTTATGCTTATGACTTGGATCTTTAGACGTTATGTCTAATCTATATAAATCTCATCAAGGTTTTGATTACATGAACCTAAGAAATATTGTGTGACACATAGACACCTGTATTCTGGATTTCCTGGCAAAAAGCCTTCGGGCTAAGGCAAGCGTATTCGTATAAATCTCATTGAGGGGCCCGTTACGCTTACCTGGGGATTTCTGGGATGAGTGATAAACTATGGTCAAAATACACAAATCTCTAAGGCAAATGAATCAATTTACCTTGACGTGTCCACGGTTCCAAATGATAATGCGTTATCAAATGGGATCATTCCGTGTACCTTACAACCTTTAGCCTACCTTTGTCTAAACTAATATTCTTTGTTATCCTCACTCCCGTAACTAGCTCCTTTTTGTATGTCCAGCATGTCTCGACAACTTCAAAAACGTGGAAACTCCAACCGCAAGCTGGCAGCAATGATCGCCAAACAAATGGCTGCTGTACTCCCAACCATGGTTGCTGAACTTACTAGCACCATGATGGCTAATAGCAACAACAACACCAATGGAAATAACAACGGTGCTCAAGGAGAAAATAGCAATAGCCGAAACGGGAACGATCGTACTTGCACCTTCAAACACTTCAACTCGTGCAAACCCACCAACTTTAGTGGTAAGGAAGGAGCCACTGGTCTTCTTGAGTGGTTCGAAGGCATGGAGAACACTTTCGCCAATTGTGAGTGTCCCGAGGCACTCAAAGTCCGTTATGCCACTAGTATGCTCCAACAAAGGGCACTTACCTGGTGGAATAGCGAGAAGAGAAACCGAGGAGCTGATGCTATTTTGGCACTCTCTTGGGATGAATTCAAGAACCTCGCCATCGCGAAGTTCTGCCCGAGAAGTGAATTGCAAAAGCTGGAAGAAGAATTCTGGAATTTGAAGCAAAACGATGGTGATCATTTGGCCTACTCAACTAGACATCATGAGTTGAGTTTATTACTGCCTCACATGGTCGATACTGTTCCCCGCAACATCGAGAAGTTCATAAAGGGTGTACCATCCCAAATTCAAGATGCTGTGGTGGGTAGCCGACCCACAACTTTGGAGGAGGCAATTACTATCACAGCGCAGCTCACTGAGAATCATATTAGAGCTGGCACTATGTCAGCAAGGGGTTCAAAGTCTACTGCGAAGGCGACAACCGAGGCAACAAAGGAGGTAAGGGCTGAGTCGTCTTCCCAAAGCAAGAAGCGTAAGTTCACGCCAACACGCAACTACGCTGTGACCACTCCAAATGCTCCTCAAAAACAAATGGTGGTGGCAAATCAAGCTCCCATGGCTAAAGTTTATACGGGTTCTATGCCAATGTGTAACACGTGCAAGTACCATCATGCGGGTAACGTTTCATGCCGAATCTGCTCGTTGTGTGGAAAGTATGGCCATTTGGTGACTACTTGTCTACGTGCACCAAACAACGCTGCAATGCTTGCCAACCGAACCTGTTACAACTGTGGCGAGCCTGGTCATATTCGTCCGCAATGCCCTCGCAATGCGGGCAACGTGCCACCAGCTCGTGGAAGGGCTTTCAATATCAACTCCAACCAAGCACAAGTCAGCAATGATGTTGTGAATGGTACGACGAAGAACCCCGTTTGAATCATTTCTTGTATTATTGATGTTTTCCATCTTTGTAATCATCGTATCAATAATAAATTTCTTTTTTTACCGAACAGGTATGTATCTTGTAAATAATCATTATGCATCTGTATTATTTGATTCGGGTGCGGATAAGAGTTTCGTGTCGTTAGAATTCGAGCCCGTACTTTCTAAACCACGTATTAATCTGGAAAGACCCTACACGGTCGAAGTCGCCGATGGAAAATCTATTGTCGTTGATGTCATAATACGTGATTGCATCATAAGCTTTAACGATCACGAATTCCCTATTGATCTTATTCCTATGAAACTCGGAAGCTTCGACGTCATCATTGGAATGGATTGGCTAGTCAAACATCATGCTGAGATCGTATGTTTTGAGAAGTGTATTCGAATACAGTTACCATCCGGGGATACTTTAAAAGTGTTCGGCGAGAAATCATCACAAGGACTCAAACTCATGTCTTGCACTCAAGCCCGAAAGTGTTTAAGCAAGAAGTATATAGCCTTCTTGGCTTACGTGGTCAACACAAAAGCCAAAGGGAAAGAACTTAAGGATGTCCCTATAGTACGAGACTTTCCTGAAGTATTTCCCGATGACCTTAGTGGTTTACCTCCCGTACGTGAAGTTGAATTTAAAATTGATTTGACACCGGGAGCACAACCCGTGGCTAAGTCACCATATCGACTTGCACCATCGGAATTGCAAGAACTCTCTAGCCAACTCCAGGAATTATCCGAAAAAGGGTTTATCCGCCCTAGTTCTTCTCCTTGGGGTGCACCTGTCTTATTTGTGAAGAAGAAAGATGGGTCATTCCGTATGTGTATCGATTACCGAGAGCTCAACAAGTTGACCATCAAAAACCGGTATCCTCTACCTCGTATCGACGATCTGTTTGATCAACTTCAAGGAGCTACTATATTCTCGAAGATTGATCTACGTTCTGGATATCATCAATTACGTGTCCATGATGATGACATCCCCAAGACCGCATTTCGTACTCGTTATGGGCACTATGAGTTTACGGTGATGCCTTTTGGCTTGACTAATGCTCCTGCTGTCTTCATGGATCTCATGAATCGAGTATGCAAGCCTTATCTAGATAAGTTTGTGATCGTCTTCATTGATGACATTCTCATCTACTCCAAAACCAACGCCGAGCATGAACTGCATTTGCGACAAGTTCTCGAATTGTTGAAGAAAGAGCAATTGTACGCGAAGTTCTCGAAGTGTGATTTCTGGCTCAAGGAAGTTCAATTTCTAGGACATGTGGTGAATAGCCAAGGAATTCACGTTGACCCTGCAAAGGTGGAAGCTGTGAAGAATTGGTGTGTTCCCACGACACCGACCGAGATTCGTTCTTTCCTTGGTCTTGCTGGTTATTATCGGCGATTCATCGCCAACTTTTCGAGGATCGCAAAGCCGCTCACTTCCTTAACACAAAAGAATAAACCATTCGAGTGGGGACCCGAGCAAGAGGAAGCTTTTGAAACATTAAAACACAAACTAAGTAATGCTCCTATCTTGACCCTACCCGATGGAAACGATGATTTCACCGTATATTGTGATGCTTCAAAACAAGGTCTTGGTTGTGTCCTTATGCAACGAGGAAAGGTGATAGCTTATGCATCAAGACAATTGAAGGTTCATGAGGTGAATTACACGACACATGATCTTGAACTAGGTGCTGTGGTTTTCGCTTTGAAAATCTGGCGACATTATCTTTATGGGACGAAATGCATAGTCTACACCGACCACAAAAGTCTCCAACACGTGTTTAACCAAAAAGATCTTAACATGAGACAAAGACGTTGGATCGAGTTAATCAGCGACTACGACTGTGACATTCGCTATCATCCTGGAAAGGCGAATGTTGTAGCCGACGCGCTGAGTCGCAAGGTCCATAACAAAACTGTCTCACTACAAGGAATCCGAGATCAAAGACAGTGGTTTCACACGTTAAGAGAATTTGATACCGAGGTTCGTGTGGATATTAACGAGGCTACTATCATGCTCCAAAACATAAGAATTGATAGTGATCTCGAGTTATGCATTCGCAAGGCTCAACAAGCGGCAATAACCGACGAAGGAAGTAATGAGGATTTGGTGTCTAACGTTCGATCACAACTGGAGGAAAAACCAAACGGCCTATGGTACTTTATGAATCGACTTTGGATTTCAAATCGTAATAACCTTCGACACATCATCTTGGACGAAGCTCATCACACCCGATATTCTATTCATCCTGGTTCCGATAAAATGTACATGGATTTGCGTGGTCAATATTGGTGGCCTGGAATGAAGAAAGATATCGCGGTTCATGTCTCCAAATGTCTCACGTGTGCAAAAGTCAAAGCCGAGCATCAACGACCAAGTGGTTTACTTGAACAACCTGAAATCCCTATGTGGAAATGGGAACATGTATCCATGGATTTCATAACCAAGTTACCACGTACTCCTCGTGGTCATGATAGTATATGGGTGATTGTGGATCGTTTGACCAAGACGGCACATTTCATACCTATACGAGACACTTACAAGGTTTCAAGACTAGCTCGCATATACATTGATGAAATTGTTAGTCGTCATGGCGTTCCGTTGCACATCATTTCTGATCGAGATGCTCGTTTCACTTCACACTTTTGGTCATCTATGCAAGAACTCATGGGTACTCAATTGGATTTAAGTACGGCTTACCATCCTCAAACTGATGGTCAAACCGAACGAACAATCCAAACCCTCGAGGATTTGCTACGATTATGTGTCCTTGACTTTGGTGGTAATTGGGATACGCATTTACCGCTCGCGGAATTTTCGTATAACAATAGTTATCACTCGAGTATCAAGATGGCACCATTCGAAGCACTTTATGGTCGTAAATGCCGATCGCCGATCTGTTGGACCGACATTGGTGAAAACTTTATCACTGGTCCTGAACTTATACAAGAAACGACCGATAAAGTTGCTACAATCCGCAAGAACCTTGAAGTGGCAAGAAGTCGACAAAAGAGTTATGCCGATAAGCATCGTAAACCATTGGAGTTTCAAGTTGGTGATATGGTTCTTCTTAAGGTTTCACCATGGAAAGGTGTTATTCGCTTTGGAAAGAAGGGTAAACTAGCTCCAAGATTTGTAGGACCTTTCAAAATCCTGAAAAGGATTGGGAAAGTGGCTTATAAACTGGAACTACCTTCCGACCTTAGTGAAGTTCATCCTGTGTTCCATGTCTCAAATTTAAGAAAGTGTTTGGCCGACGAGAGTCTGCATGTTCCACTGGAAGACATCCAGATCGACGAGTCATTGCACTTTATCGAGAAACCCGTCGAGATTATGGATCGCATCATGAAGAAGACTAGGACCACAACTACTCCAATTGTCAAAGTTCGTTGGGAGAACAAGTGTGGAGCTGAGTACACGTGGGAGCGGGAGGATCATATGAAACAGAGATACCCGTATTTGTTCGTTTAATTCATTTTTAATTTCTAAACGAAATTCTTTAAAGTAGGGGAGACGATAACAGCTTGTATTAACGTTTATTCTTAATCAATGAGAAAGCTTATAATGTTAACTAGAAGACACACACTTTAGACTCTCTTTTTACCTCTAATGGCTTTGCCATTGCACATAGTACACACTAAAGCATTCAGCTTAATCGATGATGAATTTTCTTCTTTTGATACTTTATCAAAACCTGAAAGTTCTCCAAATGTCCTCATCTTGTCGTCTCAGCCTCCTCGTAAATAAATTTCGGGACGAAATTTCCTAAAGTAGGGGAGACTGTAACATTTCGTATTTTTGCAAATAATAATAATAATAATAATAATAATAATAATAATAATAATAATAATAATAATAATAATAATAATAATAATAAAACAATAATAACAATAATAATAAATAATAATGACAATAATGATAATAAAAATAATAATAATAATAATAATAAATAATAGTAATAATAAAGTCCAGGGGGGTGTTCTGCAATTTTGAAAGTCTAAATAAAATTTAAAAACATAAAATAATAAAATCAAAACCCCAGGGACCAATTCTGTAAATTATAAATTTACACAACCGGCCCCTCCTCACCCCCGCTATTCCGGCACCGGTTCCGGCCATCTTCCGGCGGCTCTCCGGCAAGCCAAATACACCAAATTCATCTGATTTTAACTAAATTAAAAACCATCGACACTTTCACATGCATGATTCGAACTGGACACCCACAAAAATCGAATAAAACTGAGTGCGATCGATCCCAAACCGACCCACGTGGTTGTCGGTACCTTTACAGGTTTCAAATCGCACTGGAACTAAGTGATAATCGAATTAATCTCGTATAATTCATGCTATAAATACTACGAATCAGTCTATGCTTTCAATTGCACCTTAAATCATCAAAAACACCCAATTCGATCATCGTCTCCATCATCGACCTGCAACTCAATCGATATCTATCCTACGAGTTTCAATTCACAAAATTAACAGGGGGCTTTCAATCATAAGCATCAATTACATCTACCTGTACAATTAATTTGATTATAATCAAAGGCTGATCATCATTTGATTTCGAAGCAACCGCGACCTGATCTTCATTCTGTTCTTCTTCAATTCATCACCAAAACGGTAATTAAACATACATATATATTCGATTATACACGGGTAATAAAAGCCCTATGATTTCAGAAGCGTTTGAAAACGAATTGAACCTTAATTGGGAGAGATTCGAACCTAGGGTTCGATTGGGAAATTGGGGATCGATTGGAATGGTGTTTAAAACCATTTAAAACAGCATACTATCGCGGCTAAGGCCCTTTGGTTCACTGGTTTGCGGGTGTGTGTATGTGTTGGAGGTTCCGGGTTCGAAACCGGTTACCTCCAACTATTTTTTTTAATACCTTTTAACCTCTAAAAAATTCCAGAAAAATTCTAATAAATTATAAAAATAAATTTTATAAACTTTTCATAATTAAAATGTTACATAAATAATTTCTGTAAATATATTTTTAGTTAAAAACCTTAATAAAATTTATAAAATATTATTTATAAATATTATAAATAAATATCTTTATAAGAATGGACCTTAAATAATAGTTTAAAATTATAAATTATTATTGGGCTAAACGTTGCATTTAAATTAATGTTTGAAACATATTTATTTGGTTACAAAACTTTATTCAAATCTTATATATATATCTTACAAAAATTTTTATAAACATTTTCTTTTCACATCTTTAAGTATATAAAATATCATAAACTTCTCTTCATTTTATTTCACGAAAATATAATTTGTTCCCACTTATTAAATATAATTAAGTGACAAAACCTCAAGTATAAATTCTAAATACCTTAATTCGAAATCATTAACTACAATTTTATACATACATGTATATATATAGGTACCTTGTAACGATCCACGTTGGAACGACGCCTACTATTATTCTTATTAATCATCCAATATATTCTTAATCGCCAAGTGAGTATTTCTATACCCATTTTATTATTTCACACACTTTTGGGTGAAACATGTTACCGTATAAACGTTACACTTGTAAACACGTTTGATTCTTGTAAACTTATGGCAATTTACTTGTGTGTTGTGATTAGTTGAATCTTGTAGCTACCATGTAATGTCGAATATATGTACAATCATTAACTATTGCTAGCCTGGCGACGTCATAGATCTATGGGCCTGACAAGCCTGCTTGGTTGATCCAAGTACACTTAGCTAATCGTATATTCTTGTAAACGTTTGAGACTTGTAAAACTTTGTCAAGGTTTGATTGTGCATTCTGTCTTACATCCCTAGTTACCTTGTTCTCTAATTTACAACATGAATTGCCATCTTTTATATACTTATGTATGAAAAACTATAGAATGCTCACCAACAATATGTTGACCTTTTATTTTTAACATGTTTCAGGCAATAGCGTTATGTGGCTGTGAACAATCGTAACTCTCACGCCTCGACGATTCCGCCGTCAAGGTTGGGGTGTGACAAGTGGGGCCTGAACTCACCTCAGTTCTCGTGTGTTGTTGATAAGCTAGTAAATTCCTCCTAAGGAACTATAATTCTCGTAAGCAAATAAATACAAATTCATAATCTGGTGTTTGATTTAAGGTTTGGTTTTCTAGAATTCATTATAAACATTAAATCATTTAATCATTTTTGTTAATTCTTTTATAATTAAGGATTTGCGTTTAATTAATTTAATAATGATTTTAACATATCATTATGTTAAAATGAATTTTAGACATATTTAAATATATAGGTTTGTATTTAATTTAGTAAGATTTTATAATTAAATTTATAAAATCTAATGTGTATTTGTCTTATCAAATATGTAATGTTTACAAGTTTTAATTAATCTCTACCTTTATAAATTTTATAAAAATATAACTTGAAATAATGCTCGTAATAATTTATGAAATTATAAAAATATCTTTATAATTTCCATAATTATCATGATACAATATCCAACAATGAATTTTATAATTTAAATTATTATTTAGAGTCCATTTTTATAAAAATGATTATTTATAACATTTATAGATAATATTTTATAAATATTATTAAGATGTTTTTAGTAAATAAATTTACAGAAAATAATTATGTAATATTTAAAATATGGAAAGTTTATAAAAGTTATTTTTATAATTTTTGAGAATTTTTGTATATTTTTAATAAGGTCAAAAAGGCCTAAAAAAATACATGGAGGTAACCGGGTTCGAACCCGGGACCTCCATCCCGCAATCCCACACTCTAACCAGTGAACCAAAGGCCGTGGCCGCAATGGTTACTGGTCTCAATTCTTTTTAAGCACAACTCAAATGAATCCCCAAATCACCAAGAACCCTAGTTCGGTTCTCAACCAAATCGAAAGCCAAATCGACTGAAATCAAGAAATTAAACTTGGGGCTTTTAATCCCCAAGTAAAACCGAGCATAATGGTAGTTTTAATTACCTGTTTGGTGTTCGTATCGATGATCAATGCTCGATGAACAGGTCGCGACCAAGATGGGTTTGAATCGATGTTCAAATGATGATTATATTCGAATTGCTCGCATAGGCAGCTTCTATAGGTGTTAAGAGTAGATAACCCTCTGTTAATTTAGGTTTATAACGCGTTTAAGTAAGGTTTCAATTGAGTTGCAGGTTCGCGATAGAGGTGTTTAATTTGAGAAGTTTGGTTGTGTTTTAGATGGTTTAGAATGGTGCATTCTATTAGGAACTGATATATGGTCTTATATACATGATTATTCTGATTAATTTACATCATAGTGCGCGTTATTGGTGGGTGGTCGGCCGAGATAATAGATAATCGGGTTTAGTGGTAATTGCACTACAAATTCTTAATTGGAAAGTTTCCCCACGATCGATTCACCCACTAAAATGTGTTGGAAACTTTAATTAGGTAAAAACCGTGTTTGTTGGACGATTTTGGCTCTCGCCGGAGAGTCGCCGGAAACCGGCCGCCGGAATTTCGAAGGGGACGGGATGGGGGGTTGGGTTTTAATAAATTTACAGAATGGTCCCTGTGGTTTGCTTAACTGTTTATTTATGTTTAAAGTTTTTAAATTAAGTTTCAAAAATTACAGAATCCCCCCTGGACTTATAAATTTAATAATTTTTATAAATTATTTTTATTAATAACATTATTATTATTATTATTGTTATGATTATTATCATTATTAATATTATTATTTTTAATAATATCATTATTATTATTATTATTATTGTTTTTATTATTATTAAATAATAATAAAAACATAAAAACAAATTGTAAATTTTCATGATCATTATATTAAATAAAAAAAAATTTCGGGTTGTCACAACTATTTAGACATATCACCTTGTACTTGGTTTTCTAAGTCAAAGTTTCAGACACATGACCACTATTTGGTCTTATTAGTCGTATTAGCAGCCTAATCATGTATCTAATTCATATCCCAGTCCCCAGACATCATAATACTTAGTTCTAAACATGTACATACAATACTAAGCATGAATCATATCATAAATCACTAACATACATACGCATGCACATACGGGCAACATTCATAATAAGTGTAAAACATTTTTTTACATGTATTTCCAGCCCCAAAAGTTTGTAAAACATGTGAAATACGGGGTCTAGAACTCACCTTTGCTGCTTCCAATCTTAACACTCTTCACCCGAGCTTCTTCAAACGATTCCAACACTTAGAAACCTTCTAAACACACATTTGAACACATAGAAACACTCATAAGCATTTAACCGAGGCTAATTTTGCCAAGAACAACTCAAAACACTCAACTTTACCTTAAACTCGAATTTCTTCTTCTTGTTCTTCAAATGTCCGAAAGTTTCTCTCCTTTCTCTCTCTAAAATCCGAATGAGAGCATGTTGACAGGCCAAAATGGGCGGCCATACCCCTTTATTCACCAACTTTTATTCTCTTTGTCCTTTTTGGCACTTTTTACCCCTCAACTTTTGGTTGACTTTCTTTTCCCCCTTTTTCTTTCTCTTTTATTCCTTTAATAAGAAATTACGGGTGTTACAAGTCCACCCCCCTTATATAGGTTTCGTCCCCGAAACCTGTTATTCCTCAAACAGATGTGGGTAATGTTGTCTCATCTCCTCCTCAGTATCCCACGTAGACTCGGATCCCTTCCTGTGCTTCCACTGTACACGCACAAGAGGAACCACTTTATTCCTCAACCTCTTTTCTTTACGATCAATGATTGCCACTGGTTGCTTCACGTAATTGAGCCGTTCGTCTACTTCAATATCCTCCAGTGGAGCAATCATATCTTCATCAGCCAAACACTTCCTCAGATGAGATACATGGAATGTGGGATGAATTCCACTTAACTCATCTGGCAATTCAAGTCGATAGGCTACCTCCCCTACTCGTGCGATGATTCAGAAAGGTCCTATATATCTCGGGCTTAGCTTACCTCGTTTCCTGAATCGGATGATTCCTTTCCAAGGTGAGACCTTCAACATGACTCGGTCACCAACCTTGAACTCTATCGGTCTTCGCCTCTTGTCAGCATACGACTTTTGCCTATCTTTCGCCGCCTTCATGAAGGCTTTGATCTTTTCCAATTTCTCAGTCGTTGCTTCAATCACCTCAACACCTCCCAGTTCTTTCTGCCCAATGTCTCCCCAACATACGGGCGTCCTACATCTCCTACCATATAGCATCTCGTAAGGTGGCATGCCAATACTGGCATGATAGCTATTGTTGTATGAGAATTCTGCTAACGGCAAGTGATCATCCCAACTTCCTCCAAAACCGATCACGCATGCCCGAAGCATGTCTTCGAGTGTTTGGATCGTCCTCTCAGACTGCCCGTCTGTCTGAGGGTGATATGCTGTACTAATGTGTAGCCTCGCCCCCATTGCATCATGAAATCTCCTCCAAAACTTGGAGGTAAACCGGGTGTCCCGATCAGACACAATAGACACCGGTACACCATGACGAGCGACAATTTCCTTGATGAACAGATCCGCCAATCTTTCGGATGAGTACGTTTCGCGGATCGGTAGGAAGTGGGCACTCTTCGTCAGGCGGTCAACTATCACCCATATAGCATCATACCCTTTAGGGGTACGTGGTAACTTCGTGTTGAAGTCCATGGTGATGTGCTCCCACTTCCACTCGGGTATATCCAACGGTTGGATCTTCCCGTAAGGCTTCTGGTGTTCTGCCTTTACTTGTAAGCAAGTTAGGCATTTACTCACGTACTCCACTACGTCACGTTTCATACCCGGCCACCAGTAATCCTTCTTCATATCGTGATACATTTTGGTAGCACCGGGGTGAATGGAGTATCGAGTCTTATGGGCCTCGTCCATGATCTTTTCACATAGATCCCCGTATCGAGGAATCCATATTCGCCCGAATCGGGTCTTAACACCTAGAGTGTTCTCGCCCAATTCCGTGACTAGACCTCTCATCCTTTCGGAGTTAAGACGATCTTCTTTCAAAGCCTCGTTTTGAAACTCCTTAACCTGTGTCATCACATCAGAGGTCATAATCAGCTGATAAGCCTTCACCCGAATCGGCTCAGGCCTTTCCTTCCGGCTAAGGGCATCAGCCACCACATTGGCTTTGCCCGGGTGGTAATGGATCTCACAATCATAATCTTTTATCAGCTCCAACCACCGCCTCTGCCTCATGTTTAGGTCCTTCTACTCGAAGAAGTACTTCAAGCTTTTGTGATCGGTGAAGATTGTGCACTTCGTCCCGTATAGATAGTGCCGCCAAATCTTTAACGCGAAAACCACCGCGGCTAATTCTAGATCGTGTGTGGGATAGTTGACTTCGTGGGTCTTCAGCTGTCGAGATGCGTAGGCTATCACCTTTCCACGTTGCATCAACACACAACCTAGCCCAGAATAAGATGCATCCGAATAGACCACTAAGTCTTCATTTCCCTCGGGCAATGTCAAGATAGGAGCTTGTGTTAGTCTTGTCTTCAACTCCTCAAAGGCGGTCTCCTGCTCTCGACCCCACACGAATTTCACGTCCTTACGGGTCAATTTTGTCAAAAGTGAGGCTATCTTGGAGAAGTCTTGAATAAATCTCCTGTAATAGCCCGCCAATCCCAAGAAGCTACGAATCTCGGATGGCGTCTTTGGTGATTTCCATTGCATCACGGCCTCAACCTTTGCTGGGTCCACTATTATTCCTTCTGCATTTACTACGTGACCCAGAAATTGCACCTCGCGTAGCCAGAAAGCACATTTGGAGAACTTAGCATACAGTTTCTCCCTTCTTAAAGTCTCCAATACTTCCCGAATGTGACCGGCATGCTCTTCTTTGCTTCTCGAATAAATCAGGATATCATCGATGAACACAATCACTGATTTATCTAACATTGGCCGACACACTCGGTTCATCAAATCCATAAAAGCAGCTGGCGCGTTAGTTAGACCAAATGACATAACGAGAAACTCATAGTGTCCATAACGCGTACGAAAAGTTGTCTTAGGAATGTCCTGCTCCTTCACCTTCAACTGGTGGTAGCCAGATCGAAGATCTATCCTCGAAAACCAACTGGCACCCTGGAGCTGATCGAACAAGTCGTCAATCCTCGGTAACGGATACCGATTCTTTACCGTTAGCTTGTTCAACTCACGGTAGTCGATACACATCCTCATGCTACCGTCCTTCTTCTTCACAAATAAGACCGGAGCACCCCAAGGAGAGATACTCGGTCTAATAAAGCCCTTGTCAAGCAACTCTTGCAGTTGCTCCATCAACTCCTTCATCTCCGTAGGAGCTAATCGATACGGTGCTTTGGCGACAGGTTGGGCACCGGGTATTAAGTCAATTTGAAATTCGATTTCGCGGTCAGGTGGCAATCCCGATAAGTCTTCCGGGAACACATCTGGAAACTCACACACAACCGGAACGTCGGATAGTTGTGGTGTTGGCGCTTCCACATCCTTCACATAACATAGGTAGGCGTTGCACCCACGCCTCATGCACTTCCCCGCCACCGCCATCGAAATCACCTTCGGAATCATCGTTACCCGATCACCGTATATTGTCACCAGACTTCCGTCAAATGCCGTCAATCTAATCATCTTCTTTCGGCATACGATATTCGCTTCGTAGGTTGCCAACCAATCCATCCCTAGTATTACATCAAATCCACCTAGGGGCATCACATGTAATCTAGCAGCAAACCTATGACCTTCTAATTCTATGGCACAGTCCTCTATCACATCAGTAACTCTAGTGGACTTACCAATAGCGGTTTCTACTTCAAAGGCAAATTTCATGGGTCGTATAAGCACTATTTAGACATATCACCTTGTACTTGGTTTTCTAAGTCAAAGTTTCAGACACATGACCACTATTTGGTCTTATTAGTCGTATTAGCAGCCTAATCATGTATCTAATTCATATCCCAGTCCCCAAACATCATAATACTTAGTTCTAAACATGTACATACAATACTAAGCATGAATCATAACATAAATCACTAACATACATACGCATGCACATACGGGCAACATTCATAATAAGTGTAAAACATTTTTTACATGTATTTCCAGCCCCAAAAGTTTGTAAAACATGTGAAATACGGGGTCTAGAACTCACCTTTGCTGCTTCCAATCTTAACACTCTTCACCCGAGCTTCTTGAAACGATTCCAACACTTAGAAACCTTCTAAACACACATTTGAACACATAGAAACACTCATAAGCATTTAACCGAGGCTAATTTTGCCAAGAACAACTCAAAACACTCAACTTTACCTTAAACTCGAATTTCTTCTTCTTGTTCTTCAAATGTCCGAAAGTTTCTCTGCTTTCTCTCTCTAAAATCCGAATGAGAGCATGTTGACATGCCAAAATGGGCGGCCATACCCCTTTATTCACTAACTTTTATTCTCTTTGTCCTTTTTGGCACTTTTTACCCCTCAACTTTTGGTTGACTTTCTTTTCCCCCTTTTTCTTTCTCTTTTATTCCTTTAATAAGAAATTACGGGTGTTATAAAGGAAGACACGAACAACACCTGAGGTTAACTTTGGAATTACTACGAAAGGAAAAGTTGTATGCAAAATTCTCAAAATATGAATTTTGGAAAAGAGAAGTACAATTCCTGGACACATAGTTAACCAGAATGGAATTCAAGTTGATCCAGCAAAAATTGAAGCAGTCAAGAAATGGGAAGTTCTAAAAACCCCAACTGAAATACGACAATTCTTAGGTTTAGTAGGATATTAAAGGAGATTTATAGAAAATTTTTCGAGAATAGCTCAACCTTTGACAGAATTGACCTAAAAAGATAGAAGGTATATATGGGAAGAAAAACAAAATGAAGCTTTTGAACTCCTCAAAAATAAGTTGTGTAGTGCACCCGTTTTAGCTTTGCCAGAAGGGACAGATAACTTTATAGTGTATTGCATATGCATCTAGACAACTTAGGGGTAGTGAAACGAATTATACCACCCATGATCTAGAATTAGGAGCTGTGGTATTTGCACTAAAAATTTGGAGACATTATTTGTATGGGACTAAGTGTATAATATATACGGATCATAAAAGTCTACAACATATCTTTGATTAGAAGATGTTAAATATGAGGCAGAGAAGATGGGTAGAATTATTAAGTAATTATGATTGTGAAATTAAGTACCACCCTGGTAAAGCAAATGTAGTTGCTGATGCCCTAAGTAGAAAAGAAAGGACTAAGCCATTACGAGAACGTGCTATGAGAATGGAATTACATTCAGATTTGTTAAAACAATTTCGGGAAGCCCAACAAGAAGATATGTTGAAACTAAAGGGATAATTAAAAGATATGAAAGAAGAAACAAATGGAATTCTAAGGTTTAAAGGAAGAATTTGGGTACCTAACAATAGCATGATTAGAACAGTTGTCCTACAGGAAGCCCATAAGTTAAAATATTCTGTACATCCAGCAAATAATAAAATGTACAAGGATCTGAAAAGCCAATACTGGTGGCCAGGCATGAAAAGATCAGTTGGAGAATTCGTGGAACAATGTGATATCTGTTCAAGAGTATAAGCTGAATACCAAAAACCTTCAGGATATCTACAGCAACCAGAAATTATAGAATGGAAATGGGATCAAATTACAATGGACTTCATAACCAAACTACCACGGACCAGAAATGGATATGACACAATTTGGGTTATAGTAGATAGATTGACTAAGTCAGCTCATTTCCTACCCATACGAGAAGATTATAAGATTGAAAGACTAGCAAGAATTTACATAAAAGAAATTATGTCTAGACAAGGAATACCTGTATCCATCATATCAGATAGAGACAGTAGATTTACTTCCAGATTTTGGCAGACATTAAAGAAAGCTTTAGGAACCCAAGTAAACTTAAGTACAACCTATCATCCACAGACTAATGGGCAAAGCAAAAAAACAATACCAACACTAGAAGATATGTTAAGAGCTTGTGCTATAGATTTTGGTGGAAATTAGGATAGCCACTTACCATTAATAGAATTTTCATACAATAACAGTTATCACTCTAGTATCGGGTTAGCTCCATTTGAAGCTTTGTAAGGAAGGAAGTGTAGATCACCCTTATGTTGGAATGAAATAGGTGATAGACAACTTACAGGTCCTGAATTAATCCAAGAAACCACGGACAAGATCACCGATATTAAAAATAGATTGAAAGCAGCTCGTGATCGGCAGAAAAGTTATGCAGACAAACGAAGGAAACCGTTAGAATTTCAAATTGGAGACAGGGTTTATCTAAAAGTATCTCCCTCAAAAGGAATCTTTAGGGTTTGGAAAACCAAGTAAGCTAAACCCTAGGCATGTTGGTCCATTTAAAATCATTGATAGGATTGGCCATGTGGTATATAAGTTGGAATTACCTCAAGAATTAAGTAAAGTGCATAACACCTTTCATGCGTCCAACCTCAAGAAATGTCTAACCAATGAAACCTTAAAGGTACCAATTCAAGAAGTCAAAATAGATAAGAAACTTCATTTCGTGGAAAAACCAGTAGCCATTGTAGACAAAGAAGTAAAGAAGTTAAGAAAGAATAAAATCCCTATAGTAAAGGTTAAATGGAATGCAAAGAGAGGACCAGAATACATATGGGAAAGAGAATATGAGATCAAGAAGAAATACCCCACTTATTCAAAGGTAATGATCAGATAAAGTTCTTCTAAATTTAAGAAATCACACTCCAAGGAATTTCGGGACGAAATTCTTTTAACAGGGGAGAATGTGACAACCGTAAAAATAGATAGACAATTTTATATATTATGACTAAACGTCTTATGAATATTATTTAATAAATTATATTATTATGCATGTCAAGTATATAATTTTTATGTATGCATGTTTACATGCATATATATATATATGTATATATATCAAATATAAATATGAATGGTATATGAATACATTTTTCATAAGCATATGTGAGTATATTATTATGACATGTATGTATATTTTGTGTACATTACACGAATGCAAGTTTATGTGTATGAACTTTTGGATGCATGAACACGTTTAAAGCATACTATTAAGTCTTATAACTAACTATATAACTATATATATGGGTTATAAGCAAGCATGCTTGCATGCATGCAAATGTTCACGTATGCATGTTTGCATGTATAAAGGTTTTGCATGCATACACCTTATGTATGCATGTAATAAAACGTATAAGCTTTTGTTACTAAAACATCATTTGATCAAAAATATCTCAACGCTATGATACCAAAACTTACATCTAAAGAAATGAGACATCCCAATATAATGGAACATCAATAGTAACATAGTAGCAAAAATGAAACTAAATAAACCACAAACAACTTAAAGCTTTACTAACACTTAAAACCCGGTTCGTTACCAACTCTATTAAACACTTAACATTACAATTAAGATATTGGTGACTCACAAGCTTCCTTGCTCGACACCTAGCACCAAAGAGAGGCTCCAAAAATCTGCCACCTAGCCATCTAAAGCCCAAATAAGCAAGGCTATAATAGCCTAGTCACCATCCTAAAACCTAAAGTCAATCATGACCAAATGCATCTATATCTACCACCTCTCGGCCGATGCATTACCCACAAATATCATTCTCTTTTCAAAACTACACACCACTCCTTTATTTCAAGAAACTCTCGATCACCACATCCCCCACCTCTCGGGTTCTACACAACCTCCAACACCACGACCACCACCTTGCTCCTCTATCTCCTAAGCACCACCATTACCACCCGTAACCATCATCACCATCACCATGCGTAGCCATCATCACCATCACCACCCGTAGCCATCATCGCCATTACCACCCGTAACCATCATCACATCATCACCCTAGCACCACCTATTCCACCACCATCACTATCCGCGATCACCACCACCTTCACAACTCTTTCTCTCAGTTTTCAAAGCAGCAACATCACTCACAAGATTTTATTTTCTTTATCTTCTTAATATACCTTGAAATCAAAAGTTACACATGTGTTATAAACACATATATAACTAGTTTGGTGCAAATACACCAAGACTGATCTTAAAATATTTTGAAATTCTTTAATTCTCATCAAGTCATAGTAATGAAATACTAAAAATTCAAAAAACTTGTGACAAAAGGATATTTTGGGATTTTTAAGATTAAATCTTGAAATATTAAGAAAATTAAGTAAAAATACTAACTAATCGCGATTGTGGAAATAAACATTGGAAAATTTTTAGAAAAATATTGACTTATCATTCTGTAAACTTTAGTAAAAATATAATAAGGAAAATAATTTATACAAATTATTTAAAAAATATGAAGAAAATACTCAAAAATATAAATAAATTCGGGAAAATTTAGAAAAAATCACAGAATGACTCTTTTGAGATATAAAAGCTCCAGGAATTATTTTGTATTTTAATTCCTTATTATGATTAAAAAATGAATTTTTAAGTGATATGTGAAGGAAAACTCAAAAGAAATACTTAATCAATACCATAAATCATGAAAAAATCACTAAAGCTATGATAAATCGGATTCAACAGATGGTGTAAATTTCATAATTTTTATAATTATATAGCTATTTTTAATGAATTTTGAGAATATTATGAGATTTACAGAAAAAAATCTGTTGTGACTTAGACATCAGGAAAATTATGGGATGACCTAAACTGCTAAAAAAATATTTTGCACAATTTTGGAAATTTTGGATAACAGTAGCTATTTTTGGTGATTTATAGTGAATTTGTAATAATTATAACAAAATATATATAGTAAAATAAAAATTGAGAATTTTATAGTAATATTAGCTGATTATATTACAGCTAAATTTTAAGAATTAGTTATATCTGAGGTTCTAAAAATTTTAAAGAAATTTTGTCTAACTTATGAATTATTTTTATAGGTTATACTTTGGAAACAGGTGAGACTCATAGCCCCATTTTGACATTTATAAAGTTTTTTGGGGAAAAAGTATACTGATTACGTTGATTCATTATTTTTAAAATTATTTTGAAATGTACTGTGTGTGTATAAACCCTACATTATTAAAATAAATAACTTTTTGCTCAATATTAGATATTCTTAAATGGTCTCTATCACCCTTATGTATTATTACTTCTACTTCTACACAAAAGGGTGAGATTATTCTATAAAGTGTATTTTTGTTACAAAGTGTGAGAAGATACAATGAGGCTAAAAAAATAACAAAAAAATTTATATCTCACAATCTAAATCGAATTTTAAAAAAACACTTCGGAGCCTTTGTTCATCTCGTTGTCCTCTTTCAGAAAAAAAAAATAAATTATTTTTTCATTGTGTCATTATATGACACAATGACGTCATTGTGTCTTTTATATTGACACAATGACGACATTGTGTCTTTTATAATGACACAATGAAGTTGTGTCTTTCATAAATGACACAATAAAAAACGTTAATTTTTTTATTTTTTTTATTTTTTCGTTTATGTTTTTTCCTATTAAGTACGACTAGGGGAACAAAAACTCCAAATTACTTTTTTGAAATTCGATTTTGATTTTGAGACATAATTTTTTTTGTGTGTTTTTTGACTCATTGTGTCTTTTTTTGACTCATTGTGTCTTCTCACACTTTGTAGCAAAAACACACTTTGTATTTGAACTTTTTTCCTACAAAAAATTATATAACATTTTAGTATTTTAAGCATAAATTATATATCTTTAAAGTTATTATTATTCATATTATCAATTCCATAGTGCTTACCAATTATCAGAAACCATATATGGCAATATGGATCACTTTTCGGTTTATGCAAATCAAACATAGAAGGAAGTAATGTTTAGTTCACATCAATATCATATTAATAATATTAGTAAAATGCTCTATATAGTTATTATTTTTTTTGGAAGGCACTCTATATAGTTAAATCTTAATTCAAATTAAGAAATCGATCTCGGGTAGCTTATGATCTATCTACACGCTCCATACCATTTTAAAAACCCTTTATTTTCCCAAAGTGTTGCTTAATATATCACTGAGAGTCAAAGTCAATTCTGAAGTTAACAAAGCAGAAAAGATTCAATCAAACAAAAAAGTCAATCTTTTTCTATCTTTTTGTTTCCACACTCAAAAGTCAGAGCCAATCAAAACAAACCCAGAACACAAAATCAATCAATCAAACAAACGACCTTTATAATGTAAAGAACCCAAAAACCAGACATGATTGGTATGAAATCTACAATGAGTAGTTGTGAACGTGTGTAAACTTACTTAAATTAACAACATTATACACAAACTTTAAACCTTAAAACAAAGTAAATTCTACTGATATTCTTGCCTTTTCCATTCTGTTCTGTTGGTTTGAATGCTACTTTCATATCCACTACTATCACCCGACTCAATTTGTCGTTTCTCGAATGATCTCTCCCTTCCCGTCTCCCGACTCCCTCTTCGGTCCTGCAATCGATGATCATATTCCGATTATCAGAGATGGTGTTTGGATGTGGTTTTGTTGTTTGAAGATGTAATAATCAGATAAACAAAATCCAATTAGTTACGCGATAGATAGTCTTTATTGTAGCTATTGATTCCCTAAATAATCAGATAACACGAGCAGGTGTGTTCACAAACCGTTGAAACCGAGTAAAACTGCCTAACTGAACTAAGTTTGCTGGTTTTAGATTTATACAGTTTGGTTTTGGCGGGTTAACGGTCCGGTCAATTGTCGACCGTTTGGAACATGGAACCAACCGTTTTTAACCGTTTTTGTCATTTTAAAGTTTTAATACTTGCTAAATATTTTGAAAGAAAATAAATAAATCAGTTCAAACCGCCAAACTTCCAAAACCAAACCTCCAAACTGCTAAACCCGACTAGTGTGGTTTGTCGTTTCCTGAAGTTGTAGTTAATGGTTTGACCTAGAACTTTCATCTAAACAGGGCGAACGATCGCGAACACTCCTAACAAGAAGCAATGTAACACGACATTAAAAGCTGATTATCAAGAAACTTACATCTCGAAAGGGAAAATCATCTGCTTCAAGCATGTGAATCACATGACCCATTTTCGGCCTCTTTTGAGCACTTGGATCCACACACCGTAATGCTACTAAAAGAACACGTTTCAATGCTCTCGAAGAAGGTTTCCCGGGTATTTTAGGATCCAAAACCCCCTCTGCATTCCGATTTGATACCATTGTTTTAAGCCAATCAACAAGGTTTACCTGTGTCAATTCTGATTTAGAATCAAAGTAACATGATAAAAAACAACACTAAAAAAGGAAGAAATATCAACACAAACCTCGCCTTGAGGCCGACTATAATCTACAGGGTTTCTACCGCTAATTATTTCCATAATAAGAATCCCGAAACTATACACATCACTTCTTTCATTCAACATGCCGGTGCTAGCATACTCCGGAGCAACATACCTATTCAAAAATATATAAAGTTTTATCGTGTTATTTAGGAATGTAAAAGGTATTGTCGTGTCAAAACAGGTAAATATTGCACACATCAAACATGGGTCGGGATGAGATGACGAGAAACACTCTGTGTCCATTTTGATATTGCTTTGAAATAATTAGTGTGTCGGATGCGATTACAAGGACTTGATTATTTCAATGATAATATAATCTTTATGAAAAAAAGGTTTAGGAGGTCATGAATATTATTTGATGCTGAGATTCTTTTTCCTACAAGAAGTTTCTTTCTGTTTGACATGTTAGAGATGAAACATGTCCCAACTCCCAATTAGGCCAGCTCATAGTGTAATCAGTCGAAATTGCCATATATATATAAATAACCATGAACATGATGATTAACTTATATACCCAAATGTTCCCATTACTCGGGTGGTGACGTAACTGCTTTCTGAGCCCAAAAGCTTCGCCAATCCAAAATCTGAAACTTTAGGATTCCATTGCTTATCAAGCAGAATATTGCTCGACTTGATATCACGATGGACAACTTTGGGTTCAAGGCCTTCGTGCAAATACGTCAACCTATACATTAACAATAACAGATTATTTATTAAATGGACAAAGACTGAAAGCTTTGGATTAAGAATATACCCTTTGGCGGTACCAAGTATAATGTTCATTCGTATCTCCCATGTAAGCGGACTAGTGGGTCCCACATCACCATGGATCCACTGTTCTAAGTTCCCATTATCGACATACTCGTAAACAAGTATCCTAAACAAGAAACAAACCTTATGTAAAGAATCTATTGATCTCAATTACACAATATAAAAATTTTAGCTTTTGAAGATAAAAGGTCACCTATGAGCCCCCTCAACACAATAACCAAGCAATCGGACTAAATTCTTGTGGCGTACGCGCCCAATTGCTTCTACTTCAACCTTGAACTCCCTTTCAGCTTGTCCTCTGCTTATTATCATTTTAAGAAACAAAGATAAGTGGTTGTTTGGCAATGTTTGTTAAAAGTTATATCATGCAACAACAATCATAATCAACTATCAATTATAATAAAACCAGCTGCAGAAGATTCAAGATAGCATTTTGAAGGTTCTTCAATTTGCAATTATGATAATCAGTATCCCTATATCCAAACACTAGAAACTCAAACTAAAAAGACATCAAACAATGATCTTGAATTCTTGATCATAATTTATCTAGAGGAAACAAACTCTGTGACAAGTTGAGCAAAATTCAATGATCCAAGCTTGATAAACCATAATCAAGATACAGAATATGCATATATGACACACAGATAGATACATCAAACATCAAATTCATATCATATGCATCAACAGCAGATAAACAACAGAATATAAATTCAGAATATGAGTTTGTGCGAGTAAAACTACAGAATTCAACCTGTTATTGAGCAAATTCTTGACAGCAACAGTCGATTTATCGGTCAAAACACCATAATAAACAATCCCATATCCACCTTCACCAATCACATTCTCATCTGCAAATCCACTAGTTGCAATCTCAAGCTCCCTAAGAGTGTACCAATGGCCCCAACCCAAATGTGAAACCTCAGGTTGAACCGATACAATCGCCTGCTGATCACCGGACCCACTTTCATAAGATGACCCACCACCACCGCCACCGCCACCGCCACCGCCCTTCTCCGGGAAAGAAATCCGGTGCTTCTTTCCTATTTCAATCTGTATCTTCTGATACCCATTCAAATTACTCTCATCTTCTGCATGCCTATCAACAACCACCAAAGAATCGGATTCTTGAAACGGATTTTGACCCGGGTGCTGCTGTATCTGCTGCTTGTGGATGTTATTTGGGGTTTCTTCAATACTCGATCGGGTCGGGTCGACTCGGATTTCCCGGATTTCTTTAGAGATGTTGGGGATTGAGGGTTTTTGAGGTAAAGTTTTGGTCTTTTTGCAGGAACTGTTGTGTTTGGAGGTGAAATAGAGTGAAATCAAGAACATCAAGATAACAATGGCAGCACCAACGCAAATTCCAACGACAACCCATAATCTTAACCCGAAAATTGAGGTTTTTCTCGAGAGCTCATCGTTGAGGAAACCAGACATGATGGTGGTGGTGTTATTGGTGTTCTTCAGGTTTAGGTTGTGATGATAATCTTTGTACGATGATGACACATGACAAAGGGACAATTGTGAAAGATAATGAAGAAGAGAGACAAAATAAAGAGGCTGTGGCAGTGGTAGTATTAATGGATAGAAAATTGAGTGGGGATTTTGGGGGTTTGGGGGGGGGGGGGGGGGGGGGGTGTTCGGGGTTAGGGTGGGGGATAGGTCGAGCTGTACTGATTGGGACTTTGTCAAAATTAGCAATCCTACCGTAGATTGTTTTTAATTTTAGAGGTAATTAAAGATTTCTAGATTTGTTACCTTATTTTAATGAACTCATAATACTATAATTAATATATAAGTTTGTTATGAAAAAGTGGTTTCTAAAAATAGATGGTCAGAGTTTACTCTTTTCTTCGTTTCTTTTTATCACTTTTGATTAATTAGTGTAAGATGAGTCATTTTTCACGTTAGACATTATAAACAAACAAACAAACAAATCCAGTATATCCCACTCAAGAGCAAGGTCTGGGAGGGGTAGGTGGTAGCAAGTCTTTCCTCCATCCAGATAGGTAGAGAGACCGCTTCCAAAGAGACCCCTGGCTCGATACAAAAGCTATAACGCTAGCGAATCAACATATAATCAAACGATATATGATATATGGTATATGGTACAGCACACATCATACAACAAACATTAAAATATCACCAAAAGGAAGTATAAAATAAACAAGCATGCATCAGGAAAGCAGCAAGTTTCCCCTAAAAAGGTCCAAGCGTACTACATACACATCAGGCCCCGTAACAGGTACACAAAGTCCTTTCCTAGCTACAGAAACCATTAGAAGTCCTTAATTTTAATTCTACGTCTCCACTCACTCCTATCCTCGATCATGTGCTCAGAGAGGTGTAAGTGCTCCATATCTCGCCTAATTCTCTCTTCCCAAGTCAACCTAGGTCGTCCTCTACTCTTCCTACCCTCTATGATGATGTTCTCCACTGTTCTGACCGGTGCTGCCATTGGTCTCCTCTTGACATGTTCATACCATCTTAATCTTCCCTCTCGTATTTTATCTGCAATGGAAGCCACTTCTAACTTCTGTCGAAACACTTCGTTTCTTATCCGATCCAGTCTTGTATGGCCACACATCCACCTTAGCATTCGCATTTCCGCAACCTCTATTTGTTTCTCGTGCGATTTGCTGGAAACCTCTTATCACATAGGATCCCTGATGCTGCTCTCCACTTGCACCATCCTGCTTGGACACGGTGAGCTACATCGTTGTGTATCTCTCCGTCCTCCTGCAGGTACGAGCCCAGGTATTTGAACCTAGATGTCCGTGGGACCGGCATGCCCTGGATACTGATTTAGGTGTCCTCTTCGTCGTTGCCACCAAAGTTACAATGCATGTATTCCGTCTTAGAGCGACTTATCGTTAATCCTCTGCTCTCTAGCGCTGCTCTCCACTGCTCTAGCTTGTCGTTAAGCATCATTTTAGATTCTGATATTAAGACAATATCATCCGCGAAGAGCATGCACCACGGGACTGACTGTTGTATTGACTTAGTCATCTCATCCAACACTAGTGCGAAGAGAAATGGGCTCAATGCCGATCCTTGGTGGAGTCCCACTTCCACTGAGAATGAGTCTGTGTCTCCTACCGGTGCTCGCACACATGTTTTTGCCCCGTCATACATATCCTTAATTAATTTGATATACCTCTCTGGTACCCCTCTATGTCGTAGACTTTCCCAAATTAGTTGTCTCGGTACACTGTCATAGGCCTTTTCTAGGTCGATGAATACCATATGGAGGTCCCTTTTCTTTTCTCTATATTTCTCCATTATCCGTCTTATGACGTGTATGGCTTCTGTTGTAGAGCGTCCTGGCATAAATCCAAATTGGTTTATTGCTATCTGGGTTTCCCGTCTAATTCTCGTGTCAATAACTCTTTCCCATAGTTTCATCGTGTGACTCAGTAGCTTTATTCCCCTGTAGTTTTCGCATCCTTGGATATCTCCTTTTTTCTTATATATAGGGACTATGACACTGGTTCTCCACTTGTCTGGCATCTTCCCTATCTTAAATATAGTGTTAAATAGATCAGTTAGCCATTGGAGACCCTCATCACCCAGGCATTTCCACACCTCAATCGGTATGTTGTCTAGCCCCACCGCTTTAGCCCTTCCCATTTTCTTCATAGCTCTTTTAACTTCGTCAACTGTGATGCTTCTACAATAGCATTGGTTTTGTTGCGTTGTTTGGTTGTTCTATCTATCTCAGTTTGTTGATTTGGATTCCTTATGTTAAATAGGTTATCGAAGTAAGTTTTCCATCGCACCTTGATATCTTTCTCGTTCACCAAAACCTTTCCATCCGCAGCCTTTATGAACTTGACCATTCTTAGGTCCTGTCTTCTTCTTTCTCTTGCCTTGGCTATCTTAAACATGTCATGTTCTCCTTCTTTCGTCTCTAATCGCTTATACATCATTTCATATGCCGTGTTCTTTGCCTCTGACACTGATTTTTTCGCTTGACTCTTAGCCTCCTTGTACTTTTGTTTTAGCTCTGCGTGTTCTTCCTCACTGTTACATCGTATGAGCTCTCTAAAACTTTGTTGTTTGATACGTATCTTCTCTTGTATAATTTCGTTCCACCACCATGATTCCTGATGACCAACTGTCCTTTTTGTTGTAACTCCAAGCGTTTCTTTAGCTGCTTGTATGAGCCTAGTTGCCATAACCTCCCACTTTTGGTTTGCGTCTTCCTGTGGCCCAGTTTGGTTCATTGGTATGACTTTATCTCTAAAAATGGTAATCTTTTCGTCTTTGAGCTGACCCTATCTGATCTTGGGTGTAATTCTCCTGTTCCGTTGGGCAATTGGCCTCTTGACGCGTATATCCGCCACCAACATATGGTGTTGCGTCACAACCGTCTCTCCCGGGATTGCTTTACAGTCTTTCCACGAGCTATGATCTTCTCTCCCCATCAATAAATAATCTATCTGTGTGTGTCTCCCGCCGCTGCTAAACGTGATTAGATGCGAGTCTCTTTTCTTAAAGAACGAATTTATGATATCTAAGTCATGCGCTACTACAAATTCAAGAAGCTCCCTACCGCCGTCATTCCTAAGACCATACCCGTATCCTCCATGCACCAGTTGGAAATGCTCATTATCCCTTCCGATATGTCCATTAAAATCTCCTCCTATGTATAACTTTTCTTCTCTAGGTATGTCAGCTATAACGTGGTCTAAACTCTCCCAGAACTTTTTTCTTTCCGTTTCCCCTAGTCCAACATGTGGTGCATACGTACTAACTACCGTCACTACCTCATCTCCTATTACTATTCTTAACAACATAATTCTATCATTGTATCTTCTCACCTCCACTACATTATCTTGGAGTTCCTTAGCAACTAGAAAACCTACTCCGTTTTTAACTCCATCAGACCCTGAATACCATAGTTTATAACTATTGCACTCTTTTACTCTACCACCTCGCCATCTAGTCTCCTGCAGGCATGCTATGTGGACCCTACGTTTCTTCAGCACTTCAATTAACTCTAATAACTTACTAGTTAAGGTTCTTACATTCCACGATGCCACTCTTAATCTACAAACCTTATTCCCTGTCTTCGCACCTCTCCTCACCGAACATGATCTCGGGGCAGCATAATGGCTCCTACTATCTATTATACTAGACAGAGTCTACTAAAACCACCAAGCAATAGAAAAACACGTACAACACAGAAAAACAACAAATTACAAGCAAGCAGAATTCACACAGAAATAGGGGATGACTCTCCCTGTTAAAAGCAGATGCTGGTACCCCTAACCCAGCCAAGCAGTCTAAACGAGAAGATAAAAATAAACAAGGCTAAAAGCAAATATAGGAAGCCGAGATGAAAAGATCTCACCAAAAATACACCCAGGTTAAGGTTCTTCGATTAGGCCCCGATGACCAGTTTGCGGAGGCTGCTGCTGTGGGGGGTGATGGTATTGGGCGTTGCTGGTGACTGTGATGGTTGTGGTAGGTGGGTGCGATGGGATGGGGGTGGCTGGTATGGGTAGGGCGGTGAGGTAGTGTGAGGGCGGTGGATGCTAGCGGAGGTGTTCGGGTAGGCGGTGGAGAGGTGGTCGGTTGTGGGTAGATGTCGGGTAGGCGAAGGTGGGGCTAGGCGGTGGTGAGTAGAACTTGTGGTTGGCCGTAGATGAAGCTTCCGGCGGTGAGGGGGTCGGCGGTGAGGGCGGTGTGTCTTTGGGGTGGGTTACTTACCTGGGCGAGGGAGAGAGAGAGGGGTCGGTCGCCGGTCATTGGGGTTTGGTCCGCTGGTCGGTGTGGTCGCCGGTGGTGGTGATGGGTCTTTGGGGTGTGGCCGCCGGTCATTAGGGTGGGTTACTTACCTGGGCGAGGGAGAGAGAGGGGGGTGGGTCGCCGGTCGGTAGGGTTTTGGTCCCCGGTCGGTGTGGTCGCCGGTGGGGTATCGTCGGCTGAGGTCATCGGCGAGCTGTGGGTCGGCAGAGGTCGCCGGTGAACTTTGTTGAACGTTGGAAGAGAGAGAGAGAGAGAGCACGTTGGAAGAGAGAGAGGGTCTCACGTTAGACATTATATTAAGTATAAAATTATAAAATCTCATGTACGCATATATGTTTGTAAGATTTTTATTCGTTTGGATCAATCAAGATTTTTCTTGTTTTTAGGTAATTAATCACAATGGAATGACATGTTTTAAATTTTTTTACTTTTCTTCTTTTAACCTTAGATGATGTTGTTTTTCCAGAAAATGGTTTTTTTTATCCTTTTTATTTGCGCTGTGCGGACCATACACAGACATTTATGTCTGCACGATGTTTGTGTTTTATAATACCTTTCATTCAAAAAGATCTACCAAACATTGTTTTAATGCAGATATTATCTTCGTACTTCTCAAATCTTCCTATATATTTTCACCCCTAAAATCTTAAACACAACTATATATTTTCACCCCTAAAATCTTAAACACGACTCCACCTTCGCCTCCTTACTCCATCAACACGACTCCACCTCCACACACCTCTGGCCGTCTGCCACCCATCTCTCACCAGCTGCTACCACCTCCCCTCCCCCCCAACCTCCAACAAATTATTGTTATCAATGATATGAAATTCTGAAATCCTAAATCTATCTGAAAATGATGATTTATTAAACCCCAAAATCATTACCAACACAAATAAAGATATAAGATTCGGAGTTTTTAGAGTCATTTTTTTACTTTTTCTTTTACATTTAAATGACTAAGAGAAACAAACAACACATGCATTTGACAAGTAAAAAAATTATATTATAAATGTATATCAGTACACGCAAGAAACAAAATCAGATCCCAAATTAATTACATTGACCTTTCATATGAGTGTTTTAATTCATCTGTAAAATTATTATTATATCCTCCTTTCACTTTATTATAAAAGATATAGATAAATATTAAAATTAATAAACTCACAATAAACCCCTAGAAAAAATACTAGTATTATAGTTACTATAAATATGAAGATATATATAAATTATCTAGTCGGTTGGACCCGTGCTATGCAACGGTGTTATACAAGTGGAAAGATTTAACTTTCATGATTTATACGTTAATACTACCACTTAAAAAAATTATGTTTGAAAGGCTGATAAAAATGTAATAGAGAAAGTACTATAAAAAAATATATACCTCAAAACAGATAGGAAAAATAAGAATGTGTAAATGGTGACTTATTATAGTTAACGAGCTCTATTGTAAATTGGGTAAAAGAAAATTTGACATAACTTAAAAATCCTTAAAGGTTATATAAGATGTAAAATTATAAAAAAAATAAAGTAAATTATTTATTAGTTTGAAGAAAAAAAATTATTGTGGTAACATGGATAAAACTTTCACCTTCACTACTTATAATCCTTTATATTTATTATATATAATGATGGTGCGGGTGTTATCGAGCCTCTTTTCCGATCTGCTTTAAACACTAATATATTTGGGTATTATTAATATTATTATAATTATGTAAATATTTAGTGATTATATACTTAAGTGATTGAATAAAACAATCCTTAAATCAAATACTATTAAGTTATAAAAAATATAATATTACTTTAAAGTATTATAACTAAGAAAATGCTTAAAATAAAAATGTATTAAATAATATATTAATTAGGATAAATTTATTAAATAGGGAAAAATTAAAAACTAATATGTATATAACAATTGTATCTTATGTTTATAAAATTATATTAGATGTCTTAAATTTTAAGTAAAATTACAAGTGTATCATCCTCAAATTCTTTATATAAAAGTACATAGATTATATGAATGTAGATTATTATTATCATCATTATTACTGTAACATCCTGAAATTTTTGTTAATTAAAAGTTAACTTTGTTAATTTCCTTTAAGGGTCATTATTGTCAATTATGTAAATCTTAGGATATTTGTGCTTATCTTTCAAGTTGGATTTGTGTCTTATTAGACTATGTATTGGATAATTATAATAATAATTATAAATGATGTCAAGGTTAATAATTATAATAATAATAATAATGGTTAAATAATAAAGATAATAATTATAATTATGATAATACTATGATGTTGCCTCTATTAATAATAATAATAACTAGAATTGTAATAATAATAATAATGAATATTAATAATAATAACCAAAATAAATAGTAATAACAATAATAGTGTTAATAATAATAATAATAATAATAATAATAATAATAATTTCTAAAAGTTTTTTTTACTTAATAATGTTTAAAACTTGAAGTTAAAAAGTTAAGGGGGCCATAATGTCAATTTATAAACTTAAATGAGAAGTTGGTGCATAAAATGATAAAAATGAAACCACAAGGGCTAAGGATGTAAATTTCAAAATATACCCAAACCCCCGCCCGCAACACCCCGTTTTTCCGGCCTGTTTCCCAGCCAATTTCCGGCGACTCTTTGGCGAGTCTAGAACACCGAAACTAATCAAATTCGTAACCCAAAACCGACCCGAATCGTTTTTTATACGTAATTCGAACTTAATCACGCACTTTAATCATAATTAAACATCGGTTACGAACCTAATCGGGTGTATAACTATAGCATCATAAAAACCCATAGCCGTTGGGCATTAAATCTCAATAAAAATCTAATTAATCGAACGTGAACGATCATATACTTATTCCTAATCGAACTCAGCTCTCAATTTCACCTGAAACATACACGACACACCTGTTCGATCTCTCCTTTAACCGCAGCACACTCAACACTCGAACACCACCCTCCGGGCCTTCTAACTTGCAACTAACAGAGGGCTTTCAATCATTAGCCTTGATTGGAAACTTCCTGTGCAACGAATTTGTTTAACATCATCATTTGAATATCGAACCAGTCGTACGTGTGTCGCGGCCTTAGCATCATCTGTTCATCATCGGTTCATCTTCGAATCGGGTAATTGAACACATGGTTATGCTCGAAATACAGTGGGGAATCAAACCCCATGATTAACTCGAGCATTAACATCGAATCGATCTTCAATTTTGGATTTGAACAAACTAGGGTTCTTAAGTTTGGGGGAAACTTCTTGGTTTGGGTTTAAAAGGAATTCGAACCGAAGCAAACCGCGGCCGCGGCCCTGGTCTACTGGTTCCACGCTCAAATGACCAACTTGAGGTCCCGCGTTCAAACCCGGGCACCCTCAACCTATTTTTTTGGTTTTTTCAGCCTTTAAAAAAAATTTATATAAAATTTCTAAAAATTATAAAAATCAGTTTTATAAACTTTGTTTATTTTAAAAGTTATCTAATTATTTTCTGTAAATTTATTTCTTTAAACACATTGACATTTTTATATAAAATATTATTAACAAATGTTATAATTAGTTTATTTTTATAAAAATAAACTTTAAATAGTTGAAATCACTAAACTGTTATTGGTCATTACGTTATCTTTAATTATAGATTAATTATGTTAATTATAAAATTTTATTTATATTTTATAATTTAATCATTATAAGAATTTAATTTCTTATAATTTCACCAATTGTTATAAAAGGATTAATTAAGTTTTCTTTTATTGTATTAAAATATATATGATTTCGATAACTAATCTTATTTATATAAAAACCCCAAATTCTTATTGAAACCGTAGTTCACGTTAAAACGTTAATCTTATTATTAAACCTAAACATGTAATATATACGTTAGGTACCTTGTAAAGGGATTCGTTGGAACGTCGTTTAAATCTTATTATCATCTTATATACATACATCAAGTGAGTTTCCTTTCCCCTTTTTACATTTTTCACACTATTTTGGGGTGAAACATGATACTTATACATCATACACTTATAAACATTTGAGACTTATAAAGCACTTGCAATCCATCTTTATATTTTGTCATGGTTATTTATGTGTTGTAGTGATTATATGAGATACATAGTTTGTTTACAATCATTAACTATTGCTAGCCTGGCAACGTCTTAGATCTTTGGGCCTGACAAGCCTATTTGGTGCTAAAGCCGAGGTATTGCCGGCTCTTGATGACGTATGCTTGTTCATCATGGGAACCAAATACACTTAGCCAATCTTATATACTTGTAATCATGTTGAGGTTTGGTTGTAACAATATGTGTTCTATAACCTTACTAGCTTATAACCTATGACATGAATTGCTACTTGTAACCTTGTCATACTATGTATGAAAACCTTGGATACTCACCAACTATTTTTAGTTGACCTTTTATTTTTATCATGTTTCAGGTCATGCCCAAGTTTAAAGTGAACTTTTGAAGCTTGCATAATCTAGGACTTGGACCTAGTTAATGAAATAAAAAGATTATATTTTGTCATGTTATGTTTGAACTAATTTCATGTTTAAGACTTATGCTTGTAATGTTACCTTTGAAACTTATGAATAATATATTTGGATTTAATAATAGCGTTATGTGGCTGTGAACGATCTTAACTCTCACATCTCGACGTTTCCGCCGTCAAGGTTGGGGTGTGACAGATTGGTATCAGAGCCAGGTTCTATAGGGATTTAGGTTATTAGAAATGGTGACCTAGACTATAGTTTATGCATGAACCTTATAGAATAATGTTTATATTCTGGTAAATATATATATATGGTTTGCATGCTACATAATGCTATGCCTGCTTATGTGCAACTTGATGCCTTAGCGTAGGATTGCCTTGTAAATGTTTAAACTTTGCTACTTGTCTCCCCTAAACTTATATTTGACTCTTTGATTCTCCCCGATAAATAAAACCTTCTTAATCTTATTCTCGACGACACGTGGAATCGCATACTTATGCTTATGATCTGAATCTTTAGACGATATGTCTAATCTATATAAATCTCATCAAGGTTTTGATTTCATGAACCTAAGAAATATTGTATGACACATAGACACCTGTATTCTGGTTTTCCTGGCAAAAGGTCTTCGGACTAAGGTAAGCGTTTCTCATAAATCTTACGGGACTAGTTATGCTTACCTGGGGATTTCTGGGATGAGTGATAAACTATGGTCAACATACACAAGTTTCTAAGGCGAATTGGTTAATTTACCTTGACGTGTCAATGTTTCCAAATGGTAATGCGTTACCAAATGGAACCATTCCGTATGCCTTATAACTCTTGACTTACCCTTGTTTAAATTATAAACCTTGTTATTCTTCCTTTCCCGTGTCTAACTCATTTTGTATATTCCAGCATGTCTCGTCATCATGGAAAGCGTGGAAGTTTCGATTGTAAGTTAGCCGCCATAATTGCTCGACAAATGGCTGCTGTCATCCCGACCATGGTTGCTGAACTCAATAGCACCTTAATGACCAACTCTAGCAACAATGGAAATGGTCAAGTAGAAAATAGTGCTAACCAAGGGCGCAACAACCAAATTTGCACTTTCAAGCACTTTAGCTCTTGCAAGCCCACTAGTTTTAGTGGCAAGGAAGGAGCCACTGGTCTTCTTGAGTGGTTCGAGAGCATGGAGAACACTTTTGTCAACTGTGAGTGTCCCGAGACACTTAAAGTTCGTTATGCCACTAGTATGCTCCAACAAAGGGCACTTACCTGGTGGAATAGCGAGAAGAGGAATCGAGGAGCTGATGCTATTTTGGCACTTACTTGGGAAGAGTTCAAGAACATCGCTATCGTGAAGTTCTGCCCGAGAAGCGAACTGCAAAAGCTGGAGGAGGAGTTTTGGAACTTGAAGCAAGATGGTGGTGACCATTTGGCTTACTCAACTAGGCATCATGAGTTGAGTTTACTACTGCCCCATATGGTTGACACTGTCCCCCGTAACATTGAGAAGTTCATAAAGGGTGTACCACCCCAAATTCAAGATGCTGTGGTGGGTAGCCGACCCACAACCTTAGAAGAAGCCATCACTATCACCGCTTAACTCATCGAGAACCATATACGAGCGGGCACCATGTCTGTGAAGGTGCAAAGAAGGTGGAAAAGACGACTACCGAGGCCGTTAAGGAGACTAAAGCTGAACTGTCTCACAACAACAACAACAAGAAGCGCAAGTTTACACCGGCGCGTAACTATGCCGTAGCTGCACCCAAACAACCCCAAAGACAACTTGTACATGTGGCTGCACCTGTAACACAAGTGCCTGGGGCTAGGGCCTATGCTGGTCCTCAACCTATGTGCAACACGTGTAAGTATCATCATCCGGGGAATCAACCATGCCGTATCTGTACCTTATGCGGTAAATATGGTCATTGGGTGGCGACTTGTCACCGTGCACCTAACAACGCCGTAATAGTCACAAACCGTATTTGCTACAACTATGGGGAACCTGGTCATTTCCGCCCACAATGCCCTCGTCTGGTGAGTAATGTTCCACAAGCCCGAGGACGTGCTTTCAACATCAACGCAAATCAAGCACAAGCAAACAACGATGTGGTGAATGGTACGTTAATTTACCTTTAACTTTTGCGACCTAATTCTTTTCATGCGTTACTTGTATCGTTAAATACCTTTAAAATTGAACAGGAATGTTCCTTATTAACAAAACTTATGCATATGTTCTATTCGATTCTGGAGCCGATAAGAGTTTTGTTTCATTAGAGTTTGAACCCATACTTGCTAAGTCACCTACGAAACTAGAAAGACCTCTCACCATTGAAGTTGCCGATGGAGAGCCGATCACCGTGGATATCGTTATCCGTGATTGCATCCTAAGTCTTGACGCGTACGATTTTCTTATCGATCTTATACCTATGAAACTTGGTAGCTTTAACGTCATCATTGGTATGGATTGGTTAGCCAAACACCATGCCGAGATCATTTGTTTTGAGAAGTGCATTCGTATACCGTTACCCTCTGGAGATACTTTGAAAGTGTTCAGTGAAAAATCTTCCAAAGGACTCAAACTCATGTCTTGCACTCAAGCCTGAAAGTGCTTAAGCAAGAAGTATATGGCCTTCTTGGCTTACGTGGTCAACACAAAAGTCAAAGCGAAAGAACCTAAGGATGTCCCTATCATACGAGACTTTCCTGAAGTATTTCCCGATGACCTTAGTGGTTTACCTCCCGTGCATGAAGTCCGAAAGTGCTTAAGCAAGAAGTATATGGCCTTTTTGGCTTACGTGGTCAACACGAAAGTCAAAGGGAAAGAACCTAAGGATGTCCCTATCGTACGGGACTTTCCTGAAGTATTTCCCGATGACCTTAGTGGTTTACCTCCCGTGTGTGAAGTAGAGTTTAAAATTAACTTGATACCGGGAGCAAACCCCGTGGCTAAGTCGCCATATCGGCTTGCACCATCGGAAATGCAAGAACTCTCTAGTCAACTTCAAGAGCTATCCGAGAAGGATTTCATTCATCCTAGTTCTTCGCCTTGGGGTGCACCTTTTCTATTCGTAAAGAAGAAATATGGGTTGTTTCGTATGTGCATCGACTATCGTGAGCTTAACAAGCTTACCATCAAGAACCGCTATCCTTTTCCTCGCATTGATGACTTGTTTGATCAACTTCAAGGAGCTGCTATATTCTCAAAGACTGATCTATATTCTGGATATCATCAATTACGAGTCCATGATGATGACATCCTAAAGACCGCGTTCCGTACTCGTTATGGGCACTATGAGTTCATGGTGATGCCTTTTGGTTTAACTAATGCTCTTGCTGTCTTCATGGATCTCATGAACTGTGTATGCAAGCCTTATCTAGATAAGTTTGTGATCGTCTTCATTGATGACATACTTATCTACTCCAAGTCCAACACCGAGCATGAACGGCATTTGCGACAAGTTCTTGAGTTGTTGAAGAAAGAGCAATTGTACGCGAAGTTCTCGAAGTGTGACTTTTGGCTCGAGGAAGTTCAATTTCTTGGACACGTGGTGAATAGCCAAGGAATTCACGTTGACCCTGCAAAGGTTGAAGCTGTGAAGAATTGGTGTGTTCCCACGACTCCGACCGAGATTCGTTCTTTGCTTGGTCTTGCTGGTTATTATCGGCGATTCATCGCCAACTTTTCAAGGATCGCGAAGCCGCTCACTTCCTTGACACAAAAGAATAAACCATTCGAGTGGGGGCCCGAGCAAGAGGAAGCTTTTGAAGCATTAAAGCACAAACTGTGCAATGCTCCTATCTTGACCCTACCCGATGGAAACGATGATTTCATCGTATATTGTGATGCATCAAAACAAGGCCTTGGTTGTGTTCTTATGCAACGAGGAAAGGTCATAGCTTATGCATCGAGACAATTGAAGGTTCACGAGGTGAATTACACAACACACGATCTCGAGCTTGGTGCTATTGTTTTTGCTTTGAAGATTTGGAGACACTACCTGTATGGTACGCAATGCATAGTTTACACCGATCACAAAAGCCTTCAACACGTTTTTAATCAAAAAGATCTCAATATGAGACAACGTCGTTGGGTGGAGTTGATTAGTGACTACGATTGTGATATTCGTTATCATCCTGGTAAAGCCAACGTTGTGGCCGATGCACTAAGTCGAAAGGTTCATAGCAAGATGATTTCGTTCCAAGAAATTCATGATCGACGTCAATGGTTTGACACCTTAAGAGGGTTCGATACTAAAAATCGACTAGATGTCAACGAAGCTACTGTACTGCTACAAAACTTGAGAATAGATAGTGACATCAAGTCTAGTATCTTAGAGGCTCAACAAATAGTTCAACGCGAAGGGAGAATGAAGGATGAACTGGAGCATAACCTTCTAACTCAATTGGAGACGAAACCTAATGGGTTGATGTATTTCGCGAATCGAATTTGGGTTCCAAATCGTGATAATCTTCGTACCCTTGTCATGAACGAAGCTCATCAAACTCGCTATTCTATTCATCCTGGCTCCGATAAGATGTACATGGACCTGCGTGGTTAATATTAGTGGCTTGGAATGAAGAAAGACATAGCGACTTATGTTGCTAAGTGCCTCACGGGTACGAAGGTTAAAGCTGAACATCAACGTCCAAGTGGATTACTTGAGCAACCCGAGATTCCTATGTGGAAGTGGGAACACATATCCATGGACTTCATAACTAAGCTACCCCGAACCTGTCGTGGTCACGATAGCATATGGGTGATCGTCGACCGATTGACCAAGTTGGCGCATTTTATACCTGTCACATCCCCACGGAAGGGTGAATGCGGTTCGGGTGTGACTTGCTTTATCAGAGTACATTAATTATAGCGAAATAAATACACTATATATTCACACATAAAATCATAAAATAAGACATGCTTTTATTTATAATATTTGGAATTACATCTTGTACATAGTTTTTAAAATTAGATGTAATTTTTCTACATTTGGACTACTGCATGTCTTCAGATACGGTGGAAGTGTGCGTCAACGTACACGCTGCCATCAACGATGTTGACAGTTAAAGTGACATAAACCCTTCCTACCACTTCTCCCCAACCATTATGCACTTCAAAGCTAAGGTCAAAAGAGTTACTCATTATTTCCTGAAAAAGCATACTTAAACCAGTCAACAAAAACGTTGGTGAGAACATAGGTTTAAAACCAAACAAAATATTTTGTTGATGCACCAATTACAACCAAACCTGTTCACAACATAATCATACTGTCATGAAATAATTCACAAAATCAGATAATATTACATCTCAACCCTCATTCGGTTAGGTGCAGGAAAATAGCAGCAACACTCATCCTATTGGTGCAAATATTCTCCTAAGTACCGCTACTAATATTATCGGACGGTTCCTCATTCGAATTAATGGTTGTATCACAAATGACAGTAAGTATCAAAATATTTTAAAAATAATACATCAACTCAAGTAGTATGTTTTTTTCCCCAAAACTTTACGAATACCAAATGGTCAAAAATAGGGCTATGAACTCGCTGTATCTTCAAAGTGGAACCTATAAAATAATTCATAAAATTAGACATTAATTTCTTTAAAATTTTCAAAACCTTAGATGTAAGTATCTTTTTGGAAATTCAGCTATAAGGTAATCCAGTAATGTTATCACAAAATTTCCAACAAATAATTTATTATACATAATTACTTAAAATTTAGTCCAAATTCTCCATAATTTACCTACTGTTGTCTCACCAAAAATTTACAGAATGTTATTCCAATAGTTAACAACATCTCATAATTTTTATAATATCTAACTCTAAACTGACTATTCTCTGTAAATTTTATAATATTCCTAAAATTTATTAAAAATAGCTTCTGTAATTGATAAATTCCTAGAATTTTATAAACAGTTTCTATATAGAATAGAACATCAGGTAAATATATCAAGGTCTATCTCGTAGCAGATTAGTGTCTGTAAATTTTACAACAATCTTAATATTTAGCAAAAATAGTTATATAAATCCAAAAAATATGAAATTTATATATTCTATAGATTCAGATTTAGTATTATATCCATGATTTTCTTAGATTTTATTCTATAATTTAAGTATTTATTTTTGATTTTTCTACTGAAGAATACATAAAAATTCGTATCTTAATTATAACGAGGAAATAAATTCTGAAATAATTCCAGAAACTTTTATACTTCAAAAGGATCATTCTGTAATTTTTCCAGAATTTTCTCAGATTTATTTATATTTTTGAGTATTTTCTATATTTTCATTATTTAAAACAATTTTGTATAATTTTGTTTTATTTATCATAGTTTCCAGAATAATATTTCAGTATATAAATAAAGATTTTTCAATGTTTATTCCCACAATCTCATTTTTCTGATATTTTTACTAGATTTTTCTTTATAAATCCAAACTATCTATTTATCACAAATTATTCTGAATTTTAGTAATCCATTATTGTGTTTATGGAACTTAAAAATATTTTTAAGGTTGGTTTTGGTGTTTTTAATACCAAAACTAACTATATATGTGTTTTATAACACATATGTAACAAAAGTATAAGGAGTTAACGAACTACCTTTTTGAGTGGGTTTTTGGCTGCTTTAAACCGATAGGAAGAGTCGTGAGAGTGGTGATGGTCGTGGTTAGTGAGATTTGTTATGAAAGCCGAGAGATGAGGGAGTAGAGGGTGATGGTGGGCGATGGTTGTGGTGTGGTTGTTGTTTGGTTTGTGTGGGAACCGAGAGGTAGAGAGGGACAGAAGATGTGGTGGTTGTTGTGTGAGGGTAATGGTGTTAGAGATGGCTATGGTATGTTGGTTGTTGGTCGTTTGTGTGGGATGCCCAAGGGATCCAAGAGAGAGGGAGAAAAAGGTGATGCTTGATGGTTATGGTGTTGTTTGCAAATGATCGAGGGTATGTATATTGCCTTCGGTCCACCGCCCATATATGCATGCTCATTAGGTGTCCTCATAGCTTGGATGAATCATCCATTATAGGGTTGCTAGGTGTCCCCATATGGAAGTGATAGGTGGCGGTTTAAAGAAGAAGGAGGGAGAGCATGCAAGGTAGCCGAGAGAAGTCTTGGGATTTGCTATATTCCCTTTGGATTGATGCAGCCTCATGTAACTAGATGTTTACTTTAGCAAACCTCCATGTTACCGGGTTTAATGGATTGAATTTGGAGGTGTTGAGGTGGCGGTTTTTATGGTGTGAAAGCAAGGTGGCAAGTTGGCTATAGTGTGAATGTGAGGTGGCCGATGGTGGTCTTTCTAGGGTGATGTGGTGGTGGGTTGTAGCATTATTAGCGTGGTGTGGTGGTTATGATAGGAGGGTGGTGTTTGGCATGGTGGTGGTTTCGGGTGGTGGTTTCGGGTGGTGGTTTCGGGTGGTGGTTTTTGTATGCTTTGATCGACCGAGGGTTTTGGGAGGGTGGTTTGGGGTGTCTTGGTTTAGTGTTAGTTTTAAATTTTTAGTTAGGGTTTTGAGGTTTAAGTTTTGGTTATGTTTGTTTTAGTTTTGATCTTCTTAATATGTACATGCAAAACATATGTACTTGATTTTGACACATGTATGCAAGCATACATAATCTCCATATATATATACATGCATGCGCGAATTTCCATTATATACATGCATGCACACTTAAATTTTCCATATACATATATGCATGTAAGCATGCATACGTAAAGTTTTGTATATATACATGTATGTGTGAATTTCTGATATATATACATACATGCGTACGTAAGTTTTCTAATATATATGCATGCATGCAAACATGCATACATACACTCCATATATATATATATATGTATATATATACTGGACATAATATTAATGTAATTGTAACATAAATATAATTGTCTATCTATATTTTTATGCATGAAATGTGTATAAAACTTTATAATAAAATTTTTAGGGTTGTCACATTCTCCCCCCGTTAAAAGAATTTCGTCCCGAAATTCCTTGGAGTGTGATTTAGAAAACTCAAATAATTATTACCTCTGAATAGGTGGGGGTATTTCTTCTTGATTTCATCTTCTCTTTCCCAGGGGTATTCTGGTCCTCTTACTGCATTCCACTTAATTTTCACTATAGGGATTCTATTTCTTCTTAACTTTTTTATTTCTTTCCCCACGATGGCTATTGATTACTCTACAAATTGAAGTTTCTTATCTACTTTGATTTCTTGAATTGGTACTTCTAGGGTTTCATTGGTTAAACATTTTTTGAGGTTGGACACATGAAAAGTGTTGTGTACTTCACTTAATTTCTATGGTAATTCCAACTTATATGCTACAGGACCAATTCTATCAATGATCTTGAATGGACCAATGTACCTAGGGTTCAGCTTACTAGATTTTCCAAACCGAAAGATTCCTTTAGAGGGTGATATTTTCTGATAGACTCTGTCTCCAATTTGAAATTCCAGTGGCTTTCTTCGTTTGTCTGCATAACTCTTTTGTCGATCACGAGCTGCTTTCAACCTGTTTTTAATCTCAGTGATCTTGTCTGTGGTTTCTTGGATTAGTTCAGGACCTGTGAGTTGTCTATCACCTATTTCATTCTAACACAGAGGTGATCTATATTTTCTTCCATACAGAGCTTCAAATGGTGCTAACCCAATGCTAGAGTGATAACTGTTATTATATGAAAATTCTATTAATGGTAGATGACTATCCCAATTTCCACTAAAATATATAACACAAGCTCTCAACATATCTTTCTTTCACTCTGTCCATCAGTCTGTGGGTGATAAGCTGTACTTAAATTTACTTGGGTTCCTAAAGCTTTTTGTAAAGTTTGCCAGATCCTAGAAGTAAATCTACTATCTCTATCTGATATAATGGATACAGGTATTCCATGTCTAGACACAATTTTTTTTATGTAAATTCTTGCTAATCTCTCAATCTTATAATCTTCTCGTATAGGTAACAAATGAGCTGACTTAGTTAGTCTATCCACTATAACCTAAATTGTGTCGTATCCATTTCTGGTCCTGGGTAACTTAGTTATGAAGTCCATTGTAATTTGATCCCATTTCCATTCTGGAATTTCTGGTTGCTGCAGGTATCCTGAAGGTTTTTGATATTCTGCCTTTATTCTTGAGCAGACATCATACTGTTCCACAAATTCTCCGACTGATCTTTTCATGTCTGGCCACCAGTATTGGCTTTTCAAGTCTTTGTACATTTTATTATTTCCTGGATGCACAGGGTATTTTGACTTATGAGCTTCTTGCAGTACAGTTGTTCTAATCATGTTATTGTCGGGTATCCAGATTCTTTCTTTAAATCTTAGAATTCTATCTGCTTCCTCTTTCACGTCTTTTAATTGTCCTTTCAGTTTTAACATATCTTTTTGTTGAGCCTTCCGGATTTGACTTAACAAATCTGAACGTAGTTCCATTTTCATAGCACGTACCCGTAAAGGTTGGTTCTTTCTTTCCCACTTAAAGCATCAGCAACTACATTTGCCTTACCGGGATGATACTTAATTTCACAGTCATAATCACTTAGTAATTCTACCCATCTTCTTTGCCTCATATTTAACATGTTTTGATCAAAGATATGTTGCAGACTTTTGTGATCCGTATATATTATACACTTAGTCCCATATAAATAATGTCTCCAAATTTTTAGTGCAAATACTACAGCTCCTAACTCTAAGTCATGGGTGGTATAATTCTTTTCACTGCCTCTAAGTTGTCTGGATGCATATGCAATTACTTTGTCTTTTTGCATTAAGACTCATCCAAAACCTTGACGAGATGCATCACAATATACTATGAAATTATATGTTCCTTCTGGTAAAGCTAATATTGATGCACTACATAACTTACTTTTGAGAAGTTCAAATGCTTTATTTTGTCTTTCTTCCCATACATACTTTTTATCTTTTTGGGTCAGTTCTGTCAACGGTTGAGCTATTCTTGAGAAGTTTTCTATAAATCTTCTGTAATATCCTGCTAAACATAAGAATTGTCTTATTTCAGTTGGGGTTTTTGGAATTTCCCATTTCTTAACTGCCTCGATCTTTGCTGGATCAACCTGAATCCCATACTGGTTAACTATATGTCCTAGAAATTGTAGTTCTCTTTTCCAAAATTCACATTTTAAGAATTTTGCATATAACTTTTCATTTTGAAGCAATTTCAAAGTCAACCTAAGGTGTTGTTCGTGGTCTTCTTTATTCTTAGGATAAATCAATATATCATCTATGAAGACTATAACAAACTTATCTAAATAAGGTTTACATACCCTGTTCATTAAGTCCATAAACACTGCCAAAGCGTTGGTTAATCCAAATGGCATTACAAAAAATTCGTAATGTCCATACCTAGTTCTGAATGCAGTTTTTGAAATATCATCCTCCTGTACTCTTAATTGATGATATCCAGATCTTAAATCTATTTTCGAGAAATAACTAGATCCTTGTAATTGGTCAAACAAATCATCAATTCTAGGGAGAGGATACCTATTCTTTATAGTAACCTTATTGAGTTCTTTATAATCGATACACATCCTAAAAGTTCTGTCTTTCTTTTTGACAAACAGAACTGGTGCTCCCCAAGGTGATACACTAGGACATATAAATCCTTTATCTAATAACTCTTGTAATTGGGTCATTAGTTATTTCATTTTAGTTGGTGCTAAACGATAAGGTGCTTTGGCCATAGGGGTTGTTCCTGGTATTAATTCTATTTTAAATTCGACTTGACGAGGGGGTGGTAATCCAGGTAATTCATCAGGAAAAACATCGGAATATTCATTTATAACAGGAACACTTTCCAAATTTCCCTTATCAAGCTTTGCATCAACTATGTGCGCCAAGAAAGCTAAACATTTCTTATTTAAGCATTTTTGTGCTTTTTCACAAGAAATCAGTTTCACAATATTATTTGGCCTATCACCATATATGCAACGAATTTTGTCTTTCTTGATCAAAGGAATCTTTATCATTTTCTTATCACAAATGATTTCAGCATGATTTTTACTCAACCAATCCATTCCTACTACGATATCAAATCCTCCTAACTTAATAGGTATCAGATTTATATCAAAACAATATTCATCTAAATTCAGAATGCAATTAGGAATGATTTCATCAGCTTCTATTATTTTACCATCAGCTAATTCTATCACATAGCTGTCACTTAATTTCTCAAATATTAAACTAAGTGATGGTCTAAAAGTGTTTGAAACAAAACTACAAGTTGCTCCTGTATCAAATAATACTTTTGCGTACTGGTTATTGATAAGGAACGTACCCGTTACTACTTCTGGTTCATGACGAGCTTCATCAGCTTGTATTACGAAAGCCCTTCCACGGGGGTTGTTTTGGTTAATTGCAGCCTTGCCCTTTCGTTGTGGACATTCGTTACAAAAATGGTTTTCACTTCCACACTGAAAGCAGACTGTTTTAGGGTTGGTAGGATTTTCGCAGTCTTGAGAAATATGCCCCTTCTTTTTGCAATTATAGCAAACCACTGTCATACAGTTTCCTGTATGATATCTTTGGCAGATATTACACTGTGGTGGTTTATCCACTTTCTTTCCCTGATCTGTTCCCAAGAAGTTTCTTGGTGGAGGTCGGGTTACTCTTTTCTGGGAACTTTCTCCAAATCTTCTTCCAGAGTGGTTTTCAGTCCATTTCTTTTCTCTCCTACCTGTGGGTGACTTAGTGATCCATTTCTGATCATTTCATCTGTCAGACTTCCTGACAAGATTACTGCTTCTTGGAAGGCTTTGGTCCTTGCAGATTTTACTAATCTTCTTATTTGTGGCATAATCCCCAAATATACCTTCCTATTCTTTTTGATTTCGGGGTTATCAGATGTGGTACTAACCTGGATAATTCATTATACCTATTAGTATATTCCCGGTGTGCAGCTCCTTTCATTTCTAGTGCTAAGAATTCAGCCTCTAGTTTTTCTATCTTATTATAAGGGCAATATTTCTCTATCACTAGATTTCTAAATTCTTCCCAACTCATTCTATTCATAACATTTCTACCCTTAGTATGTACCTCCATTTTCCACCATGATTGTGCTTCTCCTTATAGTGAATGTGAGGCAAATAATGTCTTGAAATTTTCAGCACAGTTACTGATTTCCAAAACTCCTTCCATTTCATCTAGCCATCTTAACACTTGTACAGCTCCACCTTTTCCATCAAATTCCCAGGGTTTGCAAGACATGAAGGTCTTATAAGAACATCCCTTTGAGATTCCATTCTGAATATCTTCTTCCTGTCGCCCATTTATGTTAATATTTTCAAGTTCTATTGGTGGATGTGAGGTGGTTCCAAAATTTAAATTTTGTTGAAGTTGGGTTATTAAGGTAGGTAAGGTAGCTTCTATTTGTTGAGCTACTATCTGAGAGATCTTGTCATTCTCATTGGTGTCAGTGTTCACGGGTGTTTCTTCTCCAAGTCGGGTTCTGGGTCGTCCCACTCGAGCTGTTCTTCGGACAGGCTGAGTGTTTGTTTTTGGCGGCATGATTCACTATAGTGAATTTTAACATTAGTGTCACAAATAAATATTCTAACACAAAATCATTTAACATATATCAAATAAATACTTTAACAAAAAGTACATATATTAGTTAAGCTCTTATTCCGTTTATTCTAGAAAGTTAGACTATAATCTTTTAGTTCCTGCGAATTCATTTCCATATCCTTGTAAAGATACTTTTCTTGGGCGTCTTGAGCTTTTTGATGTCCTTCTGGATTTTTCAGATTTCTAGTTGTATTTTCTTAAGTTTTCTGAGAGTTTGCCGAGCTGTCTTCACCTGATCCAACTCTTGTCTTTTAATGACCTTATCTTTACCTTCGAAGGAATCAGAAGGTTGTATTTCTAGATCCTCAGCTTGGTTAGTTCTAAACTTGTGTCCACGTTGTATCTTTTTCCTAGGGGTCTTAATTGTATATCCTCCCACGTGTACTGGTGCACGTCGAACATAAAATTTTGATTTATTCTCCACATCCGTTGGAAGAATATCCATAGCTTGTTGAGGTTCTGGTTCAGGTGTTATTTCCTTAGAATTGCTATGGTCTGGATATTCGGAAGGATCAGTCTCATAATGGTAACTATCTGAGTTCATATCTGCACAACTTTCTTGATAATATTTCACAAAATGGTTAGTCAAATAATCATCAAAATTTTGTTAGAATCATAAAATCATAGAATTCCACGTAATCCACATAATTCACATAAAATCATAAAATTATATATAATAATTCAAAGTATATTTTGAGCTTATGGTTATAGTCTAGATATTTTGAAAATATCTAATTCTCTATAACCAATGGCTCTGATACCAACCTGTCACATCCCGACGGAAGCGTGAATGCGGTTCGGGTGTAACGTGCTTTATCAGAGTACATTAATTATAGCGAAATAAATACACTATATATTCACACATAAAATCATAACATAAGACATGCTTTTATTTATAATATTTGGAATTACATCTTGTACATAGTTTTCAAAATTAGATGTAATTTTTCTACATTTGGACTACTGGATGTCTTCAGATACGGTGGAAGCGTCAACGTACACGCTGCCATCAACGATGTTGACAGTTAAAGTGACATAAACCCTTCCTACCACTTCTCCCCAACCATTATGCACTTCAAAGCTAAGGTCAAAAGAGTTACTCATTATTTCCTGAAAAAGCATGCTTAAACCAGTCAATAAAAATGTTGGTGAGAACATAGGTTTATAACCAAACAAAATATTTTGTTGATGCACCAATTACAACCAAACCTGTTCACAACATAATCATACTGTCATGAAATAATTCACAAAATCAGATAATATTACATCTCAACCCTCATTCGGTTAGGTGCAGGAAAATAGCAGCAACACTCATCCTGTTGGTGCAAATATTCTCCTAAGTAGCGCTACTAATATTATCGGACGGTTCCTCATTCGAATTAATGGTTGTATCACAAATGACAGTAAGTATCAAAATATTTTAAAAATAATACATCAACTCAAGTAGTATGCTTTTTCCCCCAAAACTTTACGAATACCAAATGGTCAAAAATAGGGCTATGAACTCACCGTATCTCCAAAGTGGAACCTATAAAATAATTTAAAAAATTAGACATTAATTTCTTTAAAATTTTCAAAACCTCAGACGTAAGTATCTTTTGGAAATTCAGCTATAAGGTAATCCAATAACGTTATCACAAAATTTCCAACAAATAATTTATTATACATAATTACTTAAAATTTAGTCTAAAGTCTCCATAAATCACCAAAATTACCTAATGTTGTCCAAAAATCACGAAAAATTTACACAAGGTTTTTCCAATAGTTAGCAACATCGCATAATTTTTATAATATCTAACTCTAAACATATTGTTCTCTGTAATTTTTATAATAATCCCAAAATTTATTAAAAATATCTTTTGCAATTGATAAATTCTCAGAATTTTACGAACCGTTTCCTACATAGAATAGAACATAAGGTAAATATATCAAGGTCTATCTCGAAGCAGATTCGTGTCTGTAAATTTTACAACAATCTTAATATTTAGGAAAAATAGTTATATGACTCCAAAAATTATGAAATCTATATATTATATAGATTCAGATTTAGTATTACATACATGATTTTCTCAGATTTTATACTATAATTTAAGAATTTGTTTTTGATTTTTATACTGAAGAATACATAAAAATTCGTATCTTAATTATAATAAGGAAATAAATTCTGAAATAATTCCAGAGACTTTTATATTTCAAATGGATCATTCTGTGATTTTTCCAGAATTTTCTCGGATTTATTTATATTTTTGAGTATTTTCTTTATTTTCATTATTTAAAACAATTTTTGTATAATTTTGTTTCATTTGTCAAAGTTTCCAGAACAATATTTCAGTATATAAATAAAGATTTTTCAATTTTTATTCCCACAATCTTATTTTTCTGATATTATTACTAGATTTTTCTTTATAAATCCAAACTATCTATTTATCACAAATTATTCTGAATTTTAGTAATCCATTATTGTGTTTATGGAACTTAAAAATATTTTTAAGGTTGGTTTTGGTGTTTTTAATATCAAAACTAACTATATATGTGTTTTATAACACATATGTAACAAAAGTATAAGGAGTTAACGAACTACCTTTTTGAGTGGGTTTTTGGCTGCTTTAAACCGATAGGAAGAGTTGTGAGAGTGGTGATGGTCGTGGTTAGTGAGGTTTGTTGTGAAAGCCAAGAGATGAGGGAGTAGAGGGTGATGGTGGGCGATGGTTGTGGTGTGGTTGTTGTTTGGTTTGTGTGGGAACCGAGAGGTAGAGAGGGACAGAAGATATGGTGGTTGTTGTGTGAAGGTAGTGGTGCTGGAGATGGCTGTGGTATGTTGGTTGTTGGTCGTTTGTGTGGGATGCCCAAGGGATCCGAGAGAGAGGGAGAAAAAGGTGATGCTTGATGGTTGTGGTGTTGTTTGCAAATGACCGAGGGTATGTATATTGCCTTCAGTCCACCTCCCATATATGCATGCTCATTAGGTGTCCTCATAGCTTGGATGAATCATCCATTATAGGGTTGTTAGGTGTCCCCATATGGAAGTGATAGGTGGCGGTTTAAAGAAGAAGGAGGGTGAGCATGCAAGGTAGCCGAGAGAAGTCTTGGGATTTGCTATATTCCCTTTGAATTGATGCAGCCTCATGTAACTAGATGTTTACTTTAGTAAACCTCCATGTTACCGGGTTCAATGGATTGAATTTGGAGGTGTTGAGGTGGCGGTTTTTATGGTGTTAAATCAAGGTGGCAAGTTTGCTATGGTGTGAATGTGAGGTGGCCGATGGTGGTCTTTCTAGGGTGATGTGGTGGCGGGTTGTAGCATTATTAGGGTGGTGTGGTGGTTATGATAGGAGGGTGGTGTTTGGCATGGTGGTGGTTTCGGGTGGTGGTTTTTGTATGCTTTGATCGACCGAGGGTTTTGGGAGGGTGGTTTGGGGTGTCTTGGTTTGGTGTTAGTTTTAAATTTTTAGTTAGGGTTTTGAGGTTTAAGTTTTGGTTATGTTTGTTTCAGTTTTGATCTTCTTAATATGTACATGCAAAACATATATAGTTGATTTTGACACATGTATGCAAGCATACATAATCTCCATATATATATATATATATATATATACATGCATGCGCGAATTTCCATTATATACATGCATGCACACTTAAATTTTCCATATACATATATGCATGTAAGCATGCATACGTAAAGTTTTGTATATATACATGTATGTGTGAATTTCTGATATATATACATACATGCGTACGTAAGTTTTCTAATATATATGCATGCATGCAAACATGCATACGTACACTCCATATATATATATATATATATATATATATATATATATATATATATATATATATATATATATATATATATATATATATATATACTGGACATAATATTAATGTAATTGTAACATAAATATAATTGTCTTTATATATTTTTATGCATGAAATATGTATAAAATTTTATAATAAAATTTTTAGGGTTATCACAATACCCATACATGACACTTACAAGACATCAAGGTTGGCTCGTATATACGTTGATGAAATTGTAAGTCGTCATGGGGTACCTCTGCACATCATATCCGACCGAGATGCTCGTTTCACTTCGCACTTTTGGTCGTCTATGCAAGAACTCTTAGGAACTCAATTGGATCTAAGCACGGCTTACCATCCCCAAACTGATGGTCAAACTGAGTGAACCATCCAAACCTTGGAGGATCTGCTACGCCTTTGTGTCCTTGACTTTGGTGGTGATTAGGATACGCATCTACCGCTAGCGTAATTTTGGTATAACAATAGTTACCACTTGAGTATCAAGATGGCACCATTTGAAGCACTTTATGGTCGTAAATATCGTTCACCGATCTGCTGGACCGACATTGGTGAAAACTTCATCACTGGTCCTGAACTTATACAAGAGACGACCGATAAAGTTTCTATCATCCGAAAGAACCTTGAAGTGGCAAAGAGTCGACAAAAGAGCTATGCTGATAAGCGACGTAAGCCATTGGAATTCCAAGTTAGGGAGATGGTTCCTCTTAAGGTTTCACCGTGGAAGGGTGTTGTTTGCTTTGGAAAGAAGGGTAAACTGGCTCCGAAATTTGTAGGACCTTTCAAAATCCTGAAAAGGATTAGGAAAGTGGCTTATAAACTAGAACTACCTTCTGACCTTAGTGGAGTGCACCTGTGTTCCACGTCTCAAATTTGAGAAAGTGCTTGGCCGATGAAAGTCTGCATGCTCTGTTGGAAGACATCCAGATCGACGAGTCATTGCATTTCGTTAAGAAACCTGTTGAGATCATGGACCGCATCATGAAGAAGACTAGAACTACAACTACCCCAATTGTTAAGGTTCGTTGGGAGAATAAGCGTGGCGCTGAATTTACTTGGGAGCGTGAGGAGCACATGATGAAGAAATATCCGTTCTTATTCGTATAGTTTCATTTTTCTTAATTTCGGGACGAAATTCTTTTAAGTTAGGGAGACTGTAACATCCTGAAATTTTTGTTAATTAAAAGTTAACTTTGTTAATTTCCTTTAAGGGCCATTATTGTCAATTATGTAAATCTTGGGATATTTGTGCTTATCTTTTAAGTTGGATTTATGTCTTATTAGACTATGTATTGGATAATTATAATAATAATTATAAATAATGCCAATGTTAATAATTATAATAATAATAACAATGGTTAAATAATAAAGATAATAATTATAATTATGATAATACTATGATGTTACCTCTATTAATAACAATAATAACTAGAATTGTAATAATAATAATATTAACAATAACAATAATGGTAAAAATAATAATAATAATAATAATATTAATAATAATAACCAAAATAAATAGTAATAATAATAATAGTGTTAATAATAATAATAATAATATAATAATAATAATAATAATAATTTCTAAAAGTTGTTTTTACTTAATAATGTTTAAAACTTGAAGTTAAAAAGTTAAGGGGGCCATAATATCAATTTATAAACTTAAGAGAGAAGTTGGTGCATAAAATGATAAAAATAAAACCACAGGGACTAAGGATGTAAATTTTGAAATATACCCAAACCCCCGCCCGCAACACCCCGTTTTTCCGGCCTGTTTCCAGGCCAATTTCCGACGACTCTCCGGCGAGTCTAGAACACCGAAACTAATCAAATTCGTAACCCAAAACCGATCCGAATCATTTTGTATACGTAATTCGAACTTAATCACGCACTTTAATCACAATTAAACATCGGTTACGAACCTAATCGGGTGTATAATCGTAGCATCATAAAAACCCATAGCCGTTAGGCATTAAATCTCAATAAAAATCTAATTAATCGAACGTGAACGATCATATACCTATTCCTAATCGAGCTCAGCTCTCAATTTCACCTGAAACCTACACGACACACCTGTTCGATCTCTCCTTTAACCGCAGCATACTCAACACTCGAACACCACCCTCCGGGCCTTCGAACTTGCAACTAACACAGGGCTTTCGATCATTAGCATCATTGGAAACTTCCTGTGCAACGAATTTGTTTAACATCATTATTTGAATATCGAACCAGTCGTACGTGTGTCGTGGCCTTAGCATCATCTGTTCATCATTAGTTCATCTTCGAATCGGGTAATTGAACACATGGTTGTGCTCGAAATACAGTGGGGAATCAAAGCCGCATGATTAACTTGAGCATTAACATCGAATAGATCTTCAATTTTGGATTTGAACAAACTAGGGTTCTTAAGTTTGGGGGAAACTTCTTGGTTTGGGTTTAAAAGGAATTCGAACCGAAGCAAACCGCGGCCGCGACCCTGGTCTACTGGTTCCACGCTCAAATGACCAACTTGAGGTCCCGGGTTCGAACCCGGGCACCCTCAACCTATTTTTTGGCTTTTTCAGCCTTTAAAAAAATTTATATAAAATTTCTAAAAATTATAAAAATCAGTTTTATAAACTTTGTTTATTTTAAAAGTTATCAAATTATTTTCTGTAAATTTATTTCTTTAAACACCTTGACATTATTATAAAATATTATTAACAAATGTTATAATTATTTTATTTTTATAAAAATAAACTTTAAATAGTTGAAATCACTAAATTGTTATTGGTCATTACGTTATCTTTAATTATAGATTAATTATGTTAATTATAAAATTTTATTTATATTTTATAATTTAATCATTATAAGAATTTAATTTCTTATAATTTCACAAATTGTTATAAAAGGATTAATTAAGTTTTCTTTCATTGTATTAAAATATATATGATTTCGATAACTAAGCTTATTTATATAAAAACCCCAAATTCTTATTGAAACCCTAGTTCACGTTAAAACGTTAATCTTATTATTAAACCTAAACATGTAATATATACGTTAGGTACCTTGTAAAGGGATTCGTTGGAACGTCGTTTAAATCTTATTATTATCTTATATACATACATCAAGTGAGTTTCCTTGCCCCTTTTTACATTTTTCACACTATTTTGGGGTGAAATATTATACTTATACATCAAACACTTATAAACATTTGAGACTTGTAAAGCACTTGCAATTTATCTTTATATTTTGTCATGGTTATTTATGTGTTGTAAGTGACTATATGAGATACATAGTTTGTTTACAATCATTAACTATTACTAGCCTGGCGACGTCTTAGATCTTTGGGCCTGACAAGCCTATTTGGTGCTAAAGCCGAGGTATTACCGGCTCCTGATGACGTATGATTGTTCATCATGGGAACCAAACACACTTAGGTCCTGTTTGATTTTACTGACCCAAGACTGGCTGACCCGGTCAGCCAGTCAGTGCGTTTGATTCGTCTGACTGGTAGTTCTGACCCGGACTGTTGAACTGACCGAGTCATCTATTTCTTCCCTTCTGACCCACCCCACCCACCCGATCAGCCCCTGGCCCCCTTCCTCCCGCTGCGTGATTCGTTCCTCCCCTGACCGAGTAATCGTTCTTCCCCTGCGGTCCCGTTCGCCGGTCATCCCCTCTCCCACGCTCTCGGTAGGCTTCATCCCCTCCCAAGTCTCGACCGAGCCCTAATCCAGCCCCTTTGCGCTCTCGATCGGCCCTAACCGAGCACCAAGTTACGAAGATGAGCTGCTGATCATGTGTCAGGTGGAATCTGAAGAAGGGGTGAAGAAGATTGAAGAGATTGCATCTGTTGAAGGTGTTGATTGTGTGTAAATGGGGCCGTTGGATCTGAGTGCGAGCATGGGCTATTAGTGGGACCCTGGGAATAAGAAGGTGAAGGCGATGCTCCGGACAGCGGAGAAGGGGGTGTTGAAGACGACGGCGAACGGCGGCGGTGGTGGCGGAGCTTATCTGTGTGTTTTTACGATGCCGCATGACTCGCCGGAGGAGATGAGGTCACGGGGGTATCATATGATCTCCGGTACGGTGGATGTTGGGTTGTTTAGATCAGCTTGTGTTGAAGATGTGAAGAGGTTTAGATCATTAACTGTTGATGAAGATGGTGATAAAGATGGTGATGAGAAGTATTGGAGTGAATGAGGTGTTTGATTTGCGTTTCGATTGCTCTTTGAATGTCATGAATCAGTGTTATTGTTTCTTATGGGTATGTATATGGGTATGTATATGGGTATGTATATGGGTATGTAGATGTGTATGTATATGGGTATGTATATGGGTATGTAGATGTGTATGTATATGGGTATGTATATGGGTATGTATATGGGTATGTATATGGGTATGTATATGGGTATGTATATGGGTATGTATATGTGTATGTATAGGGCAATAATGTTATTTTTATCATTCAGCAAAATCAGTCAGATATTAAATCAAACAGCCAAGTTTCAGTCAGATGCAGACTCAATCAGAACCTCTTACTGGGTCAGCTTCTTACTCAGTCAGATTACTCAGTCAGCGCAATCAAACAGCCCCTTAGCTAATCTTATATACTTGTAATCAAGTCGAGGTTTGGTTGTAACGATATGTATTCTATAACCTTACTAGCTTATAACCTATGACATGAATTGCTACTTGTAACCTTGTCATACTATGTATGAAAACCTTGGAAACTCACCAACTATTTTTAGTTGACTTTATATTTTTATCATGTTTCAGGTCATGCCCAAGTTTAAAGTGAACTTTTGAAGCTTGCATAATCTAGGACTTGGACCTAGTTAATGAAATAAAAAGATTATATTTTATCATGTTATGTTTGAACTTATTTCATGTTTGAGACTTATGCTTATAATGTTACATTTGAAACTTATAAATAATATATTTGAATTTAATAATAGCGTTATGTGGCTGTAAACGATCTTAACTCTCACATCTCGACGTTTCCGCCGTCAAGGTTGGGGTGTGACAATTATAAAGGTATTTAGTAATTATATAGTTAAATATTCAAATAGGATACTGCTTATTTATTATTAAAATAATAACAATAATAATAATAATAAGAATAATAAGAATAATAATAAAATAATAATAATAATAATAACTATTAATATGAATATTGTTGTTGTCGTCGTCGTCGTCGGTGGTGGTGGTGGTGTTGGTGTTGGTGTTGTTGTTGTTGTTGTTGTTGTTGTTGTTGTCACACCCTCAAAATCCACGTGCGGAGTTTTACCGCGAGGCGTGTGAACAAACCAGGATCACAGTCAATAGTTACTCAGAACGACTCTACATACAATGTTTAAATAAAACAAACCAGAGTTCAAACTTTAAAACCATGCGAAAGCGTTTTGTAAAATAAGACAAACCCAAAATATATAAATGCATAATATGGCAAAACATGTGCCAACCAAATGTTTGAAAACCCGTAATGTAAAGATAAGCAAATGTGTTTATAGATTAAAGCCTTAGAATGCATGCTTGACCCGTGTTGTGCTCCTACTGGCAAGCTGAGTTATCGACCTGAGAATAACATACTAAAATGTCAACACAATGGTTGGTGAGTTCAAGAGTTGGCGTTTAAACATAAACAGTTTAACAATTGTGATATATATAAGTAGTGTATTGTAACAGATAGCTAGTCTATTAACAATAAATATTAATTCATAGTGATTTCACAATTGAAGCTGAATGTGATAGTTTTTACCTCCTACCATGACTTACCAGGTCGTGACAAATGTTCATAGGATAAACTGCACCCGGCTGACCTCGAGTCACACAGGTGGGATTCGTCAGACCCAGTAGTACTACCCAAGTTTCCTCGCTATTCAATATTAACAATTCGAAAGTGTGAGGACTTTTCTATGGTAAACAGCACTATATTAATATTATACACAACTTAAATACAATAAGCGTTTGTGAAATTACCAGTATGCTATCTCCCCCAAAAGAGATTAAATAAAAATTGGGGCATGAACTCACCTGATATGCTTAATGAGTACTTAGAGTTTTCTTGGAAGAAAAGAGTAGACAGTCAACCCTCAGAGGTTAACTAGATCACGTAAGTACATGAGTACGTGTAAACAGAGAATATGTGGAACCCTAAGTACACTACCACCAAAGACTCAAGGTTTTAGAAGGATAGACATGTTTGACCTAGTTGACCCGTTTGACCCGTTGGTGACCTTATGTGTTGTAAACCAATTAAGCAGACATAATCATGCATCATACAAGGTCAAATCATGCATAACCTACTCATATGACCCATAACTATGAATTATCATAAACAGGCCAAAACAGATAATGTATCAATTAATCATCCATACTAACCAACAACACATTCAACATGTCCATTACATTCCACATACACCAAGATGATCAATTTCCAGTCCCAAACATGATGTTCTAGTTGCTAATCCACATTCAACATCATACATGATCATCAAAGTACATAAATCACACATAACCAAATAGACATTCCATACAACCTATTTAACAGGTTCTATCACTTTAGAAATCATTCATGGACATACTAACATGTTCCTAATGTCCCAAACATGCTCAAACTATCATCATTCAAACTTTGTACAAATAAAGTTTCCCTTTTGTGAAAGTACATCCCAAAATCTATCATACACCCAATGTATACATGCATTCATCAATAATATGCCATATCAAGTTCATAATAACATCTAAGCAAGATCAACAACATCCAAATATCATAATTCATCAATTCATGTCCCAAAAAGTTACTACTTTTTGGAAATCTATGAACTACATTATTCATTCTTGGTTTTCTAGCATTCATAACAACAATCTAGTATACATATGTCATCCTAAACACATCAACAACACCACTTCATCATTAGATCATCATGTCATGGAAATAAAGTTACTATTATTAGTAACCAATGAACACCAACTTCAATTTATCAATTTCTTGCAAGATCAATGTATCCTAGCATTCATACAACCTACTAATCATCATACATTCATCAAACAATAATCAATCATACATAATCTCATCAATTTCGAATTAGGGTTTGTCTAGAATCAAAGTTCATGATCCATCCATTAAAAACGTATCATTCATGCATAATCAACGTCAAACAACATGTATACAACCTAACTAACATGTTAACATCATCAATTGATCAAAATTCAGCACCCATGTCATCAAAATCGAACTACAAGTCTCGGCCAAGACAAATCACTTGAACCAAACCCAAAACTAACCTTCAATTCACGTGTAGACTTGTTAATCGAGATCCAAATCATGTTCTAGCACTTGTAATCGATCAATTAAGTGATGTTTTGCTTAATTTTGAGGTTGATTTCGAATGGGGAGGGGCTGGAATGCAGCTTGCGCCCGATGGGGTGTGGGGAGGGGGTTTAGGGTTTATTTTGTTTAATTATTATTCACTAATTACCCTTTAATCCTTGTGTTTTATATTTTTATAAAAAGGCTCTCTTTTAAACACTTTTTAAATGTTTTTTAATCACAATACTACACATATAAACCCATAATAACAATTGTATATTTTTATCTTTATAAAGCACAAACATACGAATTTACACCCACGTTTCCATGTTACGCGATAAAATTCACCGTTAACATTTAAATCGCGTAAACACATAAGCATAACACAATAATCATCTAATCAACTAGATTATCATTAATTTAACTTTATTAATTATTATTAGGTCACCAACGTTCAACGACAACTAGTGTGTGCTTACGACACGTGTATGCGAGAGTTAACGGAACTAACGGAGCTTTGGTAACTGAAAATTACCGGATGTCACGTTATCCCCATGTTGAAAGAATTTTCGTCCCGAAAATTGCGTTACATGGTGAGAGTGTTCCATCACTGGTCTACTGCATTGGCACACAGAAATCAAAATCTAGTGAGTTTTGGATGAGTTGTCACATCATCCCCATGTTGAAAGAAATTTCGTCCCGAAATTTAAATCAATACCTTCGTCTGCAGGCATCGTCTTGAATAGTTGAGGATACTTAAGCTTCATTTGATCTTCACGTTCCCACGTGAATTCCGGTCCACGTCGCGAGTTCCAACGAACTTTTACTATGGGTATCTTGCTTTGCTTAAGTATTTTCACCTCACGATCCATCACCTCGACTGGTTCTTCGATAAAATGTAATTGTTCATCCACTTGAACGTCCTCTAGTAGTACAATTGGTGTTTCATCAGATAGACACTTCTTCAGATTTAAAACATGGAACACATCATGGACTCCACTCAGCGAATCAGGTAAGGCTAGTCGATAGGCCACTGGACCTATTCTTTCCAATATCTCAAATGGTCCAACATACCTTGGGTTCAGCTTTCATCGTTTACCAAACCGAACTACGCCTTTCGATGGTGAGACATTCAATAAGACCTTGTCGCCAATCTGAATCTCTAACGGTTTCCGTCTCTTGTCAGCATAACTTTTCTGTCTATCTCGCGCTGCAGCCATACGGTTCCGTATCTGCACAATCTTCTTAGTTGTCTCATGTATTAGCTCGGGACCCGTTAGTTGACTATCACCAATTTCAGCCCAACAAACCGGTGATCGACATTTTCTCCCATACAAAGCCTCGAAAGGTGTTGCCTGTATGCTAGTGTGATAACTGTTATTATAGGAAAATTCCACCAATGGCAGGTGAACTTCCTAGTTGTTCCCGAAATCAATCACACAAGCACGTAGCATATCCTCCAAAGTCTGTATGGTACGCTCACTCTGGCCGTCAGTTTTTGGATGATAAGCAGTACTCATATCCAATCGTGTACCCCGAGATTTTTGTAGTGATTGCCAGAAGTGTGATGTGAAACGAGCGTCACGGTTAGAGATAATCGAGATCGGTACACCATGTCTCGAAATGATTTCCTTAAGGTACAGTCAGGTTAATTTCTCCATCTTATCTGTTTCCTTGATTGCAAGAAAGTGAGCGGACTTGGTCAACCGATCTACAATGACCCATATTTGTCACAACCAGTATTAGTCCGGGGTAACTTAGTAATAAAATCCATGGAGATTTGTTCCCATTTCAACATTGGTATCTCGGGTTGTTGTAACAGTCCGGATGGTTTTTAGTATTCCACCTTTACTTTTGAGCAGGTCAAACACTTGCTCACATACGTAGCTACATCCGCCTTCATATTAGGCCACCAGTAGTGTGCCTTTAGGTCATGATACATCTTGTCAGATCCAGGATGTATAGAGTACTTAGACTTGTATGCCTCACTCATAACTAAATCCCTTAGATTTCCATAGACAGGCACCCAAAGTCTATCCATGAAGTACCGAATTCCATCCTCTTTCACCACTAGTTGTTCATCCATTCCCCTTAACAACTCAGAACCAACATTTTCTGCTTTTAAGGCTTCTATCTGTGCTTCCTTAACTTGTTCAGGCAGATGAGTACTGATTGTAAGCTGTAAGGCTCACACCTGACTGGGTTTAACTGCTTCTTTCCGGCTTAAGGCATCGGCAACCACGTTCGCCTTTCCAGGATGGTACTTGATAACGCAATCATAATCGTTCAGAAGCTCCACCCAACGTTGTTGCCTCATATTCAACTCCTTTTGCTCAAAGATATGTTGAAGACTCTTGTGATCGGTGTAGATAGTGCATTTGTTACTGTACAAGTAATGTCTCCAAATCTTTAAGGCAAAAACTACTGCACCCAATTCCAGGTCATGGGTGGTATAGTTCTTCTCGTGAACTTTTAGTTGTCTCGAGGCATAAGCTATAACCTTGTCACGTTGCATCAGGACACAACCCAATCCTTGAATGGATGCGTCACAATACACCACGAAATCATCCGTTCCCTCTGGCAGTGCCAATATCAGTGCACTACAGAGTTTCTGTTTTAATAGCTAAAAAGCCGCCTCTTGACTTTCACCCCATTTGTATGTCGTTCCTTTGTGGGTCAAGGTTGTGAGAGGTTGTGCGATCTTAGAGAATCCCTCTATGAATCGTCGGTAATACCCTGCTAACCCAGAAATTGCCTTATCTTGCTTGGTGTTTTAGGTATAGCCCAATTCTTTATCGCCTCAATCTTGGTAGAATCAACATGTATCCCCTTCTCATTAACAATGTGACCCAGAAATTGCACTTCTCGTATCCAAAAGTCACACTTGGAGAATTTAGCGTACAGTTGCTCATTCTTCAACAATTTTAAGATCAATCGTAAGTGCTCTTCATGGTCCTCCTTGGTCCTAGAGTATATCAATATGTCATCGATAAACACAATGACGAACTGATCGAGATAGGGTTTGCACGCGTGATTCATGAGGTCCATGAACACCGCAGGTGCATTAGTCAACCCAAAAGGCATGACCAAGAACTCATAATGACCATAACGAGTACGGAACGTAGTTTTGGAGATGTCTTCTTCTCGGACTCTAAGTTGATGATAACCAGATCTCAAATCAATCTTCGAATAATATCTTGATCCTGAAGTTGATCAAACAAATCGTCGATACGAGGTAAAGGGTATCGGTTCTTGATTGTGACTTTGTTTAACTCCCTATAATCGATGCACATTCGAAACATGCCATCTTTCTTCTTAACAAAGAGGATAGGGGCTCCCCAAGGTGAAGTGCTAGGCCGAATAAAGCCCTTATCTAAAAGCTCCTGAAGTTGTGATGACAACTCCTGTAGTTCTTTCGGCGCTAATCGATAAGGTGCCCTAGCAATCGGGGCTGCGTCGGGAGTCAGTTCAATTTGGAATTCCACCTGGCGATAAGGTGGTAGTCCGGGAAGATCCTCTGGAAACACCTCTGGAAAGTCTCGTACCACAGGTATGTCCTCCATTCTCGTTTCCTCCGGTTGTTTATCGGTGACGAGTGCCAGAATGGCCAAACGATCTTTTCGTAACAACTTTTGTGCTTTCATGTAAGAGATGATGCCTATCACTACACCATTCCTATCACCTCTGACTGTAAGGATTTCATCACCAACAAGAATTCGTATGGTTTTCTCGTGACATATGACTTCCGCTTGCTTATTAGAGAGCCAATCCATGCCTATCACCACATCAAAACTTCCAAGTGTAACAGGCATAAGATCTATAGCAAAGTATGACCAGCAAGCTCTATCTTACAATCTCTAAGGATATGCGTTACATGGATCTGTTTAGCATCGGCCAATTCTATGGTGTATTTAGATTCTAAGGCAGAGGGAATATCACTTAGAAGACTACAGAACTTTAAGGATATGAAACTCCTATCGGCTCCAGTATCAAACAGTACCGTAGCGAAACATCCATTGATAGAAAACCTACCAGTAACAGTCGTAGGATCGTTTAGAGCCTCACCTGAGCTAATGACGAAGGCTCTACCCTTGGTTCCATTATTGTTGCCACCATTCCCATTGCCATTGCCATCATTGTTGTTGTTGCCTTGGTTGTTGTTATTGTGACCATTTCCATTACCATTTTTCCTCAGTGTGGGTAGTTTCGCCTGTAATGCCCTTCCTTCCCACATTCAAAACAACCCTTGGGAGTCTCCTGAGGTTGTTGTGGCTTCTTTACCAACTCACCACGACAGTCCTTGGCTGCGTGTCCCATCTTACCACAGCGCTGACACTTGAAATTGTCACACCTTCCCACATGGTGGTAGTTACATCGAGTGCACTTTGGTTGTTTACCACCATAAACACTGGATCCTTGATTGTTTGAAGCCGTCTGGTTGAAGTTACGGTTGTTATCGAACCTCCGTTGTTATTGCTGCACCGGCTGTTGTTGCTGAGGTTGATGTTGACCGCTGGATGATGATGATTTGTTGTTGTTGGAAGCATCCCACTTCCTCTTGTTATCGGGCACGCTTGCCACAGCGCCCCGTTTCGGTAAACGTCCTTGCTCCACTGCTTCATCGGTCAGCTTGTGAGCTATACGAATGGCTTGCTGAATCGTAGCAGGGTTGTAAGCAGTCACCATGCTCTGAATTTCGGGCACCAACCCCCAAATGTAGTGCTCAACCCGCTTATGTATCTCATTCACCATTCCCGGGCATAAAGTGGCAAGTTCATGAGTTCGGGTAGTGTAGGCCTTGATTTTCGAGCCCTGCATTTTAAGTTGCCAAAACTCTATCTCCGGCTTTTGCACTTCATTTCGAGGACAATACTCCTCGGTCATCATTTGCTTGAATTCATCCCAGGGAAGCTCATTTGCCATAGCTTGCCCTAGCATTTGTACTTGTGCATTCCACCAGGACAACGCATCACCTTCCAAAGTTCCGGTGGCGTATTTCACCTGGTCGACAGGCGGGCAGTTGCACTTGGAGAAAACGGATTCCGTCTTCTCAAACCATCATACCAGCCCTACAGCTCCCTCAGTCCTGCTGTAGGTGTGTGGCTTACAGTCCATAAAGGACTTATAAGTACACACTGGTGGTCCTGCTTTAACACGATAGACATTGATCAGATATCCTATACGATTAACTATGGCATTTGATTTAACTTTCTATTATCGTTTACCTGCTGGCTGTCCCGGTTGGGCAGCAGCTACCGCTGCCTGAACATGTTCATTTATCAGGGCAACTAATTCAGCAGGGGTCATGTTAATAGCACCGCCGCCTTGATCACCGGCGCCATGTCCACGTCCGCGCCCATGCCCACGACCCCGTCCACGTCCACGGGCGTCCATTATTCACTTTACATTCACAAATACAATAATGAGTAACATCAAACACATTTATCTCATTAAAGTACAGTAAACATGAAGAAATAATGAATTCGTCACCACCACAACCTTTATAACAAAAATAATAACTAAAGGTAAATAAATTGCAAATAAGTCACAAAATATTTACCAATGTCAAAATTTGAGTTTGTCGTTCGGGTGGGGAAACAACCCTTCCCACATAGGTTTCAAAATAAACGCTATGCAGTCAAAGTTATAAGAATAAAGAGAATCAATCGAACAAAGCTGATCCATCACTGTTTCCACCGTCCGGAGCTTCTTTTGGTTCTTCCTCAGGGTCTTCATCGGAGTCTTCGACAGGTGTAGGGTTATCCTCGATTTGTAGTGCTGCGAGTTGTGCTTCTAATCCGGTTAGTCTGCTCTCAACGCCCACATTGTGCCGATCCTGTTCGCCCATACGCTCAGTAAGATCAATCACTCTACCAGCCATTTTGAAATTTCCTATGATGGACATCGACAACCACTCCTTAGTTATAGCCATCTTTAGCCGTAGTTGGCGTATATCATTCTTAAGTGTGGAGTTCTCGTCAGTGAGCACTCCAACTCGTTGACGCTCAGTCTCAAGTATCGCGGTCAATGCCGCCACGACTTGCTCAAGGGGTACATCTAGAGATGGGAGGGTGGGTGTTGCAGAGGTAGTTTGCTGACCCAGTCCTAGGTTCAGTAGTGGTCGGCTTCGGACATGATCCCTACAAATCATGCGATCTATACAAATCAGGTAATAACTCCAATCTCATGGAGGGTCGCGTTCAGGTGGCACAAACGGTTGATCCAAGCCTATCTCACCACGGGGGTAAGGATGTCATGGCCAGTCATACACTCGGTGAGGTACAGGTGGAGGGGATCCAGAACGAGCAAGTCTTTTTCCTAAAACCCGTGACGATGATGCCATGCCGCAGAGAATGTGATGTGTATGCCAATGAATACGGTAGAGAATCAAACAAGTAACTAACTAATTGTGTACGGTTATAGTCTAGTGTGTATGCAACCTAGTTCTCCATAACCAATGGCTCTGATACCAATCTGTCACACCCTCAAATCCACGTGCGGGTTTTTACCCGCGAGGTGTGTGAACAAACCAGGATCACAGTCAATTGGTTACTCAGAACAACTCTACATACAATGTTTAAATAATACAAACCAGAGTTCAAACTTTAAAACCATGCGAAAGCGTTTTGTAAAATAAGACAAACCCAAAATATATAAATACATAATATGGCAAAACATGTGCCAACCAAATGTTTGAAAACCCGTAATGTAAAGATAAGCAAATGTGTTTATAGATTAAAGCCTTAGAATGCATGCTTGACCCGTGTTGTGCTCCTACTGGCAAGCTGAGTTATCGACCTGAGAATAACATACTAAAATGTCAAAACAATAGTTGGTGAGTTCAAGAGTTGGCGTTTAAACATAAACAGTTTAACAATTGTGATATATATAAGTAGTGTATTGTAACAGATAGCTAGTCTATTGACAATAAATATTAATTCCTAGTGATTTCGCAATTGAAGCTGAATGTGATAGTTTTTGCCTCCTACCACGACTTACCAGGTCGTGACAAATGTTCATAGGATAAACTGCACCCGGCTGATCTCGAGTCACACAGGTGGGCTCGTCAGACCCAGTAGTACTACCCAAGTTTTCTCGCTATTCAATATTAAAAATTCGAAAGTGTGAGGACTTTTCTATTGTAAACAACACTATATTAATATTATACACAACTTAATACAATAAACGTTTGTGAAATTACCAGTATGCTATCTCCCCCAAAAGAGATTAAATAAAAAGTGGGGCATGAACTCACCTGATATGCTTAATGAGTACTTAGAGTTTGCTTGGAAGAAAAGAGTAGACAGTCAACCCTCAGAGGTTACCTAGATCACGTAAGTACATGAGTACGTGTAAACAGAGAATATGTGGAACCCTAAGTACACTACCACCAAAGACTCATTTTAGAAGGATAGACATGTTTGACCTAGTTGACCCGTTTGACCCGTTGGTGACCTTATGTGTTGTAAACCAATTAAGCAGACATAATCATGCATCATACAAGGTCAAATCATGCATAACCTACTCATAGACCCATAAA